>VUYV01000154.1:1945710-2055077 GCA_008711295.1 Anarhynchus alexandrinus | reverse complement strand
AAAAAAAAAAGAAAAAAAAATTAAAAGCCATACCACAAGCGGCCGGGCTGCCTGGTCGGGCGCTGCGCGGCTCTGCGCGGGGATGCGCGGGGCTGCGCCGGGATGCGTGGGGGCGGTGGTGCCCACCTGCCCCGCACACACACACACACAGACACACACACACACACTCCTGGGATGCAAAAAGTCGCCCCTTCGCAAGGACTACCCTTGGGCAGCACAGCCTTCAGTGCACCCAGCGAAGCAACGGGCACCCCAACACCAGGGTCACCCCCTCCAGCAGCACCAAGCCCAGAGGCTGGTGGATGGGCACTGCGCAGCCTCGGCGAGAGGCCCAAGCCCCAGCACTGTGTCCATCCCGCCGGCACAGCGGTCTAAGCCAGGCACGGCACCGGCCTGGCACACACATGTGTGGTCCTGCTGAGATTATTGCTAAAACCAGCTTTTTCTCGGCGACGCTGAGACCTCTAGTGTCGTCGCATCGGGCACCAGCTGAGCTCTGATGCGGGGTGATGGGCAGGATTCATCAGAGATGTCGGAGAAAACTATAGTCTAGACTCACTGACAGATGTTCGTAAGTAATATCTCTGGGCTTCAGTTTCAAAATGGGTAAGACACTAAAAAAGTGCAATGCTTTTGGGACACCCAAGTTAGGCGACTAAATCAGAGGCCTCGCTGCCGGCAGGTACAGGGACTCCTGCACCTCAGGGGCAGCTCCAAACGTGATCATCAAATTAGGTACCCAAAAATAAATCCTAATAGAAGCAGATAAATAACATTTACTTAAAAACAGATGTGATTGTATGCACATAAGTGTTTAACATGCATTGTGTCCTTTAACAAATTCCTTAAAATTCTGCTTTTGAAGCTGATTTTCCAGATTTCTCATAATTTATGAGCAGAATTTATAAGGTATCAGGCTGTGAGACTTTCCCTGGGTCTGGGCTGATCTGTGCCTCCCAGTTCAAAGCGGATGTGGTGGAGGTAGGAGTTCAGAGGTGTGTGAAGGTCTAAACCTGGAAAACATGCTGGGGTGTTTGGGCGATGCTACCCTCTGCTGGGCAGAGCCACTCGGCTTAGTCTGTGCCAGCTGCTACAATTTATTACTGCACCCCTCTATTTCGCTGCTTTGGTGGCCATCCTACCACATGGGCAGCCCAAACACCCTGGGATTTTTTGTGATGGGTGCTTACATACTGTCACGGTGTGCACTTTGAACAGCTTTCCTTCTGCCTCTGACCTATTCCCATCGTCTTGCTACCCTCAGGATTTCCTTCATTGCGTGTTCCTGACAACCTGCTCCACGGTAGTGTCACCAGGAGTCCCCAAGCAAGTTGTCCATGCCACTGTGTACCTGGGAAATGAAAGGTGTGTCTGACCTAAAGAGATGCAAGTTTCCTTTCAACCCGCACTACCGTAATATTTTCTCTCTTTTTCACACGTAAATCACTGGTTATCAGAAATGCCATGCTGTGATTTGGGTTTGCTGAATGGGGCTACTGAACGTAACCTCCTGTCTTTGGGAGAAGACTGAGAGTGTTTGAGGCCAGAAAGGGCAAGTGTGATCGTCTGCCCTGACCTCTAGCATGACCAAGGCCGAAGAGTTTCATCCGTCCAGAAGACAAGCGCCGTAACTTATCTTGGAGCTATGGCAAACCAAAACCATCCACCACTATTATTTATGAAGTTACGTTGATCCCTACAGCATCACATTAAAAAGTCACTGCACAGAGAGTACTGCCCACTTTTCCATTCACGCTTTCAGCGGGCAAGAATTTTACTTAAAATTGCCCAAATCCTCGCCAATGCTGCAATTTCTCAGCATCAAAATTGCATAAGGTAAAGGTACATGTCAGCCTGTAAATCTAAGTTCTCTTTTCCTTATTTAACCTGCACCATTAACATCACATGGATGTGCTTTTTTTTTTTGTGATAAAATAACTCATATTTGAAATAACTGGTAATATAGACATCTCTGGAGCCATTACAGGTTTAATGAGAAGTGTACGAGACGCTCCTGTTAGGCAAGGACCACTGGCACAATAGACCGTAACAGCCCCTTCAGAGTCATTACAGTCTGTCATGTCAGGCTGAATTTAGGGAGTCTGTAATCTTGCTTGACTGACAAGCTCCTGCAGAGCTATTGTAGCTATTGGAAGAACAGGTATTTCTGAAAAAATGAAAACCTTACATGAAAAGTTCTCTCTGGAGTGGCTGCGTACAGCAGGATGTGCTGCAGCTATGTGGCTCTGTACGGCTGTATTCAATGTTTAATTACATGCAACTAGATTACAAGAGCATTAATGGAGTGGTAAAGTGAAGCACGCAGAAATGCCAGAATTAAGACTGCCAATGAAACATCAATTCGAGCCTTTTTTTGTGGCTGCACGGTGACAATCCCTCACTACCTGGGCTCGCTCTGCAGCTCTGCCAAGGGTTCACATCAGAAAATGGCTAATGAGCCGATGTGGCTGATATGCGTTTGAAATGGCTACACATGCTGCACGTGCACCCAATCACTCCATGCAACAAAAACCCAAAGCCTCATATTGGAGATGTACAAGTTCCAAATTTTTTATAAAGCCTCCTATGGAAATTTAGAGGAGAAATTAAAAATCAACTTCTAGGTGAGACATTTTATTTCAGAATAAAGTGATCTCATTTTTGGAGTAGCATCTAAAACTGTATTTTTACTACTTTGGTCCTTCCAAATGACGTTGAGGTTGCACACATATGGTACAGAGGCGCTCGGCCACACTCACTGCTGGCCCTTAATAGGGGCACTGTGCAAACTACGTTATAATGAGCACAAATAAAGGAGTCACGTCTGCGCTCCAAGCTCTTTCTCTTGCAACCTGGTTTTCTTCTGCTTAAATACTATAATATTGGATCTCTCTCCCAACGTTGTTTCTGAGTCATACAATATAATGTTCTTTTTCAATTACAAATCAGCACTATTGATGCTTTTCTGCAAGAATGGCAGAAAAGCGCCTGTTGCTCAGCTGCCCAGGTCCGAGCCCGACAGTCGAGCGCCCGTTAAAACCCCATGTGCCAGCTGTCGTTTGAGAGGCAGCGACCTCCAGCATCTGAGGCCGAGCAGCTTCAAAATGTAAAGCAAACAACACTCGAGCACACAGCTGTTCTCTGCTGCCTTTACTACCCCGTAGCAACCTCAGAGAGTGGCTTTTACTACCCCGTAGCAACCTCAGAGAGTGGCTTTTCTGCTCGCAACAGGTAAAATTTGGGCCAACCCTACTGAGAAGGTGGGTTATTGTTTTCACACGCATAGTACACACACAAACGACGGTACAGCAGGAACGAGGTTATTCGGTGTTGGTCTGAGCCTGTGGGTGCTCATAGCAACACCGCCAGGCACAAGTGTAGACCTCAGCAAGCGATTCAAAGCAAAATGACATCTCGGACACTTCATGGCCTCTAGGACAAGCCTAAGATGCAATAAAATCCTACATCTTCAAATTTGGCAGCACAGGTTACCATCTTAATTTTATTAGATGCCAGGTCTGACATGCATGATAAACATTCCCCCCAAACACACTTTTTTTCGTGCATTCACGGCATTTCTTGGCATTTTTAAGTGTGGGAATGTTGTAGCTAATGTTGTAGCTGCAGTCTCTGACCCAAGGTGACCCATTTGGAAATTTGGAGGAAATCCTCTGGAGTATTGTGCTGAGTCATGAGAAAATTAACTTAACTGCTTGCTTAAAAACTGCTAAAAAGAACTGCTTACTTAAAAAAGAGAGAGAAAATTGCTTATTTTAAATGAGAAATTTAAATGCTTATTTACATGAGAAAATGGCTTATTAAAAGAAAAAAAAGGTTCACTGCTATTTCTTTCATTGACTAGTAATAAAAAAGAACCACAGTTTGAAAGGTCCACTTTGGTAGGGGACCACAGGTTTTGTGTTTTCGCCATGGGTGAAACTAGTGCTCATGGTTGGGTTTCAATATTTTCCAGGTTAGTTTTGACATTGCAAGTCCAGTACAGAAAAAGACAAACTGGGTTCTAAGGATGTCCACAACAGGAGGCTGAGTCTGCTGCAGCTGATGCCTATAGCAACACTCCTTTGAGCTAACTGAAGACTTTGCAGTGACTTTAGGGGACTTTGACTTGTTTCATACATCAAGAGGATGCACATGAAGAAAAAAACTCCACCCCCAACAAGACACTTCTGAAGGCCTTACACGTTGGTTTGTTTTCTTTTTAGGGTTAATTATAATCAAGGTCCTTACACCACCCTTAAGCACATTAAAGCCTTAGATCAGTTTAAGCTCTTTAAGATGACCTAAGGCCCTTGCTCATCTTAGATAGCTAAAACACTGTCCAAAACCAAACAAAAGCAAGGGAGAGGAGATGATAGATGGTTGCTGCCTGCACTGCTCTTTGGGGAGGAGGGAGTTTAAATTGCCGTAGGGTTTTTAACCATGTCTGTAAAGTGGAATATGCAAGTGCTGATGTAGACGTGGATCCTCAGCCTGCAATTAGCCACCTGAAGACCATCTGGTGCTTGGTTAAGCCCCCAGGTGCTTATACTACTTGTGAGGTTCATAGATGCCAGCTAACCTCTGCAGGTTGTGACTTTTCTTCCCTGGTTTTATTCTCAGCTGAATAAACCTCGGAAGTTAGAGTACAAAAGGCTTGACAATGGGATGCAGAGGCCGCTTGTTTTACTGTGCAAAAATTGGGATTTAAGAGAATAATAACCAGGCTGAACGCATCACTTAGAGTCTGCCGTGCCATGTGTGCATTGCAATAAATCTTTAAACTCAGGGTCGTAAATCACAGTCATAAAAGTGTAGTGGGGGGAAAAAGAACTGTCACTGCCAAAGCAGAAGAGAGAGGAGTAACGTGGTAAAGATGGATGCGAGCAATGGGAGAGCCGGCAGGAGCTGGACAGGAGAGCAGGGAATAGATAAGAGATGGGCAGGAAAGAGGAGTGAGGGACAGGAGATGTTCCTGGGGGCAAAAGCCACACACCCCACTCAGTTCCTGGTGTTGAGCTCCAGAGACCCAAATCTTGGTGTTTCCATGCTGCCAAGCACCCGGTGTGAAATCACCACCAAAAGACATCTCATGACTTTAGAGAGCTGCATGACTGACACAAACCCTGCTCGTACCTCTCCTCTCTCACTCCCTGAGTCATGGAGGTGGAGGTCTGGGCTTGGGATCCAACGGGCTGAGCTTCACCAATGAGCCAAGGTTTGGTCAAAATGAGAACTGGATCTTTCTCCGGTTGGTTTGGCTGATTTGGCTTTGCACATTTGGTTTTTGGGGGGAACAATGAGTTGGGACATTGCATCTACAAAGTTTACATTGAGAAAACATTAGGTGACAAGGTAAGGGCTCAAAAGCTGCAAAAATATCACAAGAAGAAGTTGCCCAAAGACTTCCAATTCAACATCATAATACAGGTTTACTTGGTTTGGGGGGTTGTTGTTTTCCCCCAGGATTTTTCCCTTGCTATGAACAGTAGCATAGGGACTTCAGCTGTACAGAGAAGAAGTTGTCCATGAGGATCTCCTTCCTATTCCTGCTGTCTCGTCTAGGACATCTAGACTGGATTTGCACTGGGAGACAAGAACAAGTCAACAGGACCTGTGCTTCGGGCACACGAAGCGTGGTGAAATGCTGAGTGCTTTGGAAGATCAGATCGCCAGTGCTGCAAATTGAGCACCCAAAATTAGCAAGCGCATTTGATCCATTTTGGCCTTAATCTCTTTGTGCCTCGGTTCACCAGCTGGTGATATCGCAGGAGCACTGTGAAGATAAACGCATTAATATTGATCAGATGCTGAAGCATTACAGAGGCGCTCGCAAGGAAATGAATGTTGAATTCAGTGTGTGGTTTGAACAGCGTGTGTTAATGCGGCCTAGAGCAATTCACTGGATTAAAATAACCTCAAATGATAGGTGATCAGATAATTAAAGGATACATCACATTCAATGTGCCCAAAGGCCCAAATTGTGGCTGTGCAAGCTGTTTAATTCTGGCATTTCCCAGATCCTGAGAGCTTGACTTTACAACCTTAGAGTCTGCACATGGGGTTTATAGCCCGTACCCTGAGGTTTATCTGATCACATCGTCCCTCTGCACCACCTCCGTGCATGTGCCTGTTGGTCTCCTCCACCCGCATTAACATTTGACTCTCATACCCTCTTCCAACCACACATAACACCACTGTAGGAAAGTCCCAAAAGAGAAGTTTTCTGTGAATGAGGAGGCAGAGTAGAGAGAAAAGCTCCAGTTTTCCCTCCCTGGAGAGACAGGTCGCTTTGCTGGACATCAGGGAGCTCGCAGAGGATGCAAGTGCAGCTGGAGACATAAGTTCATAGGATTTGGGGCTCCACTGGTCTAGTTGCCCACCACACTGCTCTTTCATCTGATGGGTATATCCATCAGGGAACGGGGCTTGTGAACCTCAAAATAACATATAGAGGCCAGACCCTACTGGCTGTGAAGCAGGCAGTGGTTGCAGCTATGCTGACTGACACCATGGAAGAGTCTCTCTTCCCTCTCCAGCCCGGCCCATGGTTGCACCAGGTCCGTGTTCACCTTGAGGATGGACCACGACTCCTTAGCTTCATGCAATACTACTGTTAAGGCTGTACATCTACTATGAGTTTTCATCTTCCTGAGCTTGACGTGCTCATCTGAGCCACAAGAATGTTGCATCGACACAACTCACTTCCATGGGTGACAGGACAGAAGTCATCCCCTCCAAAGCAGGAGACTTATTGTGGATGTCTCCTCTGCTTCTGCCTGGGAGAAATGTCGACAGCCTCCAGCACCATCTCACCACATCAATTGAGTCAAATAATAAGTGAAGAGTGGAGGAAAAAAAATTAAATGACACAGGCAGGGGAAGAAGATATGGAAAACCATTCACTTGCCTGTGAAGTAATCACTTTTTTCATTTAAGCAGAACACTCAGCTATCTTTTATATTGTTATTGGTAAAGTCCTCAGAAGCTGGAAATTAATTTTTTTTTTATCTCCTCCTTTTCTCTCTTTCCCATTTGGCGAACATCGCTGTTTTTCCGTGTTTCTCACAGAACTGAAATGAACTTGGCTCATTTTTTTCTTTCCTTCCACAGACATTAACGTTGTGGAATAACGAAGAGAGAAGGAGCTAATTAACCGCAGCCACCGCATTAAGTCCAGGCTGACATTACACTCACGTGCAAGAGGCAGTGCTGTGCCATCAGCAGGCGATGAGCATGTGAGACAGCAGCCAGAGCTGAGTCTTGTTGCCCAAACCGACCCAGAAGAGAGATGAGGGGTTTTAGTCTTCATCAATGGGCAGATTCCCCATCCCAATACATCATTTAGTGTCTTCCCACTGCTTATTCGTAAGCATCAGAGGATTCCAGGTTAAAATGATTATATTTTTTTTCAATCATGATATGACACAGAAATACACATTTGGAGCTGTGTCTCCATTCTGGTTTTCTGCATGAACTTGCTTCATAAAATGAAGGCTGAGATTGTCCCCTTGGCCTTTCACACCAGATGTTGGCTAACAGAAAAAAAGTGAATGCCTTAGAGCAGGCAGTGGAAAAATCAAGTTGGCAGCACTGTTACCTCCCACAACGAGATTTCCAGTTGTAGAGAGAAGCCTGACTGCCAACAGGGAGATCTTCTGGGGAATACATTCCTCCTCTTCCTCCTGTAAAAGCCCCAGGTGAGGACCAGCATCCCTGGCTAACTGGACAGCAGGCTGGGAAGCAGCTGAGACAGCCTGATCTCACATTTATTGACCCCATTTCCCTCTCCATCATGTTATTCATGCCCTGAAGGCCTCCATGAGGCAAGCTCGGGCCATTAGCACCAGCTCCTTGGCAACAGGGTTGTATTGCAGGGACAGTGGTGGGAAGGAGAAAGAAATGTTGCTGGATGTATCCTGACCTCTTCCAGCCCTGCAATAGGACCTTAGCAGCCCATGGGAAGCTGGAGACCCCCAAATCAGGGGTGGGACCCGTTAAAAGCTTGGGGCACCACGGGTTGGAAAAAAAGCTAATGGGTGAAGAAGACCTACAGGAGAAATGGGTCCCACCTGCTTGAAAGGGAAACGTAGAATTTCGCATAAGCATGAGCTTGCTCAAATCTAAAATTTTGTTTACATGAAACATGCTTTTGCAATGGATTCAGGCCATGCCCTACAGCTCCCTGGCGGGCAAACCCCAAATTCAGTGGGTCCTTTAGAAAAAGCACAAGAGCTTCATTTCTTCAGAACCGGGACATCAGGACTGCCCCAGGCTGTGTCCCAAGCTCAGCTCTTCCTGTGTAGAGGGTATATATCTGAACTTGAAGCTACCGGTTGGGTTGATAGAGGGCAACTAATTCAGGTGATAATCCTGTTCACAAGACCAGGGATTACTCATGGAGTAGCCATAAACTTGGTATGGCGCACTGGGATGAGCTTTTGGATCAAGGCTTAAACAACAAAAGGAGGACTAGGGAGAATCTTCCTCCTTTATTGGATGCAGGGGGAAACACAGTGACTAAGGATGAGGAAAATGCCTTCTTTGCCTCAGTCTTTAATAGCAGGACAGGTTGTTTGTTGGGTACCCAGCTCCTTGAGCTGGAAGAGAGGGATGAGGACCAGAATGAGATCTCCATACTCCAAGAGGAAATGGTTCAGTGACCTGCTGCACCACCTAGACATTCACAAGCCTATGGGGCCAGATGGGTTACACCCAAGAGTGCTGAAGGAGTTGGCGGGTATGCTCACCACACCGCTCTTCATAATTTATCAGCAGTCCTGGCTAACCACGGTGGTCCCAATGGACTGGAGATTAGCAGATGTGACACCCATCTACAGGAAAGGCTGGAAGGAGGATCCAGGGAACTACAGACCTGTCAGTCTGACCTCGATGCCAGGGAAGCTTATGGAGAAGATCATCTTGAGTGCCTTTACATACTATTTACAGGACAACCAGATGATCACACCCAGTCAACACAGGTTCATGAAGGGCAGATCCTGCTTAACGAACCTGATCTCCTTCTACGGCAAGGTGACACACTTGGTGGATGAGGGACAGGCTGTGGATGTTATTTACCCAGACTTCAGGAAAGCCTTCAATACTGTTCCCCACAGCATTCTCATGGAAAAACTGGCTACCCAAGGCTTGGACAGGTGTACGCTCTGCTGGATCAAACACTGGCTGGATGGCCAGGCCCCAGAAAGTGGTGCTGAATGGAGTTAAATCCTGTTGGTGGCCAGACACTAGTGGTGTTACCCAGGGCTCAGTGTTAATAGCTTTATTAATGATGTCGACGAAGGGATAGAGAGCACCCTCAGTAAGTTTGCAGACAACATCAAGTTAGGTGGGAGTGCTGATCTACTTGAGGGTAGGAGAGCTCTTCAGAGGGACCTGGACAGGCTGCATTGATGGGCTGAGGCCAGTGGCATGAGCTTCAACAAGGCCAAGTGCCGGGTCCTGCACTTGGGTCTCAACAACCCCATGCAGCGCTACAGGATTGGGGAAGAGTGGCTGGAAAGCTGCTGGGTGGAAAAGGACCTGGGGGTGGTGGTTGACAGCCAACTGAACATGAGCCAGCAGTGTGCCCAGGTGGCCAAGAAGGCCAAAGGCATCCCGGCCTGCATCAGGAATAGTGTAGCCAGCAGGGATAAAGAAGTGATTGTCCCACTGTACTCATCACTGGTGAGGCCACACCTTGAGTACTATGTTCAATTTTGGGTGCCACAGTATAAGAAGGACATGAAGGTGCTGGAGAGGGTCCAGAGAATGGCAACGAAGCTGGTGAGGGGACTTGAGAATAAGTCTTATGAGGAGCAGCTGAGGGAACTGGGGTTATTTAGTCTGAAGGAAAGGAGGCTGAGGGGAGAATTTACAACTTTGCAACTACCTGAAAGGAGATTGTAGAGAAGTGGGCTTTGGTCTCTTCTCTCAAGCTACAACCAATAGGACAAGAGGAAATGGCATCAAGTTGCGCCAGGGGAGGTTTAGGTTTAGACATTAGGAAAAACTTCTTCACTGAAAGGGTTATCAAAGACTGGAACAGGCTGCCCAGGGAAGTGGTTGAATCACCATCCTTGGATGCATTTAAAAGCTGTCTAGATATGGTGCTCAGGGACGTGGTTTAGAAGTGGGCCCAGTAGAGTTAGATAACGGTTGGACTTGATGACCTTAAAAGTCTTTTCCAGCCACAATGATTCTATGACTACTTCTCTCTGCACAGTCCCCATCAGCAAACAAGTGAGTTGACCGAAGTTGCCCAAGGGCTAAAGCAGTGCCCTCCAATCTTTGCAAGCCACTCTCCATTTACACAACAAAATTACCAGATGAGTTGCCAGGCAAAGAACGGGTCCAATTTTGCAATTTTAGCCGAAAGTATCATTCACTGCCAGAGCTGAAAACAGAAGTTGCCAGTGTTTAGCAAAAGCAGACATTTTTTTGAAAGTTTTACTGGAATTCCTGACTTTCAGGCCAGCAGGGCCAGTGTCAGCTGGTGTAATTCTTCCAGCTGTCCAAATTCATATCTACTGGGATGTGAGCAGACTGTGAAAAGATGTCCAGAAGGTGAGTTATGCAGAGTTTGGTGGAGGGGGAAGGATTTTAGTAGAAGGTTGAATCTCATTTTTCAGAGCTCTATAACTCAGCTGGAAAAATGTGCTTTCATCTAATTGATATGAAAGCTACAGTCCCACAAAGGTTGTTACATGGTGTTTAATCAAACGAGTGTCTCTAAGCCTTGTGCCACAATGCAGGTGGCTTTCTCTGATGGAACTGAAGTCCACTTTGTGCTCTTTGAAAACTCATTTAATTGAATGGCATATTTTAGGCACTCTCTCTTAATTACATTTGCATAGGCATACAAAGCAAGGAAAGCCAGGGTGCTTTATCAAGCTATGTTCCTTTCATTTACCAATACCCATTTTTCCCTCCACCATCAAGCTGCCAAACCCTCCCTTAGGCCAACTATAGGCTGAATCATGCCTTCACAGGCTCTTGTCGGCTTGTCTTCCCTCACCTCCCACACACGCACAGGGCTATGAGCAGTGACTGCTGCGGACAGTCTGCTCTACAGCCACATCAAACACCAGCAGCTGTCAACAAGAAGCTCCTCACCTCAACCTTGCAGTAATTTCTTCTGGAATACAATGATCTCTGTCCTATTTGCCTTCAAGGCTCTTGTCTCGATTTATCCTCACTGCATGCTCTTTGATAAGCATCATCATCATCCTCATTATAGGGGGGGAAACTGAGGTGCGGAGAAGCCATTGGTCTGATCATCTGATCATTGGCATGTTTTAATTGGGTTGAGTCTCCTTGAAACTCATGCACCTTAACACAACCCTTCACGGACACCTACACTTCAGGCCCCAAATGTAGGTCCATGTCTCCAACTAAAACAAAAGCCTGATGTGAGAAACAGCTCAGGAGCTGTGCTTCTCACCAGCTGCTCCTCCAGTCTCTCAGTTTTGATAACAGCTTGGACCAAAGAGTCTACATAAATAGTGGTGCCCCACATCTCTCCATGGTTTCTGTGACATGCCTGTGGGGGTCCACAGTTGGGCTTGGACCTGGGTCTGTGCAGGAGAGGTGAGCCAGAGCTCATGGAAAATGAGCACAAAAGCAACTATTTGGAAAGACCCAGGTATGATTGGGCAGAAGCAACCTCCTGCCAGCTCCCCACAACCCCCAGGCTGGCATTGCCCCAAAAGTATCTACCAGACAAAGCATTCAACCTGTGTTCCCACCACCTTGCTATGCCCATGAGTGACACCTTCTAGCTGCACCCTCATTCCTTCTTCTCCCAAACCGAGTCATGGTTCTTGGCTTTTCTTCACACACTGCATCTCCCAGTACAACTGCTGATCACCCTCCCACTGGAGGGGAATTTGGCCACTTTTTCTTCCCATGAGTCACTTTTTGAGTGGGACCACACTGTTTTGCTGTGTCCATGTGTTTCCAGTGCCCACTTACTGTGCCAGTTGTGCTCAGATAAGATCTAATCAGGGCTCTGCAGGCAGGAAAACACCAACTAGTGTGAGGTTTTACATTGTGCACCACCATCTTCCTCACTGAGCATTTCCATATAAATTCATTCCCCGAACAAAAACGTTTTCTGGCCTATGAGGCTTTTGCTTTAGCTCTGTTCAACCACAATTTAGAGTTTGGCTGGTCCAGAGCAAGTCTTGTCCTGGTCCCATCTCCATGGTATGACTTCAAGCAGCTGAGTGATAGTGTCCCTACTGAAATGGACTTTGGCAGATGTTCTGTAGTAAAACCAAAGCATGAACCTCCTTTGTCTGAGTTCTTAAAGTATCAGAGCCCATCAGCTTTGGTTTCATTTGCAACAACGGTTTGACTTGATTCATTCCCATGCTCAGAAGTCAACAAGCAGGTTCAGCCTCGGACGTTAACAATCCAGTTGTCCTAACAAGCCTAACTATTAGGGCAACTTGCCAGCACTACCTGTACAAACCCCATGTCATTGCAATGATTTGTATGTTTAAAAAAAATTGAGAAAAGTTATGGTGTCCACCAGTGTAACTCCCGTGTAAGCTGCTGTGCTCAAATCCTCTTTGTTTCAAGACTAATAATGCACCAGACTGCAGTGTGCAGACCCTTGGAAATGTTATACCTCCTTATCCAGCTGGATTGTATGTATCACAGGTGTGTTATACAACTGGTTTTTACAGTCTTAATTAGCCTTAACTAAGAACCCTGGGCCAGGGTCAAAAGGTAAAGCGGTGACAGAAGGGTTTATTTATCTGGCAGAGGTACCGTAGCTCAGATAGTCACAGCTCTGTGGCCAGATGACTTCATTAGTGTGAGCAAAGCCTTGGAGTTAGGGTGAGCTCATTCTGCCCTTCCACAGCTGCTTCCACCCTTCTGCTAACTTGGGAAAACAGACAAACGTCACCAAGTATTGCAGGGACTGTCCAGAAAGATTCTGACTTCTTGGAGATTGTGCATGCACCATCCATGTTCACCCTTAGGTTTTGGGTGTATCCATCGTGCAGACAAGGCCATTGCTCCTCTCCAGTGTGGTTCAACAGGGCAGTCACACTGTGGATGAGGGCCTGGAAAAACTGCAACACACCTGCAATTCTCCCTAGAAGCCCATGATAAAGACCTGGACTCATCGCACCTACCTTTGGCTTTTAAATGCACACACCACGTCTGAACTTGCTGTCTTGCTTAGGTCCATCCAATCCATGTCAGACACCTACCAAGGGGATGGAGGTGTCCATTGCTCACCATTCACTGAGAAGCAAAGCTGGGCTGCTGGCTGCTCTTAATGGTTTCCCTTGGTTTCCATCTTACTGCACACCTAAAAGACCAACCAGATTTTTGTCCCCCTGCCCACCATCATCAGGGTAGGTTAGATGGGTGGATGGTTTCCAGCAGTGCCACTGCTCAGGCAGTCTCAGGCTGTTAAAGCAAACTGTATCTACTGAAGGCAATGAACTGAAAATCACAGCACAAATGAGAACAGATCTAAACCAAATCCTGTGATAATACCTGAACAGTACTGCCTTTTCCTTAAAGCCTTGGTTATTCGCATCAGGAGGTGGATGGGAAGAGTCTGCTTGACCCAGCCTATTTGATTCTTAATTTATGCACCAAATGGGAAAATTAAGATTTCAGCATGGGTTATTTTTCAACAAGAGTTTCTTTAGTTAGTGAAAAGGGCTGTTCCAGAAATGCCTGCCATTCTCCTGGAAGGGGTAATACTGTTCTTGATGCCACGTGTCTTATTATAGCACCGTGACATGGGTCTTCTTGTACCCTGGGTTACTCTGTGTTTGTCACGGGCTAGAGCGCACAGGACGGCTGTTCGGACAAACAGCTCTCTTCCAGGAACCACCGCACCAGCAAGCCTGTAATAGCCACGTCTGTGATGTTTTCAACCCAGCACAGGCTCATTTATTTTTCCCATTACCTCCCAGCACAACAACCCCATCCGCCCCGCCGCAGCTTCCCGTCCCTCAGCTCCGTGCCACTTCTTCCTCCAAGAGCAGCCTATGCACTAACACACACAATGCCTTCTTCTCCTTAAAAATCACCTCCTGTTTGCCTGAGAATGGCTGTCTTCAGAGTACATCCTATGGAGGGGGAAAAGGTCTGTTTCCTCTTCTTTCCTCTCTTTTCCTTACTGCTCTTATTATTCCTCCCTCAACCACCTCCATACTGCCCTAAGAAAAACAGCAACAAGGTCTCCTTGCCTTTTCCCTTAAGGGGAGTCTGGACTAATTTGGAAAAGCCAGGTTGATACCCATGTGGATGTGCAGATGTATGAACAGTGGGAATATTTTCCTTTTAGGAAGTAATTTTTATTAAAAAAACCTATAGGGTTTCTGTGGTCGGGGAAGAATGGGTGTACAAGCTGCTGATGCAGGGGTGGATCTTGTAGGTATCCATTTGGAACCACTTCTCCTTATAGCATTATATATATAATACAGCAATTATAACAGATATTGGGTTATTGGGTAGGAAAAGAGGCTGAGAATGAAAAATATATGAAGATTCATTTGCTACTGATGTTTGGGGTTTTTTTTTACTTCTGTACTGTCAACTTCTCTTTAAGCAGATCCACAAGGTTTATCTGTGGCAAGCCCAGGACATTTGCTTCCCCAAAGCCAAGGCAGCAACCAGAGCAGACAGGCTGATGGCCAAGGCAGTTTTCATGCCAGTTTAATACTGGGCAACTTCACATCAAAAATTCCTGATCTCATCCAGCTGTGCCTGATGGTTCCCAACTTTGGCATTCAAAGTGCCAAGCAGCGACTGACAAGTGTGAAGGTGGCATGTCACCATCATCATCCCTCCAACGTCAGTTTGAAGCCCACACAGGGTGGTCCTGGTAAAACTGCAGTGGAGAATTCAACTGTCAGCAGAAATACAGCTATTCCCATTTTGGCATGGGGGAATTTGTAGAAGTGCAAGGACCTAAATAATGGGAAATTATAGGGATATTCAGAATTGGCACTACTTTTTACCTACTGACATTGTACAGGAACTAGTGATATTTTGTGAAAGGTAATTAAAAATTAGTAAGAAAATGCTATTCTTACGACACAATCCATCATTTCTTCCATCACTGGCCGCTCAGCCCCAGTGAAGCGCAGCTCTGCAGACACCCAAAGGGCTTTTACCTTTGCAGTCCCACCCTTCAGTGCTCTGGGAGCAGAAGTCACACTGCAGCAAGCAGCTTTAACAGAAAGACTTTTTTACCCATTTTCCCTCTTCTCTACTAATGCACTGTTATGAGTTTCTTCGGTTGGGCTGTTTCCAGCTTTGGCAAAATGAAGCTGGAGCCAAGGAAGCACCTTTGCTGCTTAACGGCTCAGCAGTGTGGCCTTGCTAGAGGTGCTCTCCCACCCTGCTACTTACTGATGCTAAATCAATATTAACCCCAGGAGCTCACAGCAAAGGGCTCTCACGCTGCCTCTTCTTCCATCTGACGTGCCCCACACTGAATCGACAAACCAAGCACTTGCTTTCCCTCACCCTGCCCGTCCTGCAGGAGGGATGCTCCCAAAAACCATTCCCCATGCAGCAGCTGCCTCCAAATCCTGCCTCCAGGCCTCCTTTGCTGCAATCACTATGAGAAGCATCATCCTAATTTCGCAGCTGAGACGAAGCTGACCTCTCCCACCAGGATTGCTTCCTATGTCCTGCTGTGCCCTGTCTCAGCCTGGAAACGCCTTGGGGGAAAAACATCACTTTTTTGACCAGCGTGTAAAAGAAGGAAGAAAGTCAGGGGCCAAGGGCTTTTTCTAGAAGGCAGGTGGCATTGCATATAAATAATAAAAAGATTTTTTTTTTTTCAACTTTACTTAGATAAATTGAAAGCATGAGCAAACTGCTGTGGTCCCGGCACCAAAAGACCAGCAGTTGGGCACCAGCAGCAGCAGAGGGGACGCCAGGGCCAGCCGGGCACTCGGGGCAGAGCTCCATCACCAGGGTGGGAAGGGATGGATCCTAAGCAGGTTGTTTGAATGCAGCACAGAGTTTGCTTTGCATTGCTTCCGATTGCTTAGCGGCTCGGCGGGAGGGTTAAGGCATCCCTAAGGTACATCTTTTTACACAAAAGCCCTGGTTTGCATGGAGAGCTGCCCTAGGCAGCGCAGAGATAAATGTGAGTTGTTTCCCAAAACCCCATCTCCCTACACCCTCCCTGCTCCCCACCGCCCTCCAGCTAATGGTAAAAGAGCCACAGTGCTACTCTTCAAATCACTTCTGCTGTAAAGCTGTGGTCAGTATCTCAGGCGGTGTAAGCTTGGAGCTGAGCTGATTTCTATCAGCAGAGATTGTGGTTCTTTGGGGTTTTTTTTTGAATGAGAGACGATATGTGTTAAGAAGCACATTTGTTTCCCCTTTTGTATCTGAAATGAAAGGATAACTATTCCTGTTTGGGCAGAAGGTCTAAAGGTCTGCTGGCAGCTCTCTGTCAATGCATAAAACAACAATTTATCCTTCTAACCATAAGAAAACATTGTTCTTTCCTTCTTTCTCAGCACAACTGAAAATGTGAATTAATGACATGTTTCCTACATTCTCAACTGAAAAGTCAAAAAGCTGGTTTTTCCCTTTATCCTGGGTGCCCAGCTCTCACAGTAGGGTCAGTAAAATGACAAAACCCCATGACCTGCTCCCCGACGGTGGCAGGTCTGCTAGCGTTGCCCATGCACTCATCAAGATGTGCTGCAGGATAAAAGTCTTGCTGCTGCGTACCCAGAGCTCTGGAACTAACGTGCCTGCAGCCCCAGTAAAGTGTGGTGGGGTGGAACAACATTTCTTTCTGGCTCCCACCAAGTTTTCCAGCTGCTTTAGAAACTAAGGAATGATGATGCTTTGGTAGCTCAAGGGTTGTAACTGAGGCAGACTCCAGCAGGACTGATGCAGGAATAGGTGTTATATTAGAAGCTACTTAACCAAGAGCCTTTATTAAAAAAGTTATTGGATTCTGAGTATCTAAAACCTGTGACTGCAGTAGTGATTTAGTCCTTATTTAGAGAGAAAAGCAGCGGTGCAACAGTACAACGTCATTATATTTATATTAATTTATATCACAAAGACAGAAAACCCACACCCATGTGAAAACTTTCATACTGCTACAAAAGCTGAGAGCATTTCTGAACTGCGACTGAAATCTCCATTTTCACAGCCCACTGATGGGGCCGTTCTGCTGTGAGTGCCATGCTGTGATTTTTCGCCGTGGTGAGGATGCGCTGCCAGACCAGGGGTGCGCAAACTGAGTACCGCCCCGATCCCACATGGGACTGAGCTCTGGGCACACCAGGAGACCACAGTATGGGTTGTTCCCATGCAATTCCCAAGCTGGAGACCCTACACTAAAGGGGTCACGGAGAGGGAAAAGAGTGAGACGGAGGCAGAATTGCCCTGGTAAGTTGTCTGGGGCCACTGCTCGCTCGCAGGGCTTAGGCAGGAGCAGGGGAGGTGCTAATCCCCAGCAGCCTCTGCATCAGGCTGCTGTCTGGGCAGTGCAAGCTCATCTTTTGATACCAAGATATAAGTCTGTGGAAAATAATAAGTAAGACCCCATAAGCCATTGCATCCCAAGCTGAGTGCTTGATCCAGGTCCTGGGCACCTTTTGCTGCACCAAACCTGGTTTTCTAGTAAGACACTCTGCTGTCATCCCCCTCGGTGCTTTGGACTGACAGATCCCTTAAAAGCAAGCGAGAATGTGGCTTTATAAAGGTGTTTCAAGGAGTCCTTCACACAAATGGTGCTCAGGACTTGTCTGGATGCGGCCCTACACAGTCAGCACAGCTTGCTGGTGCAAAGCTTCGCTAAATGAAGGAGTCTTTCAGGTTCAGGTGGGCTTCTCTGCTGTGAAAACGAAGCCTGTGAGCGGGCCTGTGGGTGCCTTTCTTCTTCAGCATCATGGCTTTAATAGCTTTTCACAAGGAATATTGGCTTTTGTGCTCCCTTAGATGAATTGGCAGGCCCTAATGAGCTATGAATGCAATTTAATAAAGCTCACATTTGGAGGACGGAAATGGTTCTGTGGAAGGAAATGAATGAAGGTGGGAAGGGGGGGAAGGAGAGGTGCACTGCCTCAGAGCGTGAGAAAGCCAAAGATGAACTTGTAAGGACTTGCAGAATCTTCAAAAAAATCTTAGAAACAACCAGAAGGGAATAGCTGCTTCGCTTATATCCGCTTGTATCTGTGCTAAGTTATTGGTTCCCAAACACACTCCAGGAGCTTGGACAGGAATGGTAGAGGTGAAAAGCCGGCCTGATACACCCGAGACCTTCACAAACAGGCTTGATGCTGAAGAGGAAGCCACAGAGCAGTAGACTGTGCCAAGCGTGCGGCTTTACTCCAGAATGATGTGGTTTGCCTTGCTCTGATGTGAGCAGCCACACTGTAATGCACTGGATTGGGGGGCTCAGCCCACACCTGACTCTGTACGAACAACAAACCTATGCTGGATGTCCAAAATGCCGGAGTCATCCCGCTGTGGAGCAAGCTCGACCCAGACTTCAATGTCTTCCAAAAAAACCACCCTGCAGGCAGGCCCTGGGCCAGTCCAAGCCAGGAGCTCTGACACCTAGGGTTAAAAGCTGCAGAAAGAGGTCCACAACACATCCCCTTAGTATATTTTCTTTGGCAGCCTCTTCCAGCACAGGACAGACTGATGGGATGTAGCTAATTGCTTAGCTGGCCTTCATTACTGTAACCTGAGCATTGGGCTTTCTGGCCCCTTCTGCTTCCTCTCTCCTCACTGTCCAGAGCAGAAGTTGGCTCCGCACACACCTAATTCGCCTGATCAAGCACAGATGATGTTCTGAGAGCCAAATCGATCCCTTGGTCACATTTTATCAATTTAGACTGAAAATATACTTTGCTTGCTCACTTTTCTTGCCTTTTTTTGGGTGGGTGGTTTTGGGTTTTTTGGCTTATATGTACAATAAAATAACCTACACTCTTAAAAACAAGTTTCAAGGACCAGTCTGTTGGGGGGCTCCATCACACTGGGTTTTGCTTTGACCACTGCAACAGGAACCACCTTTGTAGCATGTCTTCCCCCAACCTCAAGGACAGGTCAGTTTTCCCGGAGTCTTTAGACTTGATGATGCCATCTCCAGTTGTTGGAAATAAATGGGATTATTGCAATTTTCATTACCACCATGGAGCACAGTACTATGTAAATCTGCTCCTTTCTCCTTATTCTCCCTCAGAGCTGAATCTTGGAGAAGGTGTGAGGTTTCTGCGGAGGTTTTGGGTGCTCCAGGGTGGGGGCGGTTGCGATCTTTCTGTGTTTTCCGGAATTCCTCTATTTAAGAAACATGCTCTTGCATAACTGTGCATGAAGCTAAACACGCATTCATAAAGCATCTCCACCCACATACCCAAAGCACAGCTAAAACACTCAAGCTGGAACAAAGAGTCACCTTACATTACCCTAGAGATACATAATTACAAGTCTATAGGCAATAAGGCAAATTTTATGCTTCCTTTTTAATTTTTTTTTATGTCAGAGAACCAGACCTGGAGTATTTAAGTTTGTGTTCGACTTGCAAGGAGTTTCACTCTTGGAAAGGCTCAGCTCAAAATCTACAAATGCATCACTGCAAAGGGCATGGTGCCATCTTCTACAACAGGATCCATTTCAGTGGAAATCCTGACCAAGGTTAACTTACGTGCAAATATTTTTCTGGATGAATGTAACCATCTCTCTCCTGTCCCACTCTCTATTTTTACCCCTATATTACATGTTAGTAATTTTCTGCCCCTTATTTTCTATTTCTCTCATATAGTCCCTCCCAAACCTAATAAACAACATCTGAATTTAAAACTAATAAAGTTTACTGAAATCTGACATTAGACAAAATTCAACGTTAAGTCACTGGGAATCCAAAATCCTTGTCTTAATTTTCCCAAAAATCATTATATTTACTTTTGCAAAAAGATGCTTGTAGGTAAATTTTTACCAAGAAATATTTTTTTTAAATAGATCTGAATGATATTGTAAGAAAAATCATCAAACAGGAAGAAAAAAGCATAGGGTAGGAGCTAAATTTTATAAATTGTACTTTAATTAAAGTGGGAAAACAACTTCCTAAAGTTATCAGGTGTGTTATTACCTCACGTTAATAGTCTTTTGTGTTTCTTAGTGATTGGTTTAATTTAAAGATGCTTTTCACTTTATTGATGGCAAAACATATCCAAACTGGGAGTATTGCCTTTAATTAGGAGAAGCAAGTGCTGGATCTATGAATGGAAACATCTGTAGGATGTGTGTAGCCAGGATTATCTTGTTTAACAAACTATTGGAGGCTTGTGGAAAACATTGTGAAATATGATGGGCTGAGCACAGCTTCCATGCACGCAGGACTGCGGGCAGCGTGGTGGATGCGACTCCAGCGGGAGCCAGGGATGGAAGAAAGATGTGTACAGCTGTTGAGATCCAAAACATACCCCATGTTTTAGCCTGGTTTCCTTAAGGTGCAGGGCTTCTGTGATTGCTCTCTCTCTCCATCTGTTCCCACAAGTGGTCCAGTGGCCAATTTCTACCAACTTTGACAGCTAAAAATCAAGGATATGAAATAGCTGCATGTTTTGTGAAAAACAATGGCTGGGTAGGGGAAAAGGAGAGTTTGAAATTAGTGCCTTCCTTAATAAGCAACAGCATAGGGTGACAGTTATCTGTTCTGTTTGTCCTTCTGGCTGACCAGATAGCCCATGAGCTGGTGAGCACAGGCACAGCTCAGAATTATCCCTAAGAAGTTGTGTCTTGCCTTGCTCATGGCTGAGGAACACAAGAAAGAAGTCTGAGGATGAAGAGGGCACATGGGAGGGACAGGAGCTTAATGCAGGGGAGCCTGTGTAGACACAGGGGGTGCGAAGCCTTTGGAAACCAGACTGGTTTCCTACTGTTTGCAGAACAATTTACTGCATTTACTTGTTTTAGCCTCTGCTTCAGCTCTTTCTGGTCCTTTTTCCACAGGGGATGCTCAGTCTTCCTCACAAAGATCCTCTCCCTGCACAGCTTGGGGTGCTGGGGGCGAAGGCATGTGCTGGAAGTCCTGACTCCCATAGTGGGTTATCACAGGAGAGAAGAGTGAGCGTTATATAGTTGTGGGTTTCAGCCGATCACCATGGGGTTCCTGGAGGTCATGGATGCACGATGGATGGTCATGGATGCATGGATGCATGCACCTTAGGTGCCTGCAAGAGGTGATGAAGGCAAGCAGCACAGATTTCCCATCCAAGCTTCTGCTGGAGAAGCTTCAGCAAACTGAGAAAGGCTGAAGCCTGCTGTTTACCCTTGTTTTACAGCAGCCTCTTTCAGCCTGGAGACCTGAATCTCAGCATAACACACTCATCCCGCCAACATGCCTCCTTCCCTTCCCCGCTCTCCTTCCAGCCTCAAGATGGATGAAAGAAGACCACTTCAGGAGGATCCTGTTGCTGAAGGACGTCCCTGCGATGGTCACAAGGCACAAGGGAGAACCTCCTGCCCAGGGAGGACCTTTTGCAGCCAGAAGTCCTTGCTGAAGGAACCTCAGAAGAAAATGCATCACCGGCAGCAGCACACAACACTGTTCTCAGTGGCTTCAGAGGTTCCCGGTAGCTGGTTAATGCCTTTCCAAACAGAAACCTGTTTCTCTAGGTATAAATGTCAGCCACAAGGCTGATGGTTACACGTGGCAGTTGCAGGTGTCTGGAATGACTCCAGTTAATTTATTTCAGGGCTGGGTCCTATTTTTCCCCTACGTTAATTTTAAAGAGGGCTTTGCAACCATGAAGTCACTCCAGCCCTTATCTCCTGACACATGAAAGCTGTGGGCTGAATAACTTATTAGCACCCTTGATAATGAAAAACACTTCAATATTTAGGACTAATGCAGATTTCCTGCTGAAAAAAAAAATAATGTAAACAGCATCTGCAGCCATGTGCTCAAGGTAATAATTAAGGAGAATTATCTTTGCTATATGTATTAAAACAACATAATTGAAGTTAAGAAATTATATGTCCATATTAAAGAGAAGCAGATAATTTTTTGCTTAGGAAATCAACATCAAGTGGAGTAACTATTTCCATACCTGGAAGAATCTCAGGCTGAATAAGAAAAATGAGAACAGGTTGCCCAAATATTACATGCCAGTTTCTGTGCTCCACCGAGCGCCCAGCGTGGAGCAGCCACCACCCTTGGGCAGCTTTCTCCCTTGAATGCAGGCGGAGGCTGTGTGCAGTGAGGGTCTCAGGTGTTCGTGGGTTTATGGAAAAGGTCCTTCTTCCTAAAGCACAGGGAAGCACACTGAACATGATCTGGGGAGCAAGAAGTAGAAGGTGGTTCTTTTACTGATTGCCAAGCTATTTAAGGTGTTGGGTACTTTATTTAGAAATCCACGCCATTTCCCTAATGGCTAATCCAATAAATAAAAGTCACACACTCTGAGATGGAAGACGGAGTCATCAATCACTACTTAGAGCCATGTGGGCCTGACTGGTGAAAAAGCAGCAATTAGCACTCATTAGCACTTATTTTCAAGTCTGTTTTATGGAAAAAGGTCATCAAAAGCAAGTTAAAAGTGTCCAGATTAACCAAAGTTCTTTGATAACCTAGCATTGCTGACTCAAGCTCAGTGGAAGTCTATCAGCTAAGTAGCAGAACAGAGGCAAGTCTTGCGCAGACCTGGCTCTTGCGGTTTGATTCTTCAGTGACTGAAGAAACTCACACGGAAGATTTTCCTGCCCTCGGGATGTTCGCGATAGATTTTTCTCATGGATTCACTACTGACTGTTAGAGAAACCCCTACTGAAGCCTTTCCTTCAGGCGGGGGATTTCAGAGCATCTTGGTCTTGCCCTTCTCTTCATCTAGCTGCCTATTTTCATAGTGTTTAATATTTTTTACGAAAGCTCTTGATCAATTTAGGCTAAAAATGGAGAGGCGTTGAGCAATAAACACACACACACAGAGCATCATTACACATGATTTTCTATAATTAAATATTACCAGCAAATAATATTAATGCCTTGTTTTTTTATTGTTCCTCACTAAGGATATTCACACTCCAAAGAACACCAAGTTCTGCAAAGTAAACCCTTTGAGACAGAGGACTTCCAACACTGTTCTTCCTTCCCTTTTACATGCCTGATCCCATCCTGCATCTCCTCTTCAAAAGATCCGCTATCCTTTTCCCAGATCTATGTGAGTACAAAAGATACCAAATGAGTTTTCTTCCCCTTGCTGTGAGATTAGAGAGAAAAACCCATCTCCAGGCAATCGATATCTATCATCAAGCCCACCAGGTCTTTTTGCAGCTCGGTGTTGCCAGTCAAATGGTTTCTATGAGAGACTAACTGCTATTCCTGGACTCTGGCTGGCTTGACTGCTTGGTGTGGATCATTGCTTCCTGGAAAAGGGCAAAAACCTAAATCCAACCCCTGTGCTGGAGCTGAATTTCCCCTCCTCTTCATCCCCATGCTCTGAGAAGGGCTGGACCACCGCGTCCCCAAAGGAGATGGTGGCAGTCACATGCACATAGGAAAACACCGAGGGCTTCCATCTGAAATCAGTGAAATCAAGCATGGATACAACTTTGAAAGGGCACGTGGCACCCACAGGCGACATTTTAAGTTTGAGGGGGTTTTCTCACTGGATAAGGCAGAAATTTTCACTGCATCTTGAAGAAGTAGGGTGAGGAAGGGTCTCAAGTAAGACTGAGCATAAGCGATATTATTCCTGCAGGTTCCCCACACTCCCCTTGTAGCTTGCCTTAGGGCGTTGGCTCTATCAGACATGGGGACAGCTTCCAGCAGCTTCTCACAGTAGGCCCCTGCTACCAAAACCTTGCCACACAAACCTAATACACCTTCTGGAACCTCATACCACTGGCCTTGACCCATTGACCCAGCCTGTCTAGATCCCTCTGGAGAGCCATCATATCATATCCTACAATTCTACGATTTGATCTGCGGCTGCTCTCCAACAACCAAGGTATTTTTTTGTAATATCGTACCTAAAAAGACACATTGCAGTACACCATCCCCACATCAAACAAAATAACCTCTCTCTTTTCATCCACCGCTCTCTCCTGCTAGCCCAGAACGACACCCGTTTTCTTCCTCCCCCAACAGCTTATTATCGCCTTGCATTTAATGGTCTCTACTGTAACTTATCCACTCCCACTGTACTGCTGCTCTGCCAGCTCGTTCCCCATTTTGTACTTGAATATCTGATTTCTCCGTCTAACTACAGCACTTTACGCTCGCCTTTATCAAATTTCTTCCTGTTATTTCAGGCCTTTTTTCCTGCGTATTATGGCCATTTCACATTCTGATACAGCCCTGGAAAGTGCCTGCCTCTATTCTCAAGTCGGTGACAATTGCAGATTTTTATACCGGCTATTTATTTCAATGCTCCAGTCATTAATGAAGTTGTGGAAAAATGCAGGCCCTGCAACAAAATGTATAGCGGTCTCACTCAAAATACCTTCTCTGGCTACATACCAATAACTATTCCAAGTGCCATTTTTCTGCTACATTGTGATAATTTAGTTCATTTCCTTCTCTTGCTTGTAAAAACGATATAGTGAGGCAAACAAAACGTTAAATGCATGTTTTCTCTGAATCATCCATCATTTTTTCTCCATTTCCTCATCTTTTCCCACTTAATCACGTGCCTTTCCTTCTAATTTCTGCAATTTCATTGTGATTGATCCTCACAAGTCCTTGCTGTGCCATTTTTCCTTCACTTTGGGAGATTGCTGCTGGGCTATTAAAAGAAGGACCTCTCTTCAGTTATCCCACCCATCATCTCCCAAAGGGACCCAGGCACCAACGCCCACACCGACTGAAACTGCATCTCTCTGCTTTCTCAAGAGCACCAAACGCCAACTCCATAGCCATCTTCACCTGAATTACCACTGACTTCAAGATTTTTAACCACCTCTGATAAGCCTGACTGTAATCCAGAAGAGCCAATTCTGGAATAACACTCTGTACCTTCTGAAATACAAACTCTGTCCTCTGGAAAGAAAAAACCAAAATCTGTTAACTCTGTCTTTTCAAGTCTTCCCACGTTGGGTACTTTCCCAACAGATACCTAAGTAGTGAATACCTCCCAATTCCACCAGACCTCATTGTTTGGGGGTGCTGGTGGATGAAAAATTGGGCATGAGCCAGCAAGGTGTGCCTGCAGCCCAGAAAGCCAACTGCATCCTGGGCTGCATCAAAAGCAGCGTGGCCAGCAGGGCGAGGAAGGGGATTCTGCACCTCTACGCCATTCTGTGAAACCCCACCTGCAGTACTGTGTCCAGCTCTGGGGCCCTTAGCTTGTCCAGCCCAAACCATGACAACAGGAAAGATATGGACCTGTTGGAGCAAGTCCAGAGGAGGCCACAAAAACGATCAGAGGGCTGGAGCACCTCTGCTGTGAGGACAGGCTGAGAGAGTTGGGGTCGTCCAGCCTGGAGAACATTTGCTCCAAGGAGACATTGCGGCATTTCAGTACTTGAAGGTGGCTTAAAGAAAGATGGAGAGAGAGCTTTTACCAAGGTCTGTAGTGACAGAACAAGGAGCAGCAGTTTTAAACTGAAAGAGGGTAAGTTTAGATCAACATTAAAGAGTTTTTTCATTATAAAGTTGGTGAAATACTGGCACAGGCTGCCCAGAGAAAATGTGGCTGCCCTATCCCTGGAGGTGTTCAAGGCCAGGATGGATGGGGTTTTGAGCAGCCTGGTCTGGTGGGAGGTGTCCCTGCCCATGGCAGGGGGGTGGAACGAGATGATCTTTAAGGTCCCTTCCAACCCAAAGCATTCAACAATTCCCAATCTTTGGAAATACAGACGCTGTTACTGCTCAGCATCATGCCTCCAGCCCATCCTGAACCACAGGTCTCTGTTTCAGCGCTGCAGTTTAAAACCAGAGTCTCTGCAATGCCCATCAACCATTTTTGACATATATTGACATCGAGTTCCTCCAGTGTATTCCTCATACCAGTGTACAGACATTTTAGCTTAATATGTTGCTTCATTCTCTCTCCTGCCTCTTACAGTCCCAGCTCCAATGAATAATTCATTTACATCAATGAAATGCAACAGTCTGGCAGGACATAGAGTTTCATAGCAGAAGCTAAGACAGAACCCAAAATTTCAACTCTCTCCACCGTCTGGATTTGTGCCATAAAGACTAGAAATAACAAGTATTGATTGTTTTCTTTCTCTTGGCTAGAAATGCTGTTTAGGAGTCACAAATCTCTCCTGAAAGTTTATTTGTAACTAGCACGCTTCCCTGGAGAAAGGTTCTGAGAAGTCAGTATTTCTGACCGCCCAGCCAACCAACCTTTCCCTACAACCTGCCAAAACACATCGTTGGAAGAAGCCTGCTCAGCTATTAAGGGGACCGTGCAGCAGTCAAAACACTCTCGGTACCTTGGGAGTACAGTGCTACAACAGTCAGCACACTGAGATATAGCAGGGCCCCCCTTTCTCCCCAGAAAGGAACTCTTACTGCGGTGCCAACGTCTTTATTACCATAAAAATATATAATAACACTTTACTGCTTAAGGAACATGAGCCAGCAGTGTGCCCAGGTGGCCAACAGCATCCTGGCCTGTGTCAGGAATAGTGTGGTGAGCAGCACCAGGGAAGTGATCACCCCCCTGTACTCCACACTGGTCAGGCCCCACTTCGAGTACTGTGTTCAGTTTTGGGCCCCTCACTACAAGAAGGACATTAAGGTTCTGGAGCGTGTCCAGAGAAGGTCAACAAAGCTGGTGAGGGGTCTGGGGAATAAGTCTGATGAGGAATGGCTGATGGAACTGGGGTTGTTTAGCCAGGAGTAAAGGAGGCTGAGGGGAGACCTTATTGCTCTCTACAACTACCTGAAAGGAGGTTGTAGCAAGGGGAAGTCGGTCTCTTCTCCCAAGTAACAAGTGATAGGACAAGAGGAAATGGCCTCAAGTCACACCAGGGGAGGTTTAGCCTAGATATTAGGAAAAATTTCTTCACCGAAAGGGTTGTCAAACATTGGAACAGGCTGCCCAGGGAAGTGGTGGAGTTGCCATTCCTGGAGGTATTCAAAAGACGGGTAGATGTGGTGCTGAGGGACATGGTTTAGTGGTGGTTTGGCAGTGTTAGGTTGATGGTTGGACTTGGTGATCTTAAAGGTCCCTTCCAACCTAGACGATTCTATGACTCTGTGCTTTTGAGAAAGCTTCAGGTCTGCACAAAACATCCCAGTTATGGCAACAAGTCTTATTTTAATTCTATATAATTTCATGATGACTACAAGTTGGAGAATTTCTCTTTACAGAGGTCATCAACAAACAGAAATACAGACAGTGTTAATTCAATATCCAGGCAACTTTTGTTGTTAAGACAGATTTATTAAGCCTTTAAATACCAGCATCACCAAGTTACTATCATGAATCAAATGCACTATGGTCTGTCTTGGTATTACATTTTAAGGCCCACCTTCTCTTAGCCAAAAATATGTATTTTAGTTCAATATTATTTCTTTAAGGGACAGATTTGCTATCCAGACATGACTTGAATTGTATAACCTTGGTCTCTAAGGTTGAAGTTATTTACCAGTTGCCAGGTTGATTTGCCCATTTACACTCACAGACAGATGCCCCCTGGTCTTCTCCAGCTATTGACGCTTCAGATTTGGGACAGTTTATGAAAGCTGAACTAACTCAGTCGTGTACAAAGGTACCAGATGTATCTTTACACAGGTCTGTGCCATGCAATTACCCATCTCCGCGCTACCACTGATTTATCTTGGAATCCTTTCAGCTGGCAACTCCCTCTTGAAAGCCTGAAACCATGACTGTTCAGTCCAACAGTCTGTGTTGCTTAAAAGGGCATCTGAACCGCATCTCACTGGGTACCTTTTTTCTGGCCAGCACTGCATCCCGGACATCAGCAACAATAGATACATGAAATTTCTAGCTAAGAACATCAGATGCAGTTATGAGGATTTTACAAGCCATATACTGTGACCAAAATCAATTCATTTTACTGAGACTCAGAGGTGGCTATTATTCCCCTATTTTTAGGGTTTCTTAGCACATATTACAGAGCACCACTCAGAAAATCTCTTTCTAAAAGGGTGGGAAAAGTGCATGAAGAGAGACGGTTTTAAATTCAGATGAGTATTACCTATGCTGCTGTTTATTCTAATCTTAACATTCACCCAAAAATTAGAGTGGTGGGTCAGGAAAGATGAGGACAGCACTGGAAAGAGAGGAATCAAAGGAGTACAAACAGAGCAGACGGTCTGCAGCCCAGAAGGACAGAAGCATTATTCCAAATCCCAAATTAAGCCAGCACGTGTTAATAACTACTGCTTACAGGGTTACTGGAATCCTGATCCCCACTACGCACCTGGGAGATTAAATATCGCAAGCATTGGCTGTGAGACATCAGAGAGTCTTCTTCGGTGCTCCTAGCAGAGCTGCAGTCCCAGAACTGAGCCTCCCTCCGCTCAAGCCATTAGACACAGCCAGGCTTCCTAGAAGTTTGGCAAGCGTATGATCTGTGTAAAACCACTGCATGCTACCTCCCTCTAACTAGGGGAGATTACAAGTATCTTCATATTATGTTTTAAGCATATAGCTAAGAACATATAGTTTGCCCTTACTCAGAAAATGGTGATCGTATCACTGAATCACATGAATAAGAATCTGAACAACTGGATTTTTTTTTATCTTCAAATTTCTGTATGATGTCTAGAGGCAGAAACTGATTTTGTGATGACCTGAAAAAGAATATACTGTCATATACTATTCAGTTTAAAACTGATCTGAAGCATTTTTAATGTATCAACATTAGTTTCCTCACCTCCCCAAGAGGAATATGTTTATCATCTTCGCAGATCAAAAGGTCATATGGGATGAAAATTCTTTTAGAAAAGGAATCTTTTATCTAGCACACAAAAAAATATTCAACGTCTGGTCACCTGAAGTTGGAGAAAGAAGCAAAGTAAATATAAAATATGTATTTAAATTGTAAGGATATGGTATTATGGGGAATCTGATTATGCACAACATATTTTTATAGTGGGGACTCTTTCTATTTCAGAACCTGAATACAGGACTAGTATTTTTGCTCTGCTACCTTTTATGGTCTTCATTAAGACTAAGCCCAGAGGAAGTGGCATAAATTCCTGCAACTCTGAAATACAGCTTCTCTCAGTGTTTGACAGCTTGGTCGAGCACTCCATTAATTCAGATTGGTCATCTGTTAGCAAATCATAGGGGAGAAAAACAAACTTTGAAGTCACTGATCACTAGCATACGACTACAAAGAGAAGTCTTTGAGTATGTTAAACAGCTGTTGAGACTGAGGAGGCATGGAGGGGTAGGCTGTGCCAGAGGGCACGGGGTAGGAGACAGGAGCAGCACGGCATGGTATTATGGCGGTCCTTTAACTAGAGGACCAGCACAGGCTAGCAATAAGCAAAGCCATTTAGGGAGCCAGGTGCTTGGCCAGTGTCTGATTCCACCGCAATTTGTCCTAGAAGAGCTCAACTATAAATGCCGAGCACTCACAGAAGACTGCAGTTCTTGAAAAAGCATGAAAGCTGCCAGCAGGTCTATGACCTCTGCACAGTTTATGGTCAGTTCACCTGGTGATGCCATTTTCAGGATAAATAATAAAGTCATAGAATCATAGAACAGTTTGGGTTGGAAGGGACCTTTAAAGGTCATCTAGTCCAACCCCCCCCCCAATGAGCAGGGACATCGTCAACTAGATAGGTTGCTCAGAGCCCCGTCCAACCTGACCTTGCATGTTTCCAGGGATGGAGCATCTACCACCTCCCTGGGCAACCTTTTCCAGTATAAAGGACTGTCAAAAGGCTAGAGCTCCAGCCTACTCACCTAAAGGAACACTCCAGAGTGTACAGGGTCCCATCAAACTGGTCCCAATACTGTATCACAGAATCACAGAATTTTCAGAGTTGGAAGGGACCTCTAGAGATCATCTAGTCCAACTCCCCTGCCAAAGCAGGATGGCCTAGAGCACATTACTCAGGACTGCATCCAGGCAGGTTTTGAAAATCTCCAGAAAAAGGGACTCCACCACCTCCCTGGGCAGCCTGTGCCAGTGTTCTGTCACCCAAACCGTAAAGAAGTTTTTCCGTGTATTCGAACGGAACTTCCTATGTTCCAACTTGTGCCTATTGCCCCTCGTCCTGTCACTGGGAACCACTGAAAAGAGTCTGGCTCCATCCTCCTTCAACCCACCCTTTAGATACTTGTATGCCATAATAAGGTCTCCCCTCAGCCTTCTCTTCTCCAGGCTAAAGAGTCCCGGCGCTCTCAGCCTTTCCTCATATGGGAGGTGCTCCAATCCCTCATATGTTCTGGTTAATTTCCAGCACAGAAAGCCACAATAATGGTAAATTAATCAGCAGAGTCCACAAAAAAAAGATGCAGGAAACTCTCTTACAGCTTTAAACCAAGACTCGATATTTTTTAAAGACAATCTGTAGTTCAGAAGCATTTATGAAGCTGCTGGAAATTCCAGGGCGTTATCTGTTTAAAGGAAGTGTGGTTAGATCATCACAATAGTTTAAGTTATAGCTAGAAGCTTTAAAAGAAAAAAGGAAAGCTTTGTTGACTTTCTACGTTTTGACATTTCTATCTGATTTAGAGACATTTATACTCAAATAATCTCTCTGATAATGGTGAGAAAAACTCATCCAAAGTCCTGCAGTATGGCACAATTAGTTTTATAGCCCAGCCCTGAGCGAATGATCATCTAATTTGTGTACAAAAAGCTATTGAGAAGGAGATTCCACTGCTTCAGAAGAAAAGGGTAGGGCAGATCTTGTACTCTCAGACTCCAGGAGCTGTCATGTGTGATGTTTCATCAATGTATTTGGTAGTACTGCATTCTTAATCTGCATAATCTTTAACCAGGGTAAGTATTCATTCAAAACTGAAGCTAAATAAAGAGAGTAAGTAATAATTTAACATCTAAGCTCAGATTTAACATCTAAGAACAGATTGTAACCGAGCACCATATCAATTTGCCAGCAAAAGCAAGGCAAAGAAACATGAACAGCTTTATATACACACAAAAAGTATCACATAACTGGTTCGAAACAGGAACCAGTTTCCAGGGGCTATGAGCACCTCCAAATGTCTTTTCGTTTCAATGGGAATTGTGCATAATGTTCGCAAATTACTGATGCCATGCAAACACCTATATCCAAGTTAGTTTGTTCTTCGTCTGAAATTGCCCCTTCCTCACCCCCCACAATAACAGCAATCAGTAACAAGAGCTTCTGTTTCCCCAAATTTAGTGAAGCTTCCATTTATACAAAGAACATGAAGTACCAAATGAATACAGAATTTTAAGAGCTGAAAGAGTAATCATTTTCTTAAGAAACTCAGAGACATGATACAAAAGAAACAAGACTGAGTCCACATATAAAATTACAGGTCGATGTTATGTTTAACTATTTATATTAAAGCCACAGCTGATGTCTGGTATGTATTGATGTTAAAAAATAAGTTTCAAGAAAGCTTCACTGTGAAAATGAAATTAAATTTGGTGAAGTTTAACAAATTTCATAGCTTTAGCTGCTGTGAAAACAATACTTTACTTGAAATGCATTCAGAATTTCAAATTCCTGAAATGCAAATTTTTCAAACCTTAAGTAGTTTACTATAGCTGTTGTCTGAAATGAAGTATTAGGCCTCATAACAAACACCAATACCTTCTCCACTTTTTAATACTTTCTCCACTTTTTTCTGTTTTTACATAAAGGAAGGATCAGAAGTGCTCCCAAAACAAAGTAAATTTACAATTTTAAAAGGTTACTACAGAAAAAAATGTACATCCCATTCTTTCCTTGTGACTATACTATATTTTTAAGCAAGACTGTGCCTAAATCCAGAGAATGCTTGATGTTTTAACTGCACAAGCATTAAATGTTGTCATATTTATCACTGGAGAGTCCGATGGCAAACTTCAGTGGCATCAATCTTCACATTATGAGATGGGAAAGCAGTTGTTCAGTTGCACTCAGATTGTTGCTTGCTTGCACCATGGTACAGTTGCATTTAGCCTGGAATCCAGTGAGAACTCACCCTGACCTTTCACATTTCCCTGAAAAAGCTTTTCTACACTTTTATATAAACCAACAGACACACAGGATAAACAGCTCTTCAGTTCTTTCTTGACTATAAAAAGCAGGTTTTCTTTAAATCAATAGCTTCATAGTTATGATAAATATAGCTTTTGCCCGATTTCTTGCTTGTAATTCAGTGTAATGCTTCTTGATACCTCAGTCATCATCTTGCTGATTTCTTTTCTGTCAATGGAACAGGAGAGTTCATAATGTTAGGACATAGTTATCTGAAGTAAGAGCACTAATAAATCATAACAAGTATTTCCAGATACAATGGATATTAGACAATGACTGCATTTCTAAGCCATTTTTTGAATGGTAAGAGATAGTATTTCCAGCAACAGAACAGAGTGACATCAACCCTCTCCCCCATCCCAAACTATTGGGTTTTATTTTCAGTAAAGAACAAGAATTGCCCTATACATTAGCCAACAGACTATACAAGAACCAGAAAATATAATGGCTGTGGCAGAAGTCAGTGGTCAAGATGAAATTGCCCTCCCCTCCCTAGCTTCCAAAGATGTCACTGATCAAAGGAACAAAGAAATTGTATTGAAAAAGGATCAAGTGCTTAAGGCTTTTTTTCCTAGTTTACTTATCTTCTAACTTTTAAAGTTCTTAAAAAGCATTAGTTTCAGCAATTAAAAAAATCAATTTCCATTTAGACTACATTTGTATTTACATTTAAATAAGAAAACACAGCTAGGTCCTTCAGTAAGATTTGTCAAACTACATTCATTGCTTCCCTACAGATACAAATAATTAACTGAAGTGAGATCAGTATGAAAGCTTGCTCTTCATGACTTGAAAAAAAATTATAGATCAGCCCAACAACACATTGTATGATGGTTTCATGGCTTCATACATTACTCTTTCTGTGATTGTATAGCCTGTGTTAAATACAAAAGCACAATTCCAGGTACTTTGATGTTGCCATTTCACAGACATGGAAGGTCAGAATTTTTTTTCAGTACTTCTTACCAGTTTAAGAAAGTCGATTAATTTGTGAACATCCTCTCCTGTAGAAAGGTCCACAAAATCTTTCGGCAGTCGGTAACTCAGGTATGGACTAGGCTGGACAGTAACCTTACTGTTCGTACAACGGAAAACTGGATAGTCCTTTGGAAAAAAAATATTGGATAAGACAAGAACAGTGTATGTGAATAAAGCTAGCAATGTTTCTTGAACTCCTCTGTAAGATTGTCTGAGTCACTTTGCCAAAAAGTTTATTTGACATTCATTCAACTAAACCTGCACCTCCTAAAAACCGTGGTTTTCTTATTAAAAACTATGCCCACTAAAGAGCAAAAGTTAAAATGTTAATAACAGTCAAATAAACACATCCATTCCCTCACTTTAAAGCTTCTACAGTGTATCAATTATTAATACATTTAATATAGGTATGCTTATAACAGTGCTGTAATAATGGAGCTATAAGGAACTTTGGGCAAGAGTATCTACCTAAATATGTGGATAAAGAAAATCTTTAAATAAAAAATAAAATAAATTAAAAAAAAAAATAAATCAGTGTTCGTCACCCTCTCAGGAGGAACACAGCTATGGTATCCACCCAGCGGAAAGCCATGCCCTCTGCACTTGGCAGGAAGGATGTGGCAACCCAGACAGAGGTCCCACAAGAACATGCAGCCATCCAGGTCTCGGGCCACAGGGAGTGCCAGAGCCTTTCGTTGGTACTGGATGGCAGCAGTGAGAAGAGCAATGTGAGATATGACCAGGTGGATGATCTGCTCAGCCTGGTGGCAGAGCTATAAGAGGAAGCAGAAAGGTTAAGGAGCATCAGTGAGCCCAAGAGAGAGAAACTGGTGGAACCCCGCTCTGCCCTCCCTGAGACAGAAATGGGAACAACCACCAGAAAAAAAAACAAGATCAAGGGGATCCTGTATCCTGTCCCCAAGGGGCTGAAGGCAGTAGCTTAAAGGAGAAGAGCAAACAGGGGCAAGTCCACACTCGGGGTGCCAGGCAAACCCCCTCCTTGCTCACCCCACCCTCCCAGGTGGCTCTGTACAACAGGTACGAGGCTCTGGATGTGGAAGGCCCATCAATGGATGATGACGTGGATGACGGTCCATCTTTACCAGAGGTGCCGCCAAGCTCAGAAAGGCCTACCCCCTGTATGATGACCATCTCCACGAGGAAGAAAAGACAGGTTACAGTTGTAGGCAACTCCCTTTTGAGTGGAACAGAGGGTCCAATATGCCAGCCAGACCCTCCTCTTAGGGAAGTCTTCTGCCTCCCTGGGGCCCAGGTTAAGGACATCACTGGGAAAGTTCCTAGCCTGGTATGACTCTGGGACTATTTTGGGGTATGACCAGGTCCAGGGTATGACTCTGGACCCGTTGCTGCTCTTCCATGTGGGTGGCAATGAAGTCGCAATGTGTAGTCCAAGTGGGATCAAAAGAGACTTCGGGGCTTTGGGACGGTTGGTAAGGGAATCTGGAGCACAGGTTATTTTTTCCTCTCTCCTCCCAGTTGCAGGAAGTGACATCAAAGAAACAAACAGATGTGCCCAATCTATTAATATGTGGCTCATGTCACCATAATTTTGGGGGTTTTGGTAATGGGATGGCCTACACGGTGACAGCCTTGCTGGCATCAGATGGGGTTCCCCTTTCTGAATGGGGGAAGAGGGTCTTTGCTCACAAGCTAGCGGGGCTCATTGACAGAGAGAGACGGGGTGCTAGTGAGTGCCAGCAGCCTTGTTGCTCTGAGACTTGCTGGCTACACTGTAGCACACTCAAAGTCTTATGGAGATGAGCCAGGGGCTCCTGAGGTAATAGGAGCCAATAGGGAAACACCAGTGAAATACCCCAAAGGAATTAAGGGATGTTCCTCTAAGAAGGTGACATGGCCGACAGCCCAGCTGAAGTGCCTCTGTACCAATGCACACAGCACAGGCAACAAACAGGAGGAGCTGGAAGCCACTGTGCTGCTAGAAAGCTACAGCCTAGTTACCATTACTGAAATCTGGTGGGACAAATCTCATGACTGGAGTGTGGCTATCAATGGCTACAGGCGGTTCAGAAGGGACAGGCGAGGAAGGAGGGGCGGAGGCATTGCCCTCTACATCAAGACATGGATACAGTGGGAAGAGCTGTCTCTGAACAATAGCGACGAGCAGGTTCAAAGCCTACAGGTAAGAATAAGAGACTGAGGTAACAAAGGGAACCTTGTAGTTGGTGTCTACTACAGGCAGCCCGATCAAGAGGAACCTATTGATGAAGCCTTCTTACTCCAGCTACACGAGGCATCACACTCACAGGCTCTCGTCCTGCTGGGGGACTTCAGCCACCCTGACACCTGTTGGAAAGTACCATGGCAAGCTGTAGGCAATCCAGGAGACTCCTGGAATTCATCAAAGATAACTTCTTAAGCCAGGTGATAGACAGTCCCACCAGAGGAGATGTGATACTGGGCCTGATGGTCACCAACGTAAGTGAGCTAATTGGAGACATGAAGACTGGAGGCAGCATGGGCTGCAGTGATCACGCGCTGGTGGAGTTCACAGTCCTGAGCGATACGGGTCAGGGGAAGAGTAAAGTCAGGACCCGGAATTTTAGGAAAGCAAAATTCCAGCTCTTCAAGGAGCTATTCGATAGGAACCCCTGGGAAACTGCCCGCAGGGGCAAGGGAGCAGAACAGAGCTGGCAGATCTTTAAGGATGCTTTCCTTTGAGCCCAAGAGCTCTCAATCCCCAGGTGTGAGAAATCAGGAAAGGAGGGCAAGAGACCAGAATGGCTGAGTCGAGACCTGCTGGTCAAACTAAAGGGCAAGAAAGATGCACAGGCAGTGGAAGCAGCGACAGGTATCCTGGCAAGAGTATAGGAACGCTGCCCAGTTGTGTAGGGATGGGTTCAGGAAGGCCAAGTCGCAGCTGGAGCTGAACTTGGCAAGGAATGCAAAGAATACTAAGAAGGGCTTCTACAGGTATGTCAGCCAGAAAAGGAAGATCAAAGAAAGCGTATCCCCTGCAATGAGCAACACTGGCAAATTGGTAACAACAGAAAAGGAGAAAGCTGAGGTATTCAACAACTTTTCTGCCTCAGTCTTCACTGGCAACCTCTCTCCCCACACCTCTCGAGTGGAAGGACCGCAAAGCAGGGACTGGGGGAGCAAAGTCCCTCCCACTGTAAGAGAAGATCAGGTTTGTGACCACCTGAGGAACCTGAACATACAGAAGTCTATAGGACCTGATGAGATGCATCCCAGAGTCCTGAGGGAATTGGCTGAGGTAGCTGCCAAGCCACTCTCCACGATATTTGAAAAGTCATGGCAGTCGGGTGAAGTCCCTGGTAACTGGAAAAAGAGAAACATGGCACTCATTTTTAAAAAGGGTAGAAAGGAGTACCCTGGGAACTACCGACCTGTCAGCCTCACCTCTGTGTGTAGGAAGATCATGGAACAGATCCTCCTAGAAGCTATGCTAAGGCACATGGAGGACAGGAAGGTGATTCGAGACAGTCAGCACGACTTCACCGAGGGCAAGCCCTGGCTGACCAACCTAATGGCTTTCTATTATGGAGTGACTACATCAGTGGACAAGGGAAGAGCTACAGATGTCGTCTACCTGGAACTCTGCAAGGCCTTTGACACAGTCCCCCACAACATCCTTCTCTCTAAATTGGAGAGATATGGATTTGATGGGTGGACTGTTTGGTGGATGAGGAATCGGTTGGTCACATCCAGAGGGTAGTGGCCAACAACTTAATGTCCAGATGGAGACCGGTGACAATTGGTCCTTCAGAGGTTGGTATTGGGACCAATACTATTTAAGATCTTCATCAATGACATAGACAGTGGGATCAAGTGCACCCTCAGCAAGTTTGCTGACAACACCAAGCTGAATGGTGCAGTTGACATGCCTGAGGGATGGGATGCCATCCAGAGGGAACTGGACAAGCTCGAGAAGTGGGCCTGTGCAAACCTCATGAGGTTCAACAAGGCCAAGTGCAGGGTCATGCACCTGGGTCAGGGCAATCCCCAGTATCAACACAGGCTGGGGGATGAAAGGATTAAGAGGAGCCCTGCCGAGAAGGACTTGGGGGTACAGGTGGATGAAAAACTGGACATGAGCCGGCAACGTGCACTCACAGCCCAGAAGGCCAACTGTATCCCAGGCTGCATCAAAAGAAGCATGGCCAACAGGTCAAGGGAGGTGATTCTGCCCCTCTACTCTGCTCTGGTGAGACCCCACCCTGAATATTGCATCCAGCTTTGCAGCCCCCAACATAAGAAGGACATGGACCTGTTGGAGCAGGTCCAGAGAGGCCACAAAGATGATCAGAGGGATGGAGCACCTCTCCTACGAGGACAGGCTGAGAGAGTTGGGGTTGTTCAGCCTGGAGAAGTGAAGGCTCCAGGGAGACCTTATTGTGGCCTTTCAGTACTTAAAGGGGGCTTATAAGAAAGGTGGGAACAAACTTTTTAGCAGGGCCTGTTGTGATAGGACAAGGGACAATGGTTTTAAACTAAGAGGGTAGATTTAGACTAGATCTAAGGAAGAAATTCTTTATGATGAGGGTCGTGAAACACTGGCACAGGTTTCCCAGAGAAGCGGTAGATGTGCCATCCCTGGAAACATTCAAGGTCAGATTGGATGGGGCTCTGAGCAACCTGACCTAGTTGAAGATATCCCTGCTCATTGCAGGGGGGTTGGACTAGATGACTTTTAAGGGCCTCTTCCAACCCAAACTATTTTATGATTTTATGATAATTTTTATGATAGAATCCCTAAACTTGTCTTCACGGGTTCCATGTTTGCAAATATAATCTTACTGAAATTATGATCTAAGCTTTCCAACCAATTTACTTACTGAAGGAAAAAATATCTGTAAAATATAAAAAAAAAATATCTCTAAACACTCAATTTTAGCAACAGGTTTTGGGTAACTTGATATAATTTTCAGTTCAACACATTGACATGCAACTTAATTGGCCACTGTATGGCAATAAGGAGCTTCATTTTAAAGACAGAAGTTCAGTAACTTCACACCAGACTCTGTGATTGCATGTAAGCTGAGGCATGAAGACAAGTCAGTCTGCTTTTCATTCAGGCTTATAGCACAGAAAGCTGTGTAAAGGGTCTGGCACTGAGAAAAAGAAATCCTCAAACCAAAATTCAGGTGTCCCATGGACAGCTCAAGAATTGGGAGTGTGTTTTAACAAAGGAGACACAGCTTTTAGCAAGAAGGTTCATTGAATAGGTTTTCATACAGCAGTAGCCACATGGTGATACTGAGAGAAAATGGCATGAATGTTAGCCTGCAGTGTGGTGTATTTCCCTTTCAATGTGTTATGAAAACGGCAACGGAACTAAAGCAAAGCTCAAATGTTAAAATCAGCTCAATAAAGCATGTAATTTCAGTTACCTAGAGGTAAGTTTAACAGTGCAGTTAAACAACTAAACAAAATGCAGTTTAACAACTAAAAAATAAAGAAAAGCCCATGATATCTGACTAGCCATCTCTCCTCAGACAACTACCGAGTGTTTCCCAGGATCAAGTAACATGCTACTTTATATCTTCTATCCAGCTGTCCAAGGACTGGTTAAGATGTGAGGACTCAGTCTCAAGCATGCAGTGAAAAAAAAAAAAAAAGCTGGAACGCAAATAAATGAAGACTATTCCTCCCTCTCTGTATTAAGGGGAAGTTATTTGGTTTTTTGAAGGCAATGCAGCTTGGAAGAGGGATAGAAAAGCCCTGCTCTGCAAGTCCAGGGAGTTCAACCAGAGGACAAGGCTTCCCTGAGGGTATTCCATATGAGGAAGACACAGAAGTTAAGCTTCTTTTTGTCTCCCCCCAAACATAAACCTGGAGCTCTGGGAAACTGTATGACAGATATCAGGAACAAAGCAGAACTTTAGGTGATTAAATAGAAAAGTAACAGATTTTAAGAGAAATTGAAAAGACTGCATCAAAATTGCACAAAAGCAAGTTTCAGGCCATCTTTGCAATGTGGTCAAAGCTGCAATATGGGCTTGTACTGTTTGAACTGAAAATTCCCTTGCAGGCATCTAAAAGTAGCATGTGATACTTGTTGAGATTAACTACTCTCTAATAAGGCAGATTCTACTTACAAAGAGTTTACATTTCATGAGTTAAGGACAACCATTTACTTCAATGGGATTTGCATCACAATTTGATTATAACAAAAAAAAGAAAAGAAAAAATAAAAGGCCATAACGCCTGTTGGATTTGTTAGCCAGCCTCCCTCACTGCAGGGCTGTACCTGTTCTGTTGCTTCCCCTTCACTCTGGTCTCCTTTCAGGTTTTTCCCAGAGGTCAGTTCTTCCCACGTAAACAGCAACGAGTCTGTTACTTCACCAAATGGGTTAAAATCTATTAACCAAATCTTACCCTGCAATGGAACAATAGAAGAATTAAAACAAGCCACAGAATTGAAACAAACAAACAAAAAAACCAAGAACCAAAAAAAAAAAATCAGAATACACATATATTACTGTAGTATGCTTGGTGTTCAGATAAAGAGATGACAAAATTGAAAACACTTAAGACACAGCAAGCTATGACTTACTAATTTATTTAATCTATTTTTCTTAAACAGAAGATCAGACAGAGCTCAAATAAACTGAATTCAGTTCTACACAAGGTGCTTTTAGATCCATGGTTCTCCAAGATCCCCAGACAGGAAGAACAAGGAAGGGGGTGGGGGGTGGGGGGGTGGAACTACCACAACCCAAACAAAAATCCCCACCCAAACAGGGATTTTGCTTTCCATTAAAAGCCACCTCAGCACTGCTGCGCATTCAGCACTCTACAAGAATTGCTGTTCTTGGTCTCAGAAGGGACTCTAAAAATACAGAGCAGGGTCTGCAAAATGCTGGTGGAGATCTTGAAAGCTGAAAGGTGCTGCACAGATACAGAAAAATAAATAACAACTTAAAGGCATTTTTAATATAGCCACCACTAGTAGTCCAGACTAGTTTCTCCTGCCTCATCTTTAATACATTTGTGTTCTAAACAGTTGTGGCAGTATGCACAACAGCATGCCTGTCTTACAACTGAAAAATGAAAGCAGAGAAACTAACATGACTTATTAAAGGTAAGACAGATGTCTGCAGGGGAGCAAGAAATAATTTGTATTGAGTCATCTCAAGATACAATCCCCAGCACAGGGCCATCTTTTCTTACCCAAGAAAGTGTCATCTATTCTAATAAAACAAAACGTTATAATAAATTATAATGAAATATGACTACAACTGCCAGTAAGAATTTGCAAAACAAGTATTACATCTGAAAGATATCAGATCTATCAAATATGGAAAGAAAAAGGTTGCTGTAACATAAGCAGGACTGAAGGGTTTTATTGTGTTTATTAAAGATCAACTGGGAGTGGAAACCAAACCTGATACTAAAAGCTTACTCTGCTTTCTCTTTCTTTCCCTCATTCCTGAAGGATGGTCTTTCTTTAAAAGATCTTCCCTATCTTGATACAAACAGCAAATATCGTCAAATGATTTACACTACAGCCATCTGGTTTCTAACTTACAAAGATGCTTTTGAAGCCTTCAGTCACAGAGTAACATGGAAACTTCTTCTCCCACCCACACTACGTAAGCCACCCCCCACCAGCAGGCACTAAGGCACTATAGAATAGGAAATGTGTGGAAACCCATACAGTAGAACAGAAATGCTCTGGCTGGTCTGTTACCATCCCCAGCAAGTTACTCGTGCAGGTGGGGGGAGTCCCAGCACAGATGAAACCAGTGATACTACTTGTAAACTGGAACTGAGCCAGCACCCCGACCAGTGAGCGTGTGGTTGCACACAGGCTTTCACAGGTCTCTCTCTCTCTCAGGGCAGATCCACGTGGTACAGCTCACGCAGAGCAAATTTTAAGAAGCCAATGCACCACAACAGCAGTATTGAAACCAGACGGCTACAAAAGAAACTGCCAATTGTGGGGACACAGACCTGAGTGGTTTCTTACTTGTTTTGGAAGGGTGAAGAAGCACAAATCTGCACGGCTAAGATGCAACACCTCTGCATCAATATTGACACCATCAGCACAGAGAGCAAACAGGGGCAAGCTCTGCTATCATTTTCCATCTCTGTTCTTCTTCAAAAGGCAGTCACAAATTCTCATTATAAGTGATGTTTTACTTTTGCTAATGGGGACATCTTGTTAGCTCCAAGGCAGCAGGAAGAGGAATCTGTAATTTTAGATTCATTCTATCACACTAGAAAAACAAGCTAATGAACCAATTTAATCCAGACAGAAGCAATGGCTGGCAAAGTTCGTTCAGCAGTTCAGAGAATTTTTCCCTGCACCAGAAACGTTTATACTTAACAAAGGACTTTCCTATGAAAGGCGTTCACAGAGACTCCTCCTCACCCCAAATACATGAAACTCAGGTTTGTCATAGGAACTCAAGACAATTTCTCTAGAGAAGAAATGGAAAAAACTGAAAATTGTTTCTCAGGCTACTGAAAGCAACACCTGTTTTTTGTGAGCACCCAGCAGTATTTCTCCCTCCCTGCAGACAACAATACACCATTGACAACACCAACTGTTTCTTTGAGATGGTCTGAAATCTGCACTGAGCTTTAGTAGCTGCAAACTGACAACAAGTGGCAAAACAAATTAAATATCCCTTTTCAGGGCTCATTAAAGGGAGTTTACTCTGGGTCAGTAACCAAACTGTCTTTTCTTAAGATTAAATGCTCTTTCAAGTCTTACATGCAATGACATGATTTAAATGTAGTTTCAGACAAGTTGCGCTGCATATAAGCATATACTGCATAAAAAGCAGTAGTAAAGCTATTTATCTACCATCTTCTGGTATTACTAATCTTTGTCATATGAGAGCACAGAAATGCACAAGCCAGGAAAGCAAAGTTGTGCATATCTGGAGGGGGGAAAAAAAACCCAACTTATATTACATAAGATTTTTTTCTCATCCTAAAACAGGAACCAATAGATTTACCATATCATGTCAGCTTCACGCTTTGTTTTACTAAAGCATTAAGCAACATGCTGCTGAAAGGAAGTGTCTATGACAAAGACTGTTTAAAGGAAGTTAAAAGATAGATGAAATGCAAACTAAACTGTTACGTCTCCCTAACTCCAGCTGCACCTTCATGCACAGTGCCAATGCTCACAAGGCAGAGACAACAAGCACTAGTTTGCTCGTTAACAAGAGCAGCTGTGAGCTACCAGTGGTCTGGAGTCCCATACTGCACTTCTTTGTCTTCACCACAGTGACTTGTCTTGAACATGGTCACAAGTTGTTAACACCTGGGTGATAGGAAGAGCAGCAGCAGAGCTGATTCTCAGGCTTGTCAGCTGTTGCACAAAGATTGTGAACTGCTAGCACAGCAACAACAAGAACAAAAAAAGAAGTGGATCCAAATGAAAACAGTCTACCAGTCCTGCTACTCGACCTCTTTGGGACCAGTTCTTCAGATCATCCAGCCTGAAAGACTGTATGTTTCTTCCTTAAAAAGATGACTAGTTTGCACTAGCTCAGATGAGCTCGGTGAAGAGAGTGGAACAGGAAAGGCAGACACATCAAAGCTTGTTCTCAACCAGGCCATGGCTGCTTCTATGCCACCCTCCAACTCAACGAGCAGGACCTGCGGCAGCCTACTCTGTACAGTTTCTCAAGGAACTAAAGCAAGCACGGGGACGGGGCTGCTCTCATTCACAACCGTATTAAAGAACAAGCTTCTCCAAGCTGAATATTTAGAGTTGAAAGAATTTAAAATAAGCAGACACTGGACATTTCTCTCATTCTGTAGGTGAGGTTGCCGTGCAACCAGCCTGATGAGGAGCACAGGCTCTGGAAATTAATCCCACTCGGCAAGACTCAATATTCTTTTGCTGCCTGTAACTCACATACAAAGGGAGAGATGAATAATACAGTTGCAAACCACGAAAGTATGTGTGAAAGGACGATCTGACACACAAAGGGCTATCTGGCAGTTTACAAGACCTGAGGGTAGAAGGCACCGAGAGATATCTACAAACAGATCTATTTTATCTTGACAGATGAAGAAACACTGCTCATTTGAGATCACACAGGCTGAAACCTTTCACTTGAATAATCTGTCTTCATGCCTCAGCTGCGAGGCAGAGTACCCAACGGCAGAACCCAGTTCAACACTGAAGCGTTGCTCCGTATTTTGCCCAACAGCATCCTCAAGTCTGAGGATCTGAACCTGGGCAGGTAATTTCCATTACCATTCAGCATGGCTGGTTTTAGCCTGTAGCCTGATTTTAGGTACCTACGTTAAAAGTTGTGCTGAGTAACAGTACAATAGTTGTTTTCCACATGACATGTATTCCTATTTAGTTTTTACTTTGCAAATTATGACATGATTTACTATTACAGAATTACAAAATACTTTAGCAACATTCAAAGTCAGAGTCAGAACTTATTACAAGTACTCCCAACTCAACTCAAAGACCTTCTGCAATCCCATAACTGTAAACAAGTCAAAGAGTGAGATTCATAAATGTACATAGCAAAAGTATTTAATTTTTTTTTTGCATATCTGGTTTAGAATTTGGAAAAAAAATAAGCTAAAACAAAGACTTACTTTTTATGCACTAAAACAACTTAGTAATGTTATATGATATTGATTAAGTGCCCATCTTAAAAGAATATGCCCCAAGCCTGCCAGTGTTTAAGAGGCATTTGAACAATGCCCTTAATAACATGCTTTAATTTTTGGTCAGCCTTGAATTGCTCAGGCAGTTGGACTAGATGATCACTGTAGGTCCCTTCCAACTGAAGTATTCTATTCTATTCTATTCTAAATTATTTCAGCAAAGACTCTCCACGTCATAATAAAAACTAAATCGGCTCCAGTAGATTCACAGAACTGACAGAATTGCAGCTGAAGTCAAAGTTATGTGCTTTAAGACAGACTGCTTCTCTGGAAGATATTCACTAAACAATTACATCACTGGCACAGACATTTTTACACCCATAATCCTATTATTCTCCTACTGTAGACAGTGTCTACCACAGAAAAAGACCTGGAGAACAGAATATCATCAAGTAGGGTTTTTTTTTTAGTTTTTTTTGTTTGTTTGTTTGTTTTTGTTTTGTTTTTTGCCAGGACCACTTCTAGGAAGATGAAGCTATTATTTGCCTCATCTCTGCAGCATTTCAGGAAGAGTTTCCACAGAATAAACAATTATATACAACCTATTGTTCACTTACCCTGCTGTCTCTGTACACATCAAAAACAACTGAAAAGGAGAAAAAAAAATGTTAATCTTAAAAGATATATAATTTCACAGAAGATGTCTAAATCTGAATAGATACTTGTGTACACAGCACAATCTGCAAAGTCAATATGTCTAAAGAACTCAAAGCCAGAATTAGGTTCATTTCCAAGAGGGAGTTGAAACATTTCAAGAACTACTGTTAATGCACCAAGAGACTGGCTGCCGGGTTTTCCATTTAATGCTGTTTTCTTCTGTTGATTTTTCCCCCCAGCGAAGAACATTTGATAAACTCTTAGCCCAGACAGAAGCTTATCTTCGACATTACTGCTGTTTGGTTTACAGCAGAATGGAGAAATTTCAAGGAAGGATCAAGACTTCAGTGTGCTTGACTTTGCACAAACATTTAATAAGAGAAAGTTCCTGCTTGACGGGGATTAGGACTTCAGCACATAACAAGACAAACAGGTTGTAGGAACAAAGGGGTCGATGGGTGTGCTGAGGAAGAGGTGGCAGTGAAATGGCTATGTTTAATGTAAGCCAGAGCAGATACAGCACACCTACCAATTATCAACAACTCTTTCAAACAGACCCTTTGCTAATTGGTGACTGATGCAAAGCTGCCTTGCTAGCTCCACTGTTGTTCCTCCCCTTGACTTAATTAAGCATGAATCTTTGTACATACATCTTTCTATTAGCTTCTGTTCTGTATGGTTAAATAAATCTTTGTCTTTCTATTCAGCTAGGGAAATCGACAAATAAGCATTCAGGCATGACTACATGCAGAAGTTGGACCAGTTTATCAGAAAGAAAGAAAAAGAAATGCCAGATTTAGAAAAACCTCAGACAAATGCTGTATTGTCACTTCCTTCACTAATAAGGAAGGGAATATTTCAGCTAAGAGATTTCCCAATACATGTGGGATAAACTAAACTCAGGATATGACTGTAGAACACTTGAGCCTCAGGAACTACTCAGGAAGCGACTCGTCAGTAACAGGGACGTTGATTGATCACATTCATGCATGTAAAGCTGCTCAGCAGCTTAATCTAACATTTCATGAGAAATTGACTGGGCTAAGGGCAAACCACAACTCAACAGCACCAAAGCCAGTCACGTAACTGCTTTTGACCATATAGGCTAAAAATCCACACAGCTTTTTGCACAAGCTCAGTTACGTCAATTTAAAATGTCACTCCAGACTTAAATGCTATGATTTTCTTGAGAAGACAAGCCCTTGGTGGCTAAGTCATCAATGTGAAGAGGAGCACAGCAACCCTAAGTTTCTTCTCCAGCTGTTCAACTCAACTTGTTGCCTGTACTGTGTACTATCATTAGTCATATTTCATTAATGGAAAACTTGCATCTGAGCTTTATTATAAAATGATGCCTGTCAGCTTAAACAAGCCGATGGCAATCATTGAAGCTAATGGCATTTAGCAGAATTTACATCCCTGTTGATTGCACGTTGGTGACTAGTTTGGGACACTCACAAACACTGAACAGAGAACAACACCTAAACTGTTCCCTCTTCTTAGGGACCACCTCAGAGCAAGAGCATCGTGTGCCAGCGAGACTGTAGTAAAACTTTATCAGCAATTGCTCAAAATGGAGGGCAAGCCAAGGATCAACTCTACAGTAAGTATCAATACCTTCAGAACACTGTTCTTACTGGGCTCTTATGAAAAGTATTTAGAAGGTTCTAACATCATTTAGAAGTATTTATAAAGCATTCACCCATCTGTTATCCTACTGCTCTGACTCTGCAATGCTTCAGCTGCTCTGACTCAACTCTTCCATCTGGAGATGCTACCAGACCAACTGGAAAAAGCAGAGCAAACAGCATCAAAATCCCCAATGAAACAAGAAGTCAGGAAAAAAGCTATAATACCTTTCCTTTTAAAAGCAAACAAACAAGAAAAGCCAGACTTTTACTGTTAACAACACATATGCTACCAGACAGTGGATCAAGGGATAAGCTGTGGTATTGTTGAAGGGTGGTAAAACAAAACAAAACAAAAAAATGCAAAGAAAACATTTTCTGCATGGCATTTCTCTGCAGAAGGAGAAGTCACCAGCATTTAGTGCCTAAGAACAAAAGGTTAACAAACCTTCATCCCAGAAGGTCACCCTGAAACCTCCTTTTCCCAGAAGGTAACTCAGATGGCATAGTTTTACATCCTTTACATAAGGTGACACTTCAGACCTTTCAGTTCACCAGACAGCAGTTTCAGAGCCTAAATCTAGGCATCAATTTCCAAAAATAGTGCCCTGAATTCTTATCTGTCAGTTGATTACATAGCAGCTAAAATTACTTTGGAACACAGAGGAAAATTAAAAGACAGTAATCAGAATGTAAGATCTATATGACTGATCTTACTTCAAAATATTAGGGCTACAGACCTATTAAATTCATATACTGATTTACAGACTACTAGTCTTCTCCAAGGAATGGTCCTTGATAACTTCTCTGTAATGAAATAAAGAAACGCTGAAGAGTCCAATTACTAAAGAATTTTAATATAAGATAGACTGGCATTAGAAGGTATCTTTTGCAGCAAGTCATAGAATCACAGAATTGTTTAGGTTGGAAAAGACCCTTAAGATCATCAAGTCCAACCATTGAAGATCATCTCGTTCCACCCCCCTGCCATGGGCAGGGACACCTCCCACCAGCCCAGGTTGCTCAAAGCCCCATCCAGCCTGGCCTTGAACACCTCCAGGGATGGGGCAGCCACAGCTTCTCTGGGCAACCTGGGCCAGTGTCTCACCACCCTCAGAGTGAAAAATTTCTTCCTACTATCCATTCTAAATCTCACCTCTTCCAGTTTAAAGCCATTCTCCGTCATCCTATCACTACATACCCTTGTAAAAAGTCCCTCCCCAGCTTCCCTGTAGGCCCCCTTCAGGTACTGGATGGCCACTATAAGGTCTTCCGGAGCCTTCTCTTCTCCAGGCTGAACAACCCCAACTCTCTCAGCCTGTTTATGTTTTTTACTAAACTGAGGTTTGGCCCACACCAGACCCAATTTAAAATTTCTTCATCATATTTTTCACCACTCCTGATCACCCACCACAACAGAACACTATTCAATTCTCACTTCCATGTCAGGAAACTATTTCCAATAAGATTTGCAAAGGACTCCACATTCAAAGCACAAGACAGTTTAATTGGGCTGCTTAGGTGTATCAAATACCATGGTCTTTATCAAAACTTTCAGAAGCTAAACTGCTGTGCATCAATATTCTAGGAGAAATTATTATAACTTCTTGAAAAGAAACTTACAAATCCTTTCTTCAAGGAATACATCAATAATTTAGCAGCAAACATCTGACAACATCTTTATAAACAAATATTCTTCTACTACTGGATGTCTTTTATTAAGCATTTCCTACCTCTAAAACTTTTCAGGTTCAGATTTTTTCTTAATTAAAAACAAATATAAGGGGAAAAAGCCTTAAAAAAAAATTCATTATGCCTTCTGAAGGGATCTTTCACTCATTCGTTGTGTTTTCCTGAAAAGCTCCAGCCTCTTCCCTCAGGGTTTTTTTGGTTCCCAATTTTATAGTCATTCAGAAACTACATTGCTCTGCATGCTCTAGCCACAAGAGCTATGAGACTCTCCCAAGTTAAAAAGAACTAAGTCTTGTGAAAGCAATAGCTATGAAGAGAGAGATGAATATTCACAGACTTAAAATACTGGGGATGCCATTATTTATTGAGAAGCACCCATTTTTCCACTGATCTCCAGCAGTAAACTGGAATTGAGCATATTGCAACTCAGCGCACTGTGGAGGAAGCCAACAGCAAGCGGGCAGGAGGACAGGTCTCATTTCTATGGAGTTTGCCCAGCAAGCCCTTTCAATTTCAAACCTCCCAGTACTTTGCAAAAGAATTTAAGAGGCAGACCCTTCATTTCTGTTTTTAAGTCTTTGTAACTATGTGTGCAATAAGTATTTAAAAACCTTCATAAACATCCTCCTTCCCTCCCCCATGCTCCCCTTGCTAATTGAAGCCTTCAGATACTTACAGTCTTCATCCAAGAATTTATACTGTATGTGTTTCTTGAAAAACTCCTGTATTGATCTACAGATCTCTTCATGTTGCTTAGAGATATGATCGTAGTATTGAGTGTAGTCCCTCTGTGATATACCTGTCAATAATTTTAGTTGATTATAAAGAGGTTTAGTCATGCAAAAGAAACAACCAGAAAAAATGCAGTTAAGAGTCATGCATGTTATCAATATTTCAGAAGATGAGGTTCTCCCAAGTTTCAACCATTAAGAATTACTTACTGTTTGGCTTTATTCCCCAATACTTAAAGCACCTCCATTAGGAATTTTTTCCTTGAATAGTTCTGCCCTACATTTGGTGAACCTTATTTTATATGTACACCCTTTGACTATTTTAAAGTGAATTTCAGGAGGAACCTTTGCCAGCATTTAAGTTTCCAGCTCCTGCCTTTTCCTTTCAGTTTTACTCCCTCTGGTTACTCTGGTCAAAAACCTCTTCTGTTCTGCACATCAGATGTTCAGAACCAGACAGTGTCAGAATTTGGAACCATGAAATGAAAGGGGTAGGGGCCAGGCTTGCACATGAGTGAAGATGATAGATCCCAGCGTATCATAAAGCCTCTCATTTAACCGACTTCTTAAGCGTGGAATAAAGCATACCTGTTTGATAAGGCACTACAGCTGAAACCTCAAATCCTAAAATCAACAGGATAGCATGCAGTCTAGTACCTTATTTCTTCCATTTGCCTACCTCAAGGGCTGTCTTGCATATCTGACATTAGATAAACAATTCCAGCTACATCACAAGCTCTTAATTTCAGACATTTGTTTGTCTACAAGACAATAGTTTAAGCTGACATCAACAGGATTATACACTTGCATGCATCTTAAGTGACAGATGTTCTCATACAAGTTACATCAACATAAGTCACTGCAATACCCTGCTGGACACACGTCAAATCAAGACCTGCCCCATCAATGGAAAATGAGTAACTTATGCTATTTAGGGGAAGAAAAAGCCAGAATCCTCCAAGAAAGATGTGTCAATGATGTCAGTTTGCTGTTTTAACCATGTTCAAAACACAGAGATTAAGTTTTACTGTAAGACAATGCTGACTACATCCAAACGTGCTCTTTAAAAAAGTTCATATAAAGTTTATGATGTCAGTGGAACTTTGAATTATTAATACCACTGCAAAGCTTAACTCAGGTCTAAAAACATAAACCAAGAGGTGGTGGCACCTCAGGGAATGCAGATATTTAACTGGAAAATCATTCACTACACTGTGCAATATCAGTCCTTAGCTTGACTGACAGGCTTATTAATTCTAAGAGCATGAAAACGTATTGTGAAAAATCTTGATCTGTCTTCAGAAATGCAGCTGCAACGTTAGCTAAAAAAACCCATACTGGTAGATCTACTAGGTTTCAAAACCTAGTAATGAAATGTACAGAGTGTTTAATTAGCTAACATACAAATATTTTGAGGTATTTGAAAGTAAATATCACTATATATGTTCTATAGTAAACCTATATTCAAATGTTTTAGAGGTTATTACAGAGATGCATACCTCTGGCAGCTGTGTTCCAGAAGCACATAACAGAGCAGGATTCAGCTCTTCACCGTTCAAAAAGCTATGTCAGTAGCCATTAAACAATACCGGCTTAATGGAGAATCTCTGCTATTAGCAAGATAAAATCTTGCTTATTACACACAACTGTAATAAACCCTGCAATGGCATGAATTGAGAGAGAATGGGAAGATAAGTGTGGAAGTACCAGAAGGAACAGCCAAATAAAAGGTCTATGAGAATGGTATGTGTTGCCAATACCTAGATTAGCACATCCCAAAACATTGATGCGGAGCTCCATAGGACACTCAGACCAGGAAACAAAGAACAGTGAGTATGTTCCTAATGATTCACAGAGGTAGAACAGGACAGAGACAAATTGCTGACAGCTCCTAACAGGTACAAAAAGGCACGTAGTCACCATGCTGAGAAGAAGCCAGGAGAAACAATGAGGACTAGATAGCTAATATCCCTTCACTTCCATATCATCACAAGGAATCCTGGGCAGACCACTTGTATATGTGCATCTTGGTGCTTGCAAATATGTAGGTATGAGACAAGCCAAAATGAGCAAACTTGGTTTTATTTTAAAGTTAAAAAATCACCTTCCTTCCTATAAAGTCTGGATTAGAGCACTGCTACGTCACTGCTATAACATTTCCTTGTTACAAGAGTTTAGACAGAATGACTCAATCTTGTTAAGGACAAATGTGCATCAGTCCTGTGCTATTTACGTTTCCTGTTCATCTTTAAAGATTCCATGGTAGACCACACCAAAAATTAATTCAAACTCCAGAATAGTATTTAGCCTGAAATTAAACCCCTCAATTCTAACACCTGTATGTGCACTAGATGTCTAAGCCCCTGCTATAGTCAGCAGAGAATAGTCAATACATCTAGAGGAGTATAATTCAGTTAAATTTACCCTACAGCCACCTAAAATACATGCTTTAGCACAATCTGCCTGTCCTCCAGCCGTCACAGGTCTCCCAATGCACCCACCAGCTCTTTGCGTGCTGTGGATACCGTAGATGTTCAGTGCCACTTGAAACATTTTACATTTATGTTTTTGAACCAGAGTAACAGACAAGTTTTCTGACTCAGCTACACTGAATATAACGTGAGCTCAGACACCTCGTACACCCGTGGACGTGTTCTGACCTCCCCAGCTTTCTGCATGTAATATCCACGTGTGGTCACAATTTATCAGAATAATTCCCAACTGCCTCTGTGTTCATCCTCCAAGCTGGCTACGATGCAATTTGCTCCTGAATGTAAGACAGTCACTTACAAGAAACTTCACCCAAAGGCTGTTAAGTTAGCAATTAGAATTAACAATATTTCCACTGTAACACTGAGCATGCTGTGTCATCATGCTTTCAAATACAGTGCAAACAGAAGTGTGGCATGCCACATTTTAAAAATCAAAGAAAGAAAAACAAAACATTAATTCCAGAAATGAGATGTGATAATAAAGAACTGTCTTCAGATTTAGCTCTGAGTCAAGGAATCAGAGAGACTCCTAAGACCTTAACCTAGTAATTTTATCTTTAAGAAAATCCTTACCTATAAGCTTGTTTTCCTTGACAAAGCATCTGAATTCTGCACCAGGGATTAGTTCACACCATTTGCGAAGAACAAGCTATAGACGAAAAACAAATGACGAAGTATTGTTTCAGAAAGGTAACAGGTAACTTTTTGTCAACAGGTATACCTTCTAGATCTACAGTTTTGCTGTAATAAGATGACATCTGAAGTTATTCCTGATACCAGAAAACAAAACAATCTTAACCTGCAGTTCACCATCATCTTAGCAAATACTTCAAAGCAATCAGACTTAATAGTAATTTCACAGAATCACTGAATGCTTTTGGTTGGAAGGCACCTTTAAAGACCATCTAGTCCAAACTAGTTCAAAGTAGAAAGGTTCAGACTGGACATAAGAAGGTTTTTCACAGTGAGGACTGTCAAGCATTGGAACTGCTCCCTCACAGGGAGTAGTCTCCATACTCTGACATTTTCAGACCAGATTTGACAATATGCCAAGCAACCCAATTTGATGTCATCGCTTACCCGGCTTTTAGCATGAGAATGGACTAGAAACGTCCTAAGGCCCCTTCCCACCTTAATTATCTTATGTTCTTCCACTTTGTATGGCATTTATAACCATGAAATTATTTAGGAAACAACATCAAAGTTATATTAATGATAAAGCATGGAAAACAAAAAATCCCGCTGTACAACACAACAAATCTGTCATGGAATTGGCAGAAAGTTGCTCCCTAGTCAAAAGAGCTGATGAGCAGAATTAAATTTAACCAAATCAATCTCTATTCTGGTATACACCCAAGCAGAATTCTGTGACGCCTCTGAAGGAGCAAACCAGTTAAAATAAGGACATGGGATAGAAATAGTAACCAAACTATTATAGTCAATAGGACAGACTGCCTGGTAATTAAAGCATATCTCTGGCACTTTCTCAAGTTTCTGCATTTCCTAAACTGAAGTATTCAGATGGATCCATTATTTTGAGGGCCTCAATTACTGCTCATGGGTACTGGAAACTCCCAACGCCTATCAACTGCAGCAGAAAAACCTCAGCAATCAAAGGTGACGTTCCTAACTACTGTGCAAACGTGAGACTCTTTGTTTCAACTTTCAGATGTCCTGTATTTATAAAGCACATTAAGATAGTGCTTAAAAAACAAAGTAGGGTTCATTCATTTCTTTAAAGACCTTTAAGTCCACAGAATGATGACAAATGCTATATTTACATAAAAATTAGAGACATGACTAGATGCTACCATAAAAGTGATAGTAGCATGTGAACAGTTTAAAGCATTGTTACTATCTGTGTTGCTAACAACATTTTAATCTGGTAACGAGCAAATGAAACAAGATACAATAGACCACTTCAGTTCAGGATGTCCCAGCTTCTCTCTAGTAACTTCAGTTGTTACAGCAGCATACAATCAAGAATACATGACTTTCAGCTATTGAACCTGTCCTTCCCCTCATGTCTGTCAGGTTTTGCCAGGAAACTGCAAGGAAGCTTCAAAAGTCTGAACTTTAGCTCATCTCTGATGTGTAATTAAATGAACTCCTTATGACCTGTAGCATTTAACCAGGCTTCCCCACACTGCCCGAGCAACACAATTAAAACAAACAACAAACGCTATGGGCACATACCCAAGCACCAATGGCAGCCTGCCTGTTAGCAATTCATTTAAATTACCTAGAAAACATGCGGAGTCTTACCTCATAGTCCAAGGAAGGATCAGGGGAATCATCAGTACAGTGAATAAATCTGCAAAAGTAAGGCACAGGCATCAAATATGCTTTTACATGTAAGCCATAGTGAGAAAAATAACCCCAAACTGTGAATCACAAAAGCTACTGTTAAATTATCNGGGGAGGGGGGGAGGAAGGAAAAAAATCTCCTCTTTTCAGCTAGTGTAATTTGGAAGCACTTACATTTGGACAGGGACTTGGCTAAAATTTGTTTATTCATTGTTCATGTTTTTTTGTTTGAATCAACAGTGCTGCTCCTTTCCTCTTTATTGTTATGTTGGCATAACTGGGTTCTCAAAAAAACAGATAAAAACTTGAGCAATCTAATCTAGTTTCATTGCAGCATGTTTTCCCTAGTACTTTTGATGTTTAAATTCCTAAACCACACAAGAGACACATCATCATGCCTTACAGCAGTTCATTTCCATGAATAAGGGATGCAAAACAGCGCCACTCAGCACTTCTGATTCGACAGCATGGTATCTTTCCAAATTAAGAGCCTTAAGAAATACTCTACAAATCTCTTGAGAGTAGGAATAAACAAAACTATTTCCATAACTGCAAGCAGATGTCAAGGCTTTGTCCCTTGTGAGTAGCTGACTGCGTGCCACCTCTCAGGAACTATCAAGAATGGAGGCAGTTATACCCAAACCAACTCCTATGTACCTTTTTGTCATCTTACAGTAAACCTTGCAGTAAGTCCTGCAACTTTCAAAGCAAATTAGCAAAAGAACATGCATTTTCCTTCCAAGTGTACTCCCTGACCTTACTGGCAACATACTACTTCAATGCACAGAACTGTGTAAAGGCTTACTGCTGAGCCAGAGTCTTAAATGGCAACATTTATACTATCTCCCTTTGGCACCAAACTCAGTTAAGGAATCCAAGTGTCTAACATCTCTAATATAAGCATTGCGTTTGTAAGCCATGGCTGCCCAGCCTTCAGTTTGAAGCAAAGAGCTATTGTAAGAGTTCATTCAGTATGCAGCCAGCAGAAATAAATTTCACATGGTTTAGTTTAGACTTGAATACCCACTACATGCAGAAAAGAAGGGCGATAGCAGGCATGCTTTCCAGAAGTACTGTAATCAAACAGATCATATATATCCATAAGCCTACGTAAACAGATAACATCCTTCAACTACAGTTTATATTCCCCACAATTTAAGATCTGTCAAGGCAATGGAAACAAACTCATGAGAGCTTGCAGTTTTGCTAGACTCAAAATTCCTCCTTTACAAGCACATATGCCTACCATGCTCAAGAAAATATGCCAAACACACAGAAAACCAATCATAAACTATCTATGAAAAGGCAGCTGAAGTCCAGCACATGGAGTTTTACAGTCTCTGCACACTAGGACCTGTATTGCCTCTCAGACTTCCATATCTGAGATCGGGGTACCTGCAATCTGCTTCATTCCAATAACATGCAGCCTTTTCCAACAGTCAAAAAGAGCCTTATGAACAGTCAAAACCATCCCCTGCTCAACCCTCAAACATTTTGGGTGAGAGCTATGTGGGGAAAGATACCCTTTCCTTTTAAGTCAGAAAATGAAATCCTTGGGTGCCATCCCAAGCCACACGGACTGCTCAGGTATTGCTTGATTTGGCAGCAAACAGGAAAAATGATGAATATAGACAAAAATACTGCAAAACGCAGTAACGCTATTTTTCTTGAGCCTTAATGACACAGTACTGAGTAGAAATGAGGAAAAAATGGGAGAACGCAGCAAAAGACAAGATAAACTCAGGTTTTTGTAGTCTCATTTTCCTTCTAAACAGTATCATGAGTTTTTGTCAAAAGGACATTACTACCACCCCCTTTAGGGGGGTAAATTTTGGGCAACTTGAGGTAGTTGCAATTTTATATTTTTTACCAATTTATTGTAGCATCAATTTTTCAGACCCAGCTGAATTCATCTATTACAGATGGCCTTTTGTTCATAAGAGGCAGAAGGCTATGCAGGGTTTCTTTTACCTGCATCCTATTCAGGTTTGGAAGTACCTTAAAGAACAAATCAGAAAAACTTCAGGAACACAAAATTGAGAGATACCTGGGCTCTCTTTTCCGAAGCCTTTGAAAATTGCCATTTTGAATACTACTAAGGGTGAAGGAATTAAACTCTACTGCTTATAGGCCTTGTGCTGTGGTCAGCTTGTTTACAGATTTATACTTAGACATCAAGAACGGAAGGATCAAGGTCTCTTTATATGTAGCAGCTGTATGTTAATCTCCAAATGCACATACTTGACAACAGGACACACTACACGAAGCCATTATGCTGTTCAGTTTTCAACACTGGGGAAAGCAATTCAAGAAGGTTTGTAAGACTCTCTGCTAAGAGAGCCATGAACTCATTTGCAAATCACTGAGATTATTCCGTAGATAATAAACTATTATGAATATAATGAGAATTGTAAAAGTTATTCTGTACCTGGCAGTTCCTCTGCTATTATCTCATAGTTTATTTTAAAACCTTAATAAAAAAAAAATCAAGGAGAAACTTCTAACAGCCTTTGAACTGCATCTTTATTTCTTGAACATTGAACCTTGCTGGAACATTAAGGACTAAAAGAAATAGGAAATTCATGCACTATTCAAAAGAGGATCTTGTACTACACTGTAAATTGCTAGGAAAAATGGGATGCGACTAAAACCTCAAGAAAAAAAATCATCAAAGGCCTCACTTTCCACATCCTGTCATGTGGAACTGTCTACCTTGAAATAAGTTATACTAAAGTCTAAACCAACAGCTACCGTTCTTGCAAAAAGGTATCCTGAGCACCAAGCCACATCTTTATGAGCCAACACTGCCTCCTATGTTCTGTCAGGAGAACACAGGCTGTTATTCCTCCACATCTCAGAAAAACTTTATTTCTTTATAATTTGTAATTCAATATTTAGAAGTATTAAGTCTGGTATCAAAAATGTAGTCAGAATGCTATCTTAAAAACAAAAAGGACTGAAACATCTGCTAGGTTTTAAAGTTAACAGTGTGCTTATGAGCCTGATGGGCTAAACCTAATTCAAGAGAAGAATTTCTCGATTGTTCTTAGAAACAGGCCCTTACGTTTTAAGTAAGCCCTCTTATAAACGCCTAAATAAAAAAATTGCATCTCCCCTCATGTTCCTTTGTATTTTGCACATTAATACATTATGAAACATTTCCTTGGCCAAGTGGGAGTTGTTTCACCTGCTCTGTTAATCTAGTAGATATTTCTTGCCTACTAACTGTGGCATAGATGGTCCCTTCACCGTTTCCTGGGCGTAGGCAGGGTTGAGTGGCTACTTTTAGACTCTTTACTTCACCTGTCTAACCAGCTTCTCAAAAAGTTTTCAGGAATTAAGTTCTGGAAGTAACGGGTCCATAGCACCAGCTGATCCAGTAAAATACTGAGAGCCAATTTACAATACTTAAGTGCACATCAGAAAATAGCCATTCTTCCACCTGACTCATACTGCCCCTCTATAAGTCACCAAAGGGCAATCCCTGCAAAAGATGTTCTCTGCATCAGGTTGCTTTTCAACCAGGTTGAACTTTACAGGACTTCTAATAATCACAACCATAGTGGTGAAATAAAACAACTGGAAAAATAAGAACACTTCAGTGTTCAAAATCCCAACAGGAGCATCTGCAGATTTAAAACACCCCGTATTACCCTGTAGAACAGGAACTATCTCCAAAGTTTGACAAAACTTCCAAGGTTTATTAACAAGCATGATCTAACAACAAGCTTATCTTATAATTGGAAGGGCATTATCATATCATTAGAACTACTGCTAATATTTATACCAGTCTCAAGGTGGGCAATAGTGTCCTAACAAAACATAGTCCACACATTCTAACAATAAGGAAGAAAACTGTGTTCTAAACCAATACACTTAACAGGGCTTTAAAAGGATTTTTGTTCAAAAGAGGAGTTTTAATCACTTAACAGAAATCCCAATTAGAAAGGGATTTTTTTATCACATATCCACAACACTAAGTTTTTGAAAGCTTCCATTAAAACCTGAAAAGTTAAGGATCACACCGCCCACAAGTTTTTTTGTGAACTCAGTAAAATGCAATGCTTACTTTGAAGCAGAAACAACATTGACTACATTAACAAGCGCATCACTCTGAAGTCTTTGTTAATTTTTTACAAAATTAACAAGGAGGAAAGTTAACTCATTATTCTGAACTTTTCAACCAAATGAAACGTCAACATTATGAAAGAATCCAAACATTTAAAATAGTCAAAGCTTATCTAGTCGTGCTCAGTGTATCTGCATTAAGACCATCTGTTTTAATGAAGTATCGCATAGCTGAAGTTTTCTCGGAACTCGAGAGAGTTGAGAATTACAGCAAGGGCAGTTCCCTGACCTGAACAATGCATAGATCAATAACAGATAAGCAGATAGGAAATGGGAGAGGAAGGAAGAGGCAAAGAAAGTGGTTTGCCTTAAGTCCCACATCACTGGCAAAGCTGGATTAAGAAACAGATCTTCAAATTGTCATTAGAAAGTCTTTTCCATATTACGACCCATGAAGTGGATTTTTAAGTTAATACAATTGAATAGAAAACAAAACATAAAAAAAAAAGGGTATACACATTTTAGCTGTTGCTTACTCAAGGCAAGAAACTTTTAGACCATACTGAGTATTAATGAAAGAAGTAGAAATATAGTGCATTTATCCTCCCTCTGAGTAGCCCTTCCAAGGGATTTGGATGCATTACGTATCCAATTTTCATTTGTTCAGCACTTCAGGTTCTTATGTCAGCTACATTTTTAATTTCTGCTTGCAGAAATTGCAGGGTACTGGCAGCTAATCAATACTATAATTAAGGAAGACCACTGTTCTGATTCAGCAATAATCATTTCACTGTTTGGGTGGGGACATTTTGTACAAATAACTGAGTAATTTAGAAATATCATGCACAGACTGGACAATAATATGTGCTTTAATCGAGTACAACATATTCATAAAATACAAGATACACACAGACCAGAGTGATTTTAAGCATTACACACGTTCTCCTAGTCATAAGTACAACTTCCATTCAAATTTATGGAAACCACGAGGCTGCACTGCCCATATTAACTCCACCTTACCAAAACAACAAAGCCTGTTCTAACAAAAAAAAAAAGTAACACAAGTGTATACCAATATTCAATTAGACTTTATAGGAAGGGAAATAAATACAATACTTCTCAAATGAAAATTAACCTCTAGATTAGGTGATGATACCACAATCAGGTCACAAGGTTTGCTTATTTACTACCCACTAGCTGAGCTGCGCTATCTGGCGGTACATGCAGTCTTATCACACTGGAAAAGGAGTCTAAATGGATTGGACTACTGCAATTTGCGTTGTTGACTTTCTGCTAGAGGTTATTCTCCCACAGCAGGATCAGCAGAAGAGTGTGCCTGCTACAGGCTGCCCAGACACTACCATTCTTAGCCTGGTGTGAACTTAAGGTGAAATTACTGATGGTTCAAGTTAACACCCATGCTGTGAAATCTCACAGCATAGGAGCTAGAATGCATTCATTGCCTCTACCGCTAAGTTGGTGCTGACTGCAGAGGGCAAGGTGAATAGCTGAGGCACTAACTTTACCTGATACGAGATAAAATCTGACAGAAAATGCACTGATTTCAGCCTCACTGACGGTGGTCAAATCAACTCATTCTACCATACAAATGGCATAAACTAAGAGCCCAAACACACACACACAGAGTTGCCACATCTTCTAAATCAAGTGGTGCTTCCTAAACACTTGTGTCCCAAATTTATTAGAAAGTGGTTAAACAAACAGGAATTCTCCAAGGAGCTCAGGGTACCTTTTGCTGAACCTCTTTATACATGAGGATAGTAGAATATAAAAACCGTATTACTTAATATCCACAAAGGGATGACACAAAGTGTACAGTTCTTTTCAGACCCACAAGACTCAGTCCTGACAGCAGTTACAACAAAGGACACATTAAATTTTAGTGCTCAGCCCTCTGAGCAAACCGTCCTCAAGACACCCAGGCAAGTCACCTAGCTTCCCATTAGGGGAAACCATGAAAAAAAGGTCCTTGGTAAGGCACCAAAGTCTTCTGAGAATCACTATTCACTCACCTCTGAAATGTAAACTATAGATTTCTCCTCTCCCCCTTCCCTTTCATTCTCTATGACCCCAGAATCATGAATTCTCAATGCTCACAATTGTTTCCCTTGTCCAACATAATTTTCAAACTGTCTTCTCACTCCAACATCTTCTCCCCTCCTTCTCAGTCTCTTCCCCTGCACTCCATAATGTTGTAAGTTAGACATAATGTATAACCTAGCATCAGAATTGGACTGACAGCGCAGCTAGCACTCCATAAATGCAGAGATAAGGATGAGGATGTTGCTACCTATCATTTTTTAATGTACCAACAAACTGGGGGGAAAGAGTGTTATTAGAGTTGCAGGAATAAAAAAAAAAAGGCGGCAGTTGCACAGCATTAATGGCACTGCTTTCACATTTTAGACAAGACAATTCTTATCGGGTCATAAGCTACTTAACACAGGACTATTACGCTTGGTAATCCTCTATAAAGCACCTAGAACAAGTGCCCTGCATTTGAGTCTCCTAAATACTGCAGTAATATAAATAAGGACTCAATAATTACTGGAAAACAATCTCTCAGATACCAAGCCATGGATTGCTCTTTTTCTTTGAAATTCCCCTTTTCTGAAAAAGATACTAGTAATAACAGTATCAAGAACATTAAATTCCAGTAATTTTATTTTCTTTCAGAAAAAGTCTGTATTTTAGAAATGAGGGACATGAATCAGATGCAGGTACTACAGGAGAAAGCTGCTCCTATACAATTAAGTACTCTCTTCGTGTGAGCAGATAAAATAAACCCCAAGGACATTGTATTTGTAGTTTTATCCGTAACTATTATCCCTAGTCACAGTTCCCAGAGTGCATTAGTTAAACATTTACAAGAACTTGGGTTCAGAAGGAGCTCTAGGAATACGTCACCAGAAGTCTTGGGCATCTTCCAGGCAGCCACACAGACTTCAACAGCTTTAAAATTTCAAAGGGACATGGTAAAGTCATGCTATGTTACCATGAGAAGAGGTGACATTAAGGTAGGTAGAAAGAAGTAAATACCAAGAGGGGTGGGAAAGCAAAAAACCCCAAGTTTAAAACATCACTTGCTCTGGAAAGCAACTTAGTAAAAATGGTCTTAGTCCAGAGTGTCATTTCATACTTTAATATAACGTCTTCCTGTTTTACTTTTCACTCATTTGCATATTAAAATCAAGTGAATTAATATCAGAATAAAATGGAGGCTGCTCCTCTCTTGTTGACTGAAGCTAGGTAAACAATTCTGGTTCACTAGGAAAGACTCACTCATGGTAGGTAACAGTGAAGATCATTTGCCTCGCATTTCTCTGCACTAAATTGGACCTGGCATTTATTTTTGCACGGTGGAGGGAGACAAAGAAGGAGGGAAAAGGTGGGGGGAGCTTCAAAGAACAGCTAACCTACTACTGTACCTGAATCATATTACCGTACCTGAACCACTCTGAAACATCAATATGTATTTTTGTATCAGATATTTATCGTTACTGTACAAGAAAGAGTAAGACCTTTCAAAAGAACTGAAAAGTTACCTCAGAGGGTTGGTTGGGTTTTTTTTGACTAGGTATAAATAAGATTGTCTGCTAGAAATCTACTTACGGCTGAGTGAGGTCACGAGTAATGAAGTCTGAACTCTTGAAGAGGAGGAAGATGTCACTGAGAGCTTTACATTTCAGAGAGCTGTTCATTGCTATCCAGTAGGCATCCTAAACAAAAAAGGAGATTATCCAAAAATGCACCTTTGCTAGCAGGAAAGAATGCAAGCTGCAGATCTATCTAAACATTATGCAACATTAGAAATACATGCAGAAAAATATTTTTTTATTTTGAGGAAAACTTCATTAGCTGTTACAAGAGACACAACAGTTACTGCTTTTCTTACAAATACTCTGTTGAAAGCAGAGCAAATCCATTTAAAAAACAAAATTTCTGCCTTACTGCTTCCAGGCACTTTCTTGGAATGCTTGATTGAACACAAGCTTCCCTGGAGAATACGATCCAAAAAGATTTGGGGGCACTCATCCTTAAGGCATATTAGCGTACCGAAAAAATAACTGGAAAGAAATTTATTGCTTTTCTAAAAAAAAACAAATGCAGGGTTATTAATCTTCATCCCAGGCAAAGTTTTCATCTAGTATCCTAAATGATAAGAGTGTGACCATCATACTGTTATCTGTGACAAGGACATAGGGTTTTACGTAAGAAAGACAGTACTGTCTTGTGTCAACCTCACCAAACAGTGAACCATCCAGCTCTAATCTACCAGAACAATTTGCTGTATCATACTTCACTGATATCTTGTCTATCACTTCTTCCTTCATCAGAACCACTAGTCTCTTCTACTTTACAATGCATTAAGATAAAACAAACCAAAAAAATCCTTGTGATAACATCTGTTACAAGTTTTGGGAGTCAGCATTCTTACCCTTGGAGCACTCCAGTTAAGTTTAGGAAAAACACTACCACCCAAGGAACTTATTGCTTCTTGAACTTTAGCTGTGAACTCAGGAAATTCTGGTGCCTGAACAAAGAACAAAAAAATCAATTTCAATACATTTAATAGTGAAGTGTAGCCATCTTCTAAATACCATTAGAAATACATATTGTAGAAGGAATAAACGTGTCCAAAATCAGGAACCAAGAACCCCAGAAAAATAATGTATTTGTCGAATTAAATAACTTAAGAATCAAGTCTGACATTCTTTCAATCAGAGAAAACTGAAAATCATAGAACGTTTTGGGTTGGAAGGGACTGTAAAGATCATAGAGTTCCAACCCCCATGGTGGGGGCAGGGACACCTCCCACCAGACCAGGTTGCTCAAAGCCCCATCCAACTTGGCCTTGAACACCTCCAGGGATGGGGCAGCCACAGCTTCACTGGGCAACCTGGGCCAGTGCCCCACCACCCTCACAGTAAAGGATTTCTTCCTAATATCTAATATAGATCTACCCTCTTTCAGTTTAAAACCATTACCCCATTACCCCTTGTCCTATCGCTACACTCCCTGATAAAGAGTCCCTCCCCATCTTTCCTGTAGGCCCCCTTTAGGTATTGGAACGCTGTTATAAGGTCTTCCTTTAATGTTTCCAGTTCTCACTCTCATTACTAGCAAGATTTATGAACTTCAGGGGAAACCCCAAAACTTTTAAACGTTCATCATGAAAGCTACAACAGCTGGCAAATGTGTAAGTCAAAAAAAGAGACCTTAAGTACATAGCTCTTGTTTTATACCTGATGGTAGATTATTGTATACAAATAAAGATCTAAGATTTAAAAGCAAACATTCAAAAATAGTTTGTTTAGGATTAAGCATCTCTTAAAAAAAAAAATCTAAAATACACATATTGTAGGATTCTGTCAAAATATTAAAAGGTAGAAAGAGACCAGTTCTGTTTTGTAATAGTTCCCTAGTTGCATTTAAGAGCACAGTAAATAAATCAATTCATAGGCAATTTGAGTGACAGCTCCTCATTTAAGCTTTAGTTTTACAAAGTGGTGTTAGTAATACTTTAACGAATCAGCTTTTAAATTAGGTCTTAAGGTAGCTCCTTAACAATATATTGCACCAAAATAGAGGACACACTGCAAAGGTATGAGTTGGACTAGAAAACCTTGTCTTGTAAAGAACGTTGTCAATATTGTAAACATAAGAGAGGGGAAAAAATAAACTCCCTAGGATGCTATAAACTCCACTCTGAATGTGGTGCAACAGAAAAAAACAGATTGCTGACCTTTAAAATAATATGAAAGGCTTTCAGGCATACGTCAAAGATTTTTCATATAATAGGATTCATAGCAAAAAGTATATAAGAACACTATTTCTGCCTATTTTTAAACTCAACTCAAAGATAACTTCTAGGCTAAAGCTACAATGTCTCTAAAACAAAGCCCTCATAGCCACACAAGTGACCAAAAAAAGTTCATACATTTTGTCATCTCCCTCCTGCAGGCCCCCAAATGCAAATACTTAAAAACAAACAAACAAAAAAAAAACCCTCTCACATTTTAGCACAGTGAATTAGACTGAACTTCAAACATTCTGAATCTTTCCTTAGTACGTTATCTAGTCTCCATGGGAAACTACACTCGAAAAACTGAAAAAGCACTTCTCTTGTTTTACTTTATTTTTAGAGCTTCAGTAAATTCTAGAAATTGTTCCTGCAAGAAGTAAAACTCTGCATTCCACTGCATTCTGATCCAATCTCCTCTTGCTTTGACAGAAGTCAGGAGCGATACTACAGATATAATGCCAGCCCATACCAAGCCTCCTTGGGGAAATGTTATCATCATGTCATTTGATTAATACAAGTGAAGAAATATACACAAGAGGATAGCTCTGAGGCTGCATAAACAACCTAGATTCTAACACTTCCCAAATTCTGAATGCCTGACTTTGCAACCATCAATACTAATGCATGTTTTTTTCTTTTTTAAACACAGAATTTTCTATAATCCTATATTCTAATTCTTCTTCAGAATATTGAAGGGTCAAGGTAAACAAGTTCTACCTGATGGCTCAGATGGGTCATCCAATCAAAATAATCACAAACACAGCTCACTTTACTGCTCCCTGAGCCAAGAAACCAATAGAGAATTGTAATCTGGGATTTCTCATTACTAAGATATGAATGCCCTAGGTTGACAGTATATGCAGAACAGCAGTCTCCAGCCTGTTCCACTATTCTTTACACATTATGTTCCCTAGTGTCTCCCTGCTCAACTTCCACACTGCTACTTATCCATTCTCATCTCTTGCGGTAACTCCAGATGAAACTCCCCACCCTTCTGCATTTGACACAGGCTATTTCTTCACTCTTTTCATCACTGTCAAAGTGGTAACAGGCAACACTTAAAAGCACAGACGACTATTTCCCTTCACTCACTGGCCTCAGAGTAGTTCCTAGTTTTCAGGTAAAGAAAGCATATTTGCCATGGGTGCAGTCTTCAGAGCAATCATCTACCAAATTTACGAGATGGTAAAGAGCACATTTGTGAAACTCTACTTTTAGACCCTCTTTCTTTGACCAAATGTAGGTGTACTTTTGTAGGAACTAGCCATGGGCACAAAACATGTGCATTACTAAACATTTTCAAAGTTCCAGGTTTGGTGAAAGACAAAGCGCTGCCAGTCTCTGAACAAGAGCCACCTTGGAAGCCAAAACACCCCTCTTCTTCCTCTACCCCTGCTTTTATCGCTGAGTATGATGTTAAATGGTATGGAACATCCTTTAAAATAATTTGGGTCAGCTGTCCTGACACTGACCCTGTCCCTGTCCCCTCTCCTTCTCTTGCCTACCCCTAGCCTAGGCCTCCCCTAGGGAAGGGTGTGGGGCAGACTGGGGAAAGGGAAAGCCTTGATGCTATGCAAGCACTGTTCAGCAACAGCTGAAAGCTAACTCCATTCCAGCCAGCCCCAGTAAAACGATAGCTGTAAAGCTGCAATCCACACACAGTACACAATGCTAACCTAGCTAAACTGAAATCACTTGGCCTATACCCTTCTGATGGGTATCAGACCTCTTGATTATGTATTTCCTTATCGTGTTGTACACGATAATGAAACCTGATTCATAAGTCTGATATTATTTCTTTAGCAACATTAACATGAGCTTCACAGAAGATAAGATAGATAACAAAAACCTTGTTCTGATTAACTTACAATCTAAGACATCTACTTTATCAAATCTTAGATATTTGAACCGAAGCTATTAGTGTGTGCAAATTTGGCATGTATTAGTTTTAAAATCTAGGCTATAAATTCTGTGCTAGCATATGCACAAACCCAAAGCAGGGCTGTTTATATTGCACCTAATCTGATGTGAGCAATTCAACACTATGTTGAACATTAAAAAGCCAACGGGACTGAAGTAATAGTATCAATGGCAGACAAGTGATGCAAGCACGTTAACTCTGACAACGATGGGGCAACAGCAAGTTTCAAAAAAGATGTAAAAAAAGATCATGGAAGCCTGGTTCATTCATCATGATCCCGATTCTAAGCAAGGCACAGTGAAAGAACAGCATAAAGACAGGAAAAGAAAAAAAAAAAACGATGATAGAAAGAAACGTACTTTGGAGGAAATAAGGTGTAAGAGAAGAGCTGTGAAAATTGAGCTGCAGGGGCTTCATTTCTTCTGCATCCAGTTTGATTAAGTAATTGGGAGATATTCAAAGTGGTGAAAATGAAAGACGGCTATATTTAGAGCCATACTTCAGTTCATTTCCTATAGTCTAACACGTGTGTGATTGTTGAGGATGAAGAAAAGCATTTTATTTTTAGTTAAATAAAATTAAGCCAGCAAGGCTTTTTTAAAGTTACAGACATCTACACTACCATCCATCTAGAATGGTCTGAAAAATGTTAAACATCTCTAACTGACAACAAGTTGACATCACAAGGTTGCAGAAAGGATACTACTGACAAACCCATGTTAGGCTTTTACCTTAAGCGTTGTAGTATTCTCATCATCTGACCACTGTCAAAAATAAGAACAAATCAAAGGTTACTGGTTTCATGAGACATTATTTATAATTTATGAGACATCAGAATTCATGTGGCTTCCTACAATATGTAAATCAAATCATTGCCCTGGAGCTCCTGTAGCATAATGTCACCATCCTCCAATTATTACAGCTGTAAATCAAGACAAAAAAAATATTGTATATTCAGCAGAAGTACTATTCTAAAGTATGGATAAAAACTGACACCTATGTATTTTAATTGTGATTTATATCACAAACTTGGACATTTCAGAACTCAACAGTCTTCCCTGTCTAAAGCTTGTCTCCAGTTCCAGCATTTCCATTCTTAGACCCATGATCCATTAGTTTCACTTATATTTCTTTTTCATCACCTTTTTCTGCCTTCTGTCACCTTGTGCTTACAACATTTTCCAGCCTTTTTCTTCTAGAATACCCTTCTGAGATACTATGTCCTCAGAAAATGTCATTGTTTCTTGAAGTAACTCCTCCAAATGTGGTCCTCCTTCTAATTTTTCAGGGCATGAAACAGCATTAAGTTCAATTCCAACAACCTTCAACATTCCCTACTCATTATTACAAATGCAATTACCAAGACATAAAAAAAAAAGTCTTCTGTGAAAGAGCACAGAAACACTTTAAACCTTCCTAACATCACAGTATAAATAATGTTTTTAAGTTTTTCAAGTCAACTACCAGAGATTATTATTTTTGTGAAGTACTCTCCTCACCTATAAATTATGCAGAAAATGTTACACATTCATATTTTTCTCAAGAGACTTGACATTAAATTGCATTTTATACTGACCTGTATTTCCTCTGCATCGTCACTCCTCTCCTGAGCATGACTTGGTGGATCTTCTCTAAAACAAAAAATTAGGATTAAAAAAAACAAGGCACTGGAGTTTGACTTGACCATATATATTACATTTCCACAGCATCTACCTGCTGTTGATCTCAGAATGTTTTCCTAAGGAGATTAAGACTCAAAACCCCTGGCAGAGAAAAATCAGCGTGAGCCAGTACAGAAAACTGAAGACCTGGCATTAGACTTGGGCCTGACCCAAACCACTTTGCTTCTTTCAAATTAGCAGATCACTTTCTGCTCTGAAAATGCCATAATTGAAGTTTTTCAACACCCTATTAATCATTCTTCTCCAACTTTACTGTACTCTGACAGAAGCAGAAATGCTAACTTTTTTTTTTAAACAAGTTCAATTTAAATTATGCTCTGCCTCCATACTCCTTTTCCAAGTGAAAATTTATAAAACTTGAGTTTCAGATGTTGACTTGTGAATTTCTAGTTCTGAAAAGAGAATGTCCACACACAGAAAAGAATATCTTACAGAAAGCGGATACATAGTCATTAGCCTCTTCCTGAAAAGTTCCTTTTTCTGCACAGGTAAGATCTGCTGTTGCAAACACTAGCGTATCTGGGAGAAAGCACTTGACTGCAAATATTCCCTTGAAATTTTAGGTGACTTTTGAAGTTCTTTAGGCAATATAACAAAGTGTGAAGATCTTAAAGGAGAAGACCAAGCTCTAGAAGAAGACTTACTCACAGCAAGTCAGCATCACAAACACAGTAAGTTCAAATGTGTGTCCCTGCCAAAAGTCAACTCTTCAACAAGCTAAGTCTCTGCAGCCCCTTAATGCACTTCCACAGGGATTAAACTATCAATTCAGGTTTTGAGATCTATAGGTCAGATATCGGTTCACTGAAGATTAAAGGCAATCTTGCCCTTGACTACAAGATCACATTCACTTGTAGCTAAGAAAGTTCAACTCAGAGAAAAACTGGTTTCTAAAAGGAATTTTAAATTGGAAACATCTTAGAAATATAATTTAAGTCAATTGTACAGCTCTCCATTATTCCATTGGAGACAGCAGAAATGTTTGTATAACACAGCTGTAAAGTCAAACCCTCAGTTTCAGCTTTTCTGAAGACTTATTTGTGCTAAATAAGCTGCACAATTATGCAGAAGCAGGTGACAATATTATTTCTTATCCAAACAGGTTTAAAAAACAATTCTAATTGTCTGGATACCTTTTATTAAAAAAAAGGCTTTTAAAATTAAAAACACCCTTCATCTTTACAAGGTGTTTAAACAGCTTCAATTTTATATAAATTGATTGATAAGAAATTAGACATAGCTCCCTAGCACAGCCTAATTGGTTGCTCTGTGAGATGCAAACTACCAGTTAGCAAATGATGGAGTGTGGAACAGACTTCTGAGTCTGATCATTAACATGTACACATTAACATAATGTATGCACGCAACATTCATTTTATAAGGAAACAAAAAACAAGGCCTGGGTTCTTACCAACTGTTTCTCATACCTATCTACCTCATTCTTCTCCATCCAAATTCTTGGCACGGGTATACATATAGGACATCCAGCCTTGTCATATGCATGGATTATATGTATGCAAATGATTATACAAACTCAATAATTACTAAGATTTTATACATAGCTTATCTTATTGAGAATTAAACTCAGGTAATGTCACTTCACCCCTGGATAAGGCAGCAGGCATGTGAATTGCATGGGACAGGTCAAGCCTCTGAACTGGAGTTAACCGTATCAAAGTAACCAAACACAAACCAGCAGGCTGTGCACCCGAGAGACTGGTAGACTCTGCAAGGAAAGGTGGAGAAAAAAAATGAAGGAACTGTCTCCACTTGGTCTAGAATGAAGCCTATTACATGGATTTTAGGATCTGCACCAGGCACCAGCAAGTCACATTTTACTAGCAGCAGTCAGCCCATTCACATGCTTATACAGTATGAGGTTTACAGCAGCCAGAGTGGTCAAATTTTAAAAACTCATTATGCAAAATATAATACTTGTATACAAAATAGCACTGTGAATATAAAATAGTATTAATATTGGGGGAGGAGGGGGGAGAATCACTCTTTACCTTCCAGAAACCACAAGCGTTCCATCATCCAGCAAATATTCTTTCACATTCTCTGGTAGGGGAAGTATAGCACTGGAGAAAACATAGAATGTCTTTAATAATTTATTATTAGTATTACCTGTTAAAATAATAACAAGAGTTAAATAACAATAAGTTGGGGTTTTTTTTTTAATAGAACATACCTCAATAACAGTACGTTTTATCCTCTAATACTATAAAAAAAAAATAGTTTCTCTTTCTCACCTCTTCCCAAAAAGCAATGCCCATTTTCCCTCCAGGCAAGTAAAGGAGAAAGAGGCAAAAATTTTAGATGAAATACACAAAAATGCCCCACTCCTTCAAAGCTCTAAGAAATTCAAAGAAAGAGTGTGCGTGGCCAGCAAGAAGGAGACAAGATGTTGCTTGAATTAAAGGTTTCCCTTCTGAGATACAAACCAAAATACGCCTATACCACCCAAATGTTCCAAAAACACAGAACTACCACTAAACTTACCAAAAATATGTATGTGCTAAATACTAAAAAAACATAAAAGATTAAATGCTTTGATTACTAAAAGCCTGATGTCAGTGCTTTTTGATCCAACAGAGCAACTATCTTGAGCTTGGCTTTCCTGAGTTACCAGTAGTTCTCGTAACCATCTCGTGACCCACAACAGCACCTTAGAAACTGCAGAAATTGCTACAGTTTCTAGAAATACATAGAAACATGAAGTCAGCCTCTTGGTTTAGGTGTGTTCAGCCTCAGTTTCTTCGAGCAGCCAAGCAGGACCAGCAGTGATGGGGCTGTGAGCTGGTGCTCAGTGCGGAGTCCCACCAGCAGAGCAGGGGTGCCTGGCCTACCCCCAGGGCTGCCCAAAACACCCCCTGAGGGCATAGGGACGAGACCCCAGCTCCTGGAGCCCCAGCTTGATCAGGCCTTCCCCACCTCCATCCCAGCCCTGTCCCACACAGGTCCCCTATATCTCCCTCAACACAAGCCCGTTTCCAACCCAGCCCAACCCACCCGCACACAGCCCACACCCACCCACCCACCCACACACACACACACACACACACTTCTCCCGGCCTAGACTTTCACCCAGCCCAGCCCCACACCGCCAGGGCCCGGCCGCCCCCAGCCCCACACCGCTCCCCTCACCTGCGGATGGTGACGGCCCGGAAGAGCGGATACCACACGGAAAACTGGCAGTGCACCACCTGCTCCTTCTTCATCCTCCTCAACTCAACCAGACCCGACCCGACCCGACCCGGTCCAGTCCGGTCCGGCCCGGTCCGGCCCGTTCACTCCCCGCCACTCCCGGAAGCTCCCGCTCCGCCCGGAACCTCTCCCTTCAGCCCCGGGCGCCACCCGGCCCGCCATCGGCGGTGCACACGGCGCGGCGCCACGCGACCCCGCCTCAGCGCCGCGCACACACGGCTGCCGCCCGGCCCCGCCCCGCTCCGCCTCACCTCACCTCACCTCAGCCACCGCCGCCTCAGCGCCGCTGCCGCCCGGCCGCCCACCGACCTCACCGCACTCCTCCCCCGCGGTAGCGGCGCCCCTCAGCTGCCGGGCCGCTCGCCGGGCCTCGTAGGTGGTGCGTGGCCCGAGCGGCGGGTTTCCTTGAGAACACGGGTGGCCTCGGGGGAGGCTGCCGGTGATTTTCCCGCCTAGCGAAGCTTCGCTTTTCTTGCTTGGCATGTGCTTGTGTGGGGTTTCATCTCTTCAGCGTTGTAGCGGAGCTCTGCGGCCACAAAGCTTCCCCTCTCTCCTCAAGCAGGGCTGAATTCATTTCATTTTGGGGGGAGTTAGGTAATCGTTGAATAACGTGTTCTTTTTAAGCCCTGCGGTCGTCTCTGTGGCTGTGTGTCGCCTGTGTGGAGGGCCAAGTCGTGTCCGTCCGGTGCTTTCCTCAGGTGCTCCCCTGTCTACCCTTGGCAGCTGTCCCACCGGGCCCCCTCACACATCAGTTGTTCGGAGGGTTGATAACGACACGGAGATGCTGAAAACCCTCTTCTCCTTATGCAGGATAGTCTTTGTTGTTATTGTCTCTTCTGCAGGGCGTGAACCAGTTATTTTTCTGTATTTTATTTGATGCCAACCGGGTCATCTGCGCTGCTAAATACCGTGATAAGAATGAAACGTTTTCCCCACTGTTTTTTTTACCACTTTCTCTCTCCCATCAACTTCTGCTAATGAATTGATTTTGTTGCTGGAATCGTATTGCTGAAATGCAAGTGCGCTGACTGATGGTAACACGTTTAAAGTAACTTAGGAGCTTTTAGTGCTGCTTTTCTTCATGACGCCTGTCTCAGCGTTCTGTTGGTGAAATCGTGCATAACACATTCCCAGTATCCCTTTTGCACATTCTTTATAAGAAACCCAGTATTTTGCTTTATCTTGAGCTTGCCTTAGGTCACCATTGCTGGGCTTCCATTAAATCTGGTTGCTGTCAGCTGGGATGTGCAGTTTGGATCAGAGAATGCCTTTTGCGAATTGATTTAGAAAGGCTAATCTCTCTATCGTGACTTGGATAGGTTAATGTAAAGCCCCAGTAGCTTGGCTGTGCTCTAAGCTGATTTTCAGGCCTCAGTTGGCTTAAGATTTTAACTCCTGGGAAGGATAATTTGGAAACTGTAGAATGGTTGGATGTTGCCTTGAAAGGAAGCCCCTCAATAAAGGAATAAGCAATGGAAATAAAGTTATACCTTTTATAAATGGTATGCCTTTTTCAGGTCTGAGTGTGACCCCCCCCACATGAAATAAATGGAATGAATAGCATGATTTGCCAGCAATAGCTTGTGATACTAGCCACAAAAATCATTGGAGAAGGTAGAATCGGGCCAAACTTTTTTTTTTCCCATAATTTGTAGTTCAAGCGATGTTGATTCATGCTAAGAAGGGTGATAAATGTGGACACTTTGACATATTCTTAAGATTGCACTGATAACTAGCAAAAATTTATATTCATAGACTTGATGTAATTGTAAGTCAGGTAGTCAGGTTCCCAGGCTGCTGCGTGAGCTGTGTTGCATTTTTCACTCAAATGATGCAGTGGTAATTTTATGAGATGGAAGAACCTTCCTGTCTGAGGGCTGCGAGACAAGGTTTATTCTGAAACCTAACACAGGGCTTTAGAAACCTAACATTGCAGTGTTAAGTTTAATTTTCAGTTGCAGCTAATTTTGTTTATGAACAAAAAGTGTTTCCACCCTTGGCAGTATGACTAATGTGAGATTCCAGAATTGCAGCCTTCATTTAACCAAGTGGTGTTTCAGCTTTGTAACAGCAGAAATTCTCACTTCTATACAGTCAACGGAATTTGGAAAAAGTTACTTTTTTGGTGGAACTTTTAAAAATGTCACTCATACATAGAGTTATTGCACCCACTTGTGGAGGAGATGAAAACTACAGAAGCTGAGATGGATGAGTCTTCCTCTCTCCCCTTTTCACCTGTTTTAGATTTTATTGATAATTGTAACCACTGAAGCTGTATAATTTTTGTTATTTTAAGTCTTAAGCCACCCTTGAATCTATCTGCTGCGGAAGAGAGCAAGCTGTGTTGAAAAAAGCTTCTACTGCGAGATGAGGTTCTAGTGTGTATTTGTAACTGATATAGGTAAGTATTAATACTGTTGTAGAAACTGTTACTGTAGCTGCTTGTGGGATTTAGGGTACAATTGTGGTAATACACGTTTGAGAAAGATACACTGACACTTGCAAGCTTGTTTCGGAGAAGTATGATCAATAGAACAGGACTGCCTGTGAGGGGATAGTTTAACAAGGATATGGTTCACTGTCTGCTCTCTTGATATGTTTATATTGTGACTCAGAAAGACTATAATTCTTTCCAAACATAGGTGAATTTGTTGTAGCTAGGTATGTGAGGTTTTTATATTTATAAAGCTGGGTAGTTCGAGTATCACACAGAGCCTCCTTTGACTGTTTCCTCTGGTGACCAGGAACCTCTTGGAATTGCTATGCTGGGCTGTGCTTCTTTTGCTTAAGTTTGGTGGAAATCCTGATCTTGTATCTTAGAGCCACAGCAAGATACCATGGCTGTTGTCCAGGTACAGCTCTTCAATCCTAAGTGAAGAGAGTTTGAGACATTGCTGCCTCAAGAACAAATGGGAAACAGCTAACTGAACTAATGTGGGATAGAAATTGGAAGATAAGCAAATGAATTTATACAACAGTTTTTCATCAAGTAGTAATAAGGTAGATAGTAAACCTATGTAGCTTTAAGATGGAGCTTCGTTGCTTCAAGAAAGGATTATATAACATCTTTTTGAAAGAACAGAATGGGATTTAATAAATCAGGGTTCCTTTTTAGGATTTCTGTTACATAAAGACAATTTGAATGATTGACCACTATGACCTATTTAATCCAACAAGTCTGTCTTAAGACTTAGGAAAGAACCTGCCCTCTGTACATTTGGAGGAAACAGATTTATGTATGTTAGTTTTAATCCTGCTGATAACCAGAAATACTTTTATTATTACTTAAATATTAATTACTTTATTAATACTTACCTATTCCTCTTAACTACTTTGTGCAATTAAATGCAAATCTTATGTGTAAGGGAGCTGATGTTGCTGCATGCTCTTAAGTGTTTCACAAATGTGCAGTAGAAAGGGTTGTCAAGCATTGGAACAGGCTGCCTAGGGAAGTGGTGGAGTTGCCATCCCTGGAGGTATTTAAAAGACAGGTAGACGTGGTTCTTAGAGACATGGTTTAGTGGTTGTGTTGGCAGTGTTAGGTTGATGGTTGGACTAGATGATCTTAAAGGTCCTTCCAACCTAGAAAATTCTGATTCTATAAAAGCATAAAGATTAAGTAAAAAATGAAAGTTCTAAAACTGGGTATGACAGAGAAGGTGGTCACTCACTTCTGGTACTGTTCATTGCTAGAGATCCCACAGAGCCTTACTAAACCCTATTTGAAGTCAACAGAACTATTCCTGTTGACTTTATGGAAAGTTTATGACCATCAACACTAAGAGTGATAGAGATGTTTAAGATTATCTCATCTCTCCTGGTGTTTAAACTGGTTTACTTCTTTGTACTGTCTTTTTGCTTATGATCATGCTGATTTTCAAGACTTCAGTATTACAATGTAGTATCAGAGATGAGCTTCCTTGGAATAAGGGTTTCTGTGCTGAAAGTGCCCCATAGTTCCACAGTGCCCCATAGTTCCACAGTGAGACAGGGAACTAATGGTGAATCTCTGAACACATCATATTTTCCTGCTGCCTGGTGTGCCTTTCAACTAGAAATGGATTGAGAGAATAATCTTCTCTTCGTAGGGAGCGTGAGGATGCGGGCTGAGGCATTGAGCTGCAGGTGTAGAGTGGGGCTTTGGGCACATATTCAACTGCCTTTCGCACGGCGTTAGCCACATCATTCCCAGTAAGAGAGACTGACATGCTTTGGTCACACTAACTCCACGTGCCACCTAGACTTGCAACACACGGGTGACTTTTTGACCTTGTTTTTTTGGGGAAGGATTGAGTCATTTACGTGTTTATTTGTAATGTGTGTAAGGTGTCAGTAGGTTCTAGTTCTGATTCTTTCTCAATAGCAGACAATTTTTACCCCTGGAGTCCTCTCGGTATAAGATTTTTTTTCCGCTTTCACAGGGGAGTGTGTAGTCCTGTTGTGGTAATGCTGTGTTGACAGAGCACTTCACCCAGATCAGAATGAAACAATTTGTCTAAAATGGATCAATTTTGTCTCTGCATGTGTCTGACCTTTGAATAGTTTAGGAGGGTGTCTTCAGCCAGCATAGCTACTCGGCAGCTGATAGGACTACTACAACTATGTAGGTCAGGGATTTGACCCAAACTTCCGTTTCTCCTTTGAATTATTTGACTCTGAAACCATCAGGTGGAGCTGAAAATGTGAATTGCATTTGCCATCACATGTCCCTAACTTTCTCCAGCAAGTTTTATTTGTTAATTTAGAATGCAGAAATGAACCTTTTAACTTTACTCTGAAAGCAAATATTGACTTTGTTTCATAGTAATCTGGACTTTGCACAGGAGGGGAAAAGCCTGACATTCCTGAAAATGGCAGCTGAGACATCCACAGAAGTTCCAAAAACTGCTAGACAATTCGTCCTTAAAGAAGAGGTATAGCATGCTTGGTTTTGACACGTTTTTTGTTGTTAAACAACAATTATTTGAGAGTGATCAGAATGTTTGTGAGTGCAGAGTAAGAGTTGCTATAGATGCTGTGTGTTTGTAAAATCTATTCAGTAGACAAAACAATTCTTCCTGGTGGTCAGAGAGTTTAAAAAAGGTGGCATTTCTCTTTGTTGAAATAATCATACAAATTGTCAATGGGGAGAGAGAAATCTGCACTGCTGCATTATTTTAAGCTTCTTTTAGGATTTTGCAGCTGTTTCTTGTATTGTCTATTAAGGGTGTTTTCAACGTTCAGAAATAATGCTGATACCTCTGAGAGACTATGAAAATGAGTGGACGGTGAAACTCAGCCTTGATTCCATTCCTTTAGGATGAACTACTAAGGGTTGCCTCAACATTTAGGATTGTACCTTCTTTGATGCTTTCTGAAAGGGTTTGAATTTAGATAATTGCTGTTCTAAAGACATTAGTAAGTAAGTAGTAAGGTTTTTTAAAAAATATTGTGCTTGCATCCTCATAGAATCAGAAAATATCAGGTCCTGAGGAAGGAATTTTGGAGGTACTTCTGGGTGCTTATTAGGAGCACTTGCACCCTAATTTAAACTGCCTATATTTGTTTCTGTTCTCTTTTAAGTGCATTCTTAAAAGTTAATCTTTAGTATTAAAGGCAGGTTTGGCAACAGCATCATGCTGTTATAACACAAATGTAGTTTCTTTTATCCAGCGTTCCTTCCTTGGAATGAACAGAATCTTGTAATTTCTTTAGGTTTCAAGGTGGAAAACTTTTTCAGGAAGGAAGAGACTCACTTTGGGCTATATTTATGGCTTTTCCCCTTGGGTGTTTTTTTAATATGAATATTTCTCAAGCATAAAGGGTTTCATTTTTTGTAAGCTTTTTGGGTTTTCTATTAAGACCTGTGTTTTTACAGGTAACATTTTAATTTTATCCTCTTTGCCCACCCCCTCACCCCCCCCGCCAATACTGCCTCTTGTACAAGAGTGTCAATTGGTGTCATTGGAAGTTTGTAATTAGATCTTATATATTTAGTTTTTTCAGTCATTTTGTGGAATTAATACAGAAGAGTATTTACTGTGCCTCTGCCAGTGGCCATTATATTGAAAATGGTTCTTTAACTCTTCAGTAACTACATGGTCTGATGTTGGAATATCTTCTTTCATGAAAATAGCAGCTGATCTTACTTCCTTCTTCCAGTTTCTGGGAACCCGCAGGCAGGCTGTTGTAAGCAAAAGCAGGTGTTATTTGCCCATCAAAGTACTAGGTAAAGGAATAAAAATAAATAATTCTAAAACTGAGTATGGTAAATGCAACACATCCTGCAGAGTGTCCTTAGGCCCTAAATAGGGCATTTAGCAAAACAGAAGTTACGCTTCTGGGCAAGCTTCCAATTAATTAATTGTGCGTTCGGTGAGGCAGGTGACAAAATTATCTTTTTCTTCTAGGGAAACCTGGCAACTTTCAGTTTTCTCACCCTGCAGGCTGTTAGCAGCAAGGGTTTCATCTAACTTTACAGGATTGTGGAACACTTCCATTGTAAATATTTATGCTACATGTCCTGTAGTACTTTTTAATTATTGCTCTATGACAGTAGAGGCCAAAAGCTGTACTTAAGAATATCTGACTAAAAACAGGACACTTTGTTTGATGTTGTTTGTTTGGTACACGTAAAACCTATGTTTTTCTTTTTTTTTTTTCTTTTGTCTTTTTGGAGCTTGGATAGGTCTAATTTCTTACAGACTAGGGATTTCTTTTTGATCTAAGATTTCTGGGGACAGTGGCGTGGTTCCAATTTCAGCCATGTTCCCCTTCCTGCTGGTAACTTGGTGACAGGGGTAATGATCTGCTGGTTCTGATGAATGCTGCAGCAGTATGGGACCACAATCACTAATCTAGTCCTTTGTGTTCTCTGCGATGTTTAAAAAAATTCATTAACACAAAACATTTGGCTGTGTTTACTTAACTGAAGTATATCTATTCCTCTCCTTGGACAACCAATGAAACATGATTTTCATCTGTTTCTTTTTTGGCTCTTCCTGTACTCTAGTTCTGCAGTGATTTAGGAGTGAATGCAAAGCTATTTAAATAGCACCTGAATGCTTCCAAACGGAATTACTTCTTGTACCTGTAATGAGCATAATGTACTTCATCTTCTCCTTTCCTGCTTCTCTTTTCTGTTTTTGTGACCACAAAGCCATTAGAAAGCCCTTTTGAGAACACATAACTCTCCTTTCCAATTCCTGTTACGTGGAAATATTATAATTTCCAAAATAAATGCCAAAACTCTTACATGTAAAATAGATGTAGCTGCATTTACAACCATAGGAGTGCTATTGTTATTTCAGTTGCCTATCAAAATAATTGTTCTGAAGAACAAATTTTAAGAATTATGTGAGTTCATCCAGCTCAGTTATAATTTACTGGACACCTGAATCACTTCTGATTTGCTTTCTGCCTCCAGCTGATGCTGTACTGTGCTTCTGTACTCTAGTTATAGCTGCATCATATACTGCATTTCAGTTCTCTGTATTCTTTTTCTAGTTGGTGAATCTCTCACTTTTAATTTCAGTTTTGATCTACGTGGCCACAGCCACACGGGCCCTATTTGCTCATTTTCCTGCACTAGAGGATTATAGTGTGCCAACCACATGAAACGCCTCTGGGACTTCATCCTTTGCTACAATTTAATGTTGTGGGGTTTTTCACAGATCGTCTTTTCCCTTTCCTTATGCTTGCTCTGTTGCTGTCAGCAGCGTGTCTCATTAGACAATAGGAAGTAATTTGTTCATCATACTGATTACTTCTGATTACTGTGGTCAGGCCTATGGCCAACTTGATACAAAATTTTGGAGACAAGCTTCTTGTCTACCTATACCTTTAGCAAAGCTTAAAATACAAGTTGCATTAAAAGAAGTAAACTGCTGGACTAAAATATAGGGATTTTTCCTTTTTAAAGGAGTTACATAAAAGATGACGAAACATCACAGGGCAAATAAACTCATTTAGCTCAGAAAAGACATTATGTAATAATGTTAGTGCCAAGCACTCAATCAGCAGCTCTTGGAAATCCTAAAAGGGCAGGTAGGTATCACTGCTCGCAGTTACAGAAACCAGCGGTTACACAAGGCTATGGTGAGATCACGGCAAGAAAAGTTTCAAAATAGTTTGATTTTCAGTCTTGCATGCTTAGCTGTTAGGCCATGCTCTCTGATAAGTGGGCACTCATGATCACCAGCGTAGCTAAAGTCTGTGCAGACCAGTGACCCTTTTTTCTTTCTTGGCTGAAACGCAACCTTTGCAAAATCCTTCTAAAAAGATGAGGACTTTCCAGTACCTAAAATTCCCCTGAATTAATTGACACTTGGTTATAAAAGTCAAGAAAAATTACTGGACTTATTTTCTATTCTTATTCAAGAACTTGGAGTAAATGTTTGGGGTTTTTTTTACATATTAGCTACAGGAATGTTGTTGCATGTTCCTGCATGTATTCTGATGCTGAGATTTTGTCTTCAAAAGAATACAAAAATAGTTGTGTTGTTTCTCCCCTTAGTCCCCAAATATCTTTGGGATTGATCTTACACTGTATTTAACAAAGAATTCTTTATTTTAGGTAATTGTAGAAAGAAAATGGTTGAAGCTTGAAGAAACAACTTATACTGATCCTTTTGGTAAAACCAGGTAATTGCCCCTTTGGCATTTCAGATTCCTGTAATGCTCCCAATTGTAGGGACTAGCCCCAGGCAAGAGAATATGAGCATTACAAACCTATTACTCAACACCAGATGAGATCTATTTGTTGTGCAATTCCTTTATAGTTCATACTGTTCAGAGAAAAAAAAATAAATCTTACTCTAGCAGATGTGCTAGCATGTGGGATCAACTTTGGTTCCTAAGTCCTTTTGGGCACATTGGACCCTGGTTTACTTTGCATTTTCTGTTCTTTGTAAAGATGCTGTGCAGAAGTGAGTTCTAGCTGTGGAAATAGACTGTGATCATCAGAAAGTCCATCCCACGGCTTTTCTGGTTCTTCATTAAGGGCTTTTTTTCCTGCTGATGGTGCTGGATCTTGCATACTATTGACAAGTTACTGTCCTCTTCTATATTATCACGCCTGTCCGATTCTTTTCTGTGCTTTAGTTGTGCTGTATCTGTCTAGATGTGACACCATGGCTTTACTTCCCTCCCCTTACTCTATTAGATTCTGTACTGTTTGTTTTCTCTAGTGCCTCCCAGTTCATCAGCAAAGTATCCTTTTAAAAAATAGCAAAGATTGGAGCTTTTGTGAAAGGATTTTTATTGCTGGAGAATTTTGGGGTTTTAGTCATCCCACTGCTTATTTTGAGAGAGAAGCTTTGGTCTTCCTTGCTTTTGCGCTCCTCATGTGCTCGAGTAACTCTCAGTTCACAATAACTTACACTATAAACCTTACGCAAAAGCAAGATAAAAGATAGAACACATATGGTCATGTTACAAAACTGTCTTTCAAAATCTGACATATTTAATATATAAATTGCTTTATTTTGCACTTTTCCAGAATCACTTTTATAAGACTTGCCTGTTCTGTAACAATCATTTATGTCTTTCTCTCTCCATTTAAGTAGGCAAAACAAAATGATACTACAGACATTTTGTAGTGCCAGTACATGACAGGGCTTGCCTAAGGCCATCTGCTTTCTTATGAGGCCTCCCTGTGTGTTGGTATATTTTGCTTTTAGATTACAGGAGCAAGGGTAGAAGACTTACAAATAAAATGGATATTGTTCCTTTTAGCGTATTCATTTGTTCTTTTCTCTGTGTTAAACAGAACTTGGGAAACTGTAAAGCGTACTGGCAACAAAAAGGGCGTTTCAGCTGATGGTAAGACATTGGTGACTTTTTTGTTTTCATTTTTTTCCTGTGAAATTTCTTCTGATAAACTCACAGTGCAGAGTTAGACCCACTCTATTTCTGAATGAATGAATATGCAGAACAGACAGCTCAGCAGAGCTTGCTATACCCCTGAGCAAGTGTGCACTAATGAAGTACTGACTTCAGTGCTGAAGAAGCAGAACCTCACTGGTAGGAGTGTTTTCCCAAGATCATTGTATTCACTTTAGAGCAATGGAGCAATTTCAAAGACATGACAGGTGCCCTGATAGACAGTAGCTCACAGACTGGTGAATTGGGTCTGCTGTTATGGGCTGGGGATACAGTTCTCTTTAGGCAAAAGAGACATGGTTTAGCCATGCAAGGATTGTAGGAGGGGGTTCCATACAATGGCTTCAAACGGTCTCTGCAGGCAAGAGAGCCCTTCCTTACATATTGGTGGACTGAGGCTCGATCTTGCTTGGCACACGTGCCTCTCATTTGCTGGGGTACTTTGAAGACCCCATTTTGGGCTTTTGTCTCTCACCACGCATGATATAAGGAGCTTAAATTCATCGTTCAGGATTCTGGAGCAGGCATCTAAACATTTAGTGCTCAGAGTGCTTGGGTTCCTTTCCAGATCTAGCACTAAATACTCACTTTCACTATCCTCAAATCCTATGTACTTATGTCTTCACTCGCTATTTGTAGGTGTGGCAGTGATAGCGGTACTACAGAGAACTCTCCACTACGACTGCATTGTCCTGGTGAAACAGTTCAGGCCCCCAATTAACGGCTATTGCTTGGAATTTCCTGCAGGTAAGTGACTGAAACATTAAGGTTAGTCACATAATGCTGACGGTTAAGTGTGTTTAGATGTGCTCAAAGTGTCAATCTTAATGAAGTAGCTCTAACCAGAAAATCATGGTGAGCTCTGTAGCTCAGTGTGCCATTCAAATATAGGAATATTTGATAATGAAGAATACAAAATAAACATAGTTCCTTCAGCAGATTGGAGGCGTTTTGCACAGTAGCCTGTTATTAGAATAGTGTGTTTCCCTCCACTGTTCCTTTCTGTAAGAGCTGAAGCATTTGGCTTCTTTCCCTCATGAGAATATTCATGTCATTCCCTGGGAAGGTAGCATGCTTCTGTAGATAATTGGTTGAAGACATGGGCAGCAGCATGATGAATCCTGGAACTGGCATCCTTCTGAACGCCTCAGTTTATCCCTCTGTAAAGCTGAATTAGGTTTCAGGATGGATATTGGGGGTAAGTGCTAACTTTTACATTCTTCTTGTGTCATATTTATCTCGTAGGCCTCATTGAGGAAAATGAGACTGCAGAAAGCGCTGCATTGCGAGAGTTGGAGGAGGAAACCGGGTACAAGGGGGAAGTCGTTGAATGTACTCCAGGTCTTTGCTTTTTTTTCATTTTTCCAAAGCTAATCTGTCTTTGATGGGTACTCTAAATGTCTAAAATGCTCTAAAGGAAAAATCGATGCAGAAAAGTCTATGCAGATCAGCAGAGAGTCATATCCCATGGCTGTACCAATGAGACTTTGGTCCTTGCTGAGTCAGTTGCTGAACTCCTGTTAAACGTACAGCACCAAAGCGACAGTTTGATGTCCATAGGGGAAAACTTTGCTATTAAGATACTTTGCACAAAAGCGAATTATTCAAGCTGTGATTTGGCATTTTAGTATAAAGGTCTAAATTGCTGGACTTAATGTGAACAACATCTGTGAACTTCGGGAGAAAAAATAGCTGCATGATGCAGTCACCCTCATGTCAGCTGTGGGGAGGTGACAGTACTCAGGTTCTCCAACCAGAAAGAAGAGAATAATTGGAGTAAATCCAGAGATCCTTTGGAACGTGACTGTTGCCAATCCAATGCTTCCTACATAAAACAAAATGGAGGCAAAAGGAGGATCATAAATAAAACTTGAGAACGTAGGCAGAAAGGTGAGGCAACTTACATATGGTTTCAAGTAAATGTCATTAGAGCCAAGACTTGACTCTTGGGTACAACTGCATGCTGGAGCTGACAGAAATGGAGACAGGTGATGGCAAAATTAGACTTTAATGGGCTGAGGAAGTCTGTAAGGGATTTATAGCTTACAGTTTAATCTTCAGTCTATGGAATGGAAGATAAACCTAGGTGCTGAAAACAAGTCTTACTTTCTTATCTGTAAAAGAGCTGAGAGTTACAGAAACATTACTTTTAAAAACTTGTGAAAACAAACTTTTCACAACTCTTCCAGCATGAGCATAGGCCAAATATATGATCTCCTGTTGTATCAGATAAATTTCTGTGAAAGCTTTTGTTAAAATATCAAAGTCCCTGACTTCTGCTTTTGAAAAATTAACCTCTTCGTGTGCTTGTTGGCAGCTCTCTGCTTGGATCCAGGTTTGTCAAACAGCACGACACACATTGTGAGTGTCACCATTAACGGAGATGATGCTGAGAATACAAGACCTAAGCAAAAACTTGGTGAGTTTTGTACCATTTATTTAAAAATTCTGAGAAGATAACAACAGAATGCGTTTCAAAGAACTATCCCTACCACTGCATCTCTTCTGTCACGGTTGATTTAGATGCTGTGCGTCTGTCAAATCATATCCTGCGTAGATAAGCAGAGCTGTGTTTCTCTGCTATATCCACTGGGGAGACCTGGATGTCACGTGTGAGGTGTTGGCATGCCCAGAATGAGACATTTAGGTGCCAAACTTCAGTGAGGGCCATGAGCACTTGTGAACTTAGATATTCCTCTTAGTTGTGGCTTGGCCCTGGAAGTAATTACAGTGTCACTCACAATCAGTCACCTATTGAAATGCTTTTTAGTTGTAAACTGTAGTGTATTTCAAAATCCTTAACTTACTACTTTTTTTTTTTTTAACTTGCAGATGATGGAGGTACGTTACATAGCTGTGTTCACTGTGACAGTAAGGTCAAGTGTGATCTTCGCATGGCAAGTTTTACTTAGAAAATGTCAGTTAAAACTGTTTTTCATTTGGGCTTGGTTAATCTCCTGGCCCTCATCAAGCATGCGTGAGATTGGCTTTGGCCTAGACATGAAAATTCCTGTGGGGTATTATCACCTCAATTATCTTCAAGTTTTGCACCTACATCACCAGTATCTCAGGAAATACAAATTACTGAATCCACAACAGCTGTCGATCAAGCCCCAAAGAAAGACAACTGATTCAGATAGACAGGGGAGGTGTAAGCCAGCACAGATTCATCAAGAACAAACCCTTTGTCTTTGTGCTCTTTTGGTCTTCAAATGCACCTACAATCCCTTACTGTACCAGTAGAAGCTAAATGAAAGTCCCCTTCAGCAGAATATTTTCCATTCTCAGAAGGATTTTCTCCTTTCAGAAGGATTCTTATCCTCCATAGCTGTCAGCTACGCTGTTTTTCCCAGCTCTTTCCCTGTTTCTTTCTACCAAACCTGTTTTTTAATGACCCCAGTCACTGCCTTCCCCCGTTTAATCAGTCTTTTTGCCATATATGAAGGCTCACAGCTTTTGGATGGTGATGAGCATTAAGCCAGTCTGTTTCCCCTTCTAAACTGTAAGAAGCAGGATGCTGAGGTAGACTTCCTCTACTGTTCACTAATTTAAAGCTGCATAATTTTTTTCCTTCTCTCCTAGAATTTGTGGAAGTTATTTCACTTCCGAAGAACGACCTGCTGCAAAGAATTGACGGTAAGAGCTTTCTGACACATTAAATGCACTAGTGTGAAGCTTCTTAGTGTGAAGCACCTTAGCTTCTCTTCTTGTAGCTCCTCGTGGCATTTCTCATCCCAGAATACTGTATCTTCACCAAAAAGCTGTGAGAGACGTGGCCAGGTAACGGAGTTAGTGATAGCATTAGGTGTAAGCATTAAGAATTCATCTGGAATGCTATACCTCTTCATTTTAGTAAAGGACTTAAATTTCTGTAGAGGAGAAGTTTTAACAGCATCTCATAATTATTTTCTTTTTATTTTCAGAACTCATAGCAGAAGAACATATTGCAGTGGATGCCAGGGTTTATACTTATGCGTTGGCCCTGAAGCGTGCAGCAGAAAAACCGCTCCAAGTTCCTTTTATGAAGTTCTAAAACTAGGCGATGAGAAATTTAGTTGAGAACTGCCCAATTCAGATGGCTTAGAAGTATAACTCTTCTTGTAATAAAGGTCCTCAGCTTTACTTGTAGAGAAAAAAGTATTTGTAGGAATGATTCTGATATTTTTATCTGGAATTATGTAACTGACAGAAAGCATTTCTTCTAACTGCTCCGTCTATCAGCCTTGACAGAATAATCATAATAAAAATGCTGCTTAATTTTCAGCATGACTCATTTCTCACTGTATTCGTCATTGCGCTTACGTTTCAGTATAAGGAAGACGCTTCAGTAACTGCAGTGGGTGTTGTAACACTGCCTGTTCAAGCCGAGGAGGCCGGCAGGAAGAGCACACGTCTCTCTTGTCCACAAGCAGCAGCAGTTCAACAACTGTAGGTAATTTTGTGCAGCAGGAGCTGCAGAGGGACAGTGTGCGTGCCTGGAGTGCAGGGTTTGAAACTGCAGTGTGAGGAGCTGGAGTCTGGAGGAAGGAAGACTTTGCCCTGGTTGAAGAGGATCAAGTTAGAGATCAATTAAGTAAACTGGATATTCACAAGTCCATAGGGCCTGATGGGATGCACCCGTGAGTGCTGAGGGAGCTGGTGGGAGTCATTGCTGGGCTGCTCTCCATCATCTTTGAAAGCTCCTGGAGAACAGGAGAGGTGCCTGAGGACTGGAGGAAAGCCAGTGTTACTCCAGTCTTCAAAAAGGGCAAAAAGGATGATCTGGGAAACTACAGGCCCGTCAGCCTCACCTCCATCCCTGGAAAGATGATGGAACAGCTCATTCTGGGTGTCATCTCAAAGCAGCTGTTGGAAAAGGTTATCAGAAGTAGTCAACATGGATTCACCAAGGGTAAATCATACTTCACCAATCTGATAGCCTTCTTTGATGGTGTGACTGGCTGGGTGGATGAGGGGAGAGCAGAGGACGTTGTCTACTTTGACTTCAGCAAGGCTTTCAACACTGTCTCCCACACCATCCTCACAGGCAAGCTTAGGAAGTGTGGGTTAGATGAATGGACAGTGTGGTAGATTGAACACTGGCTGGCAGATAGAGCTCAGAGGGTTGTGGTTAGTGGTACAGAGTCCACTTGGAGGTCAGTAACAAGTGGTGTTCCTCAGGGGTCAGTACTGGGTCCAGTCCCATTCAATATATTCATCAATGACCTGGATGAAGGGACAGAGTGTACCCTCAGCAAGTTTGCTGATGACACAAAACTGGGAGGAGTGGCTGACATGCCAGAAGGCTGTGCCACCTTACAGCGTGACCTGGACAGGCTGGAGAGTTGGGTGGAGAGAAACCTTATGAAGTTCAACAGGGGCAAGTGTAGGGTCCTGCACCTAGGGAGGAATAACCCCATGCATCAGTATAGACCTGCTGGAGAGCAGCTCTGTGGAAAGGGACCTAGGAGTCCTGGTGGACAACAGGATGACCATGAGCCAGCAATGTGCCCTGGTGGCCAAGAAGACCAATGGCATCCTGTGGTGCATTAAGAAGAGTGTGGCCAGCAGATCGAGGGAGGTCATCCTCCCTCGATGGTGAGGCCGCATCTGGAGTATTGTGTCCAGTTCTGGTCTCCCCAGTTCAAGAAGGACAAGGAACTGCTGGAGAGGGTCCAGCAAAGGGCTACTAAGATGATTAGGGGACTGGAGCATCTTTCTTATGAGGAAAGGCTGAGGGACTTGGGTCTTTTTAGTCTGGAGAAGAGAAGACTGAGGGGGGATCTTATTAATGTTTATAAATACTTAAAGGGAGGGTGCCAGGGGCATGGGAACAGTCTTTTTGCAGTGGTGCCCAGTGATAGGACAAGAGGGAACGGGCACAAACTTGAATATAAGAAGTTCCACCTAAACATGAGGAGGAGCTTCTTTCCTTTGAGGGTGGCAGAGCACTGGCACAGGCTGCCCAGAGAGGTGGTGGAGTCTCCCACTCCGGAGACATTCCAATCCTGCCTGGACATCGTCCTATGCAACCTTCTGTAGGTGACCCTGCTCGGGCAGGGTTTTGGACTAGATGATCTCCAGAGGTCCCTTCCAACCCTGACCATTCTGTGATTCTGGGAGTTTCCTTCTATGATTTAGACCTGAACATGTTTCTTCTCCCAGCCCTAACTAAACATATACTAATATCAAAGTCTTGCCTCTGAAATAAATTTAGCTGAGCATGCATAATTAGGGAGATTTACCTAGCTTAGAGATTGAGCAGAAAACTTAAGATTTTCTTACCTTCACCAACAAGACAAGTTACTTTCAAATTAAGTGTGAGAGAAGACGGAAGAGATCAAAATGTGAAACCAACCGAAAATTCACTGATTACAGCTGAGCAGAAAAGCTCAATGATTTTAAGGGGAAGAATCTTGATATTTGTTCTTTAATTAAGGCTGCTAAAAACTGATCAGAATTATATTCTAGAAAGAGAAAGGATAAGGATAAAGAAAGGAGCCTTCCAGACCTACCTCACTAACAAAGCACGCTAGAAACGATCAAAACCTGCATATGAATTACGTCTTGCACAGATAAGACACAGGAGAGAGCTTAATTAAATAAGTTTATTGTCTAATGTTTACAGTTGTTACATTGCCGCTGTAAAGTGCGACAACATAAATAAATTTTCAGCAGGAACTCCTCGTTCCCCCGCTTTCCCTTCCGTGAACACTGCTTTGGGAACCAGGCCTTGTTCTTCAGACTCACAAAAGCAAAGTGGACGTGAAGTTTCAGTGGCACAGTTTTCACAAGTACATGTTTAAACAAAACTACTGGGCTGAGTTGCCAGCATGACAGCAGCCACCGGGCTGTCCCACGGGAGGCCCAGGGCCTGCGATGCAGCAAATCCACCACAGAACCAGTTCACAGGTGAGATGAGTATCAGTCTCCGGTAAAATGTTTGCTTGCCCACCCTTAAGAGCTAAGAGAAAGGTGCCTGGGTGGAGACACCGCAAAGGAATAAGGAGTGCTGGGTTCAATGATAGGGAAATGCAAGTTAAAAAAGTATCAAAAAATTAATGTAAAATACAGGCTACAAATAAATTTTGTCAAGAATACTGGCACGTGGCAATCTGAACTCAGATTCGTGTTTTTTTCCTATTAAGGACAGGGAAATAAATTTAACATTTTAATGCTGTGTGCAAAAATGTTTACCGATATCAAACTGATACGTTTTACCATCTCACTGTAGTGTTTGAACAGCAAGGTAGATGAATTGGTTTCCAGCATTACAGGCAACACTAGATAATACTTAAACAAGATAATGTAAACTTTATTCTTAAGGCAGCTGGTACTAATGCTGCGCACAGGCATTGCTCAATGCCCATTACAGTAATGGGACACGTAGCACTTTAAAACAAGTAAAAAGAAAATAGCATTATTGGACTAAATGACACATGTTGTCAAAATACTCTCCCTTTCACACAAACCATGAAATATTTGGACATCTAGAAAAATAATGCACCTACTCCTCCAACTTCAGCCTGTTCTTTTACAAATATTTCAAAATACTGATAAATAATAGTGACCGCAAGCAGAATGCCAGTGCCGGACCCAATGGCTCCTAGAAAGTCAGCCAATACTGAAAGGGCACCAATGCACAAACCACCAAATGCAGCTGCTGTAGGGATATACCTGTACCAACAGAAAAAAAAAAAAAAGTATTCACAATCATGAATTTTCATCCAAAGATTCTAACGATACACCTACTACTAAAACAACCAACTAGAATATGGAGCAACAAAGTTAGCATTGCAATTGCAGCTCTGCCATTAGCTTTCACTATCTTCCATTTTTGCACAAAGTAGAAACTAAAATAAATATTGACTGATAGGAGAGCTGTGCGAATAACTGAGCACTGGCAAAGCTTTTCAATTAAAACAGTTACAATTCTAAATATATGCGTGCTATTTAACCTCCACAGGACCAAGAATAACTGCTTTGACTTAAATATGTAGGGATAAATCTACCTTTCAACACAGATCTGCAGGCTTTGCATACTGCATAAAATACCGCTTTTGCAGTGTCATCTTAGTTCAGTAACGGTAAATTAAACACCTGTAAAAATCAAGGTATCTTCCTTTTACAAACATGGAAAAGATTCATCCCAAATTCCCTCATTACGCCACTTTAAACAACAGACACTACCGGATAATCTCTTACCTACTGCTATAAACTTCTTCTGCATTACTAGGAAAGGCGGCAGCTGAATGGGAAGAATCTTGACATTTGCAGTGGAAAGAGGTCTCAGATTTTTCCGAGAGTATCTGCTCGGTTGGATACCTCCCCAGCACTCCTCACCACCCGGGACAACTGCACGGTTGGAAGTCAGCCCTTCCTTACCTGTTAAGCTCGTGAACCATCGAAGTATCCCGGTGGCCTCTCATCACCATTTGCTGTTCTTTGAGTTGCTTGGCAACCTGCAAAAAACATCATTTTATGAAACCGCTGGGATGTTTCACAGTCACCTGCTATTTAGTCAGAGTAATAACTGATCAGCGAGGAACGAGTCAGCTCTAAATTAGAAGCGGTGTTTGAAAATATTTAGGCACGTTTATCGGAACACCTACATCTTTTGCTGATGAGCCAGACACCTCAATCCAAGTCTTTGAGAAGAACGCGCAGGATCCCAGCATAAATATTATATAAACTATTACATGGACAGGATCCTCAAATATTGCACCCATGGATTCCGGAGGGGACAAGTAGTAGCACAGGCCACCAACAGGATAAGAGCGAGCGGGGCCACCGCCACTGACATCCTGTGAGAGGGGAAGAAAAAGGCAATCAGTTCTTTCCCACAGATCTCTCACGTTCCTGTCCTGTATTTATAGAGAAATTCCTCTTCAATGTTTAAAACAGCTTTTATATACAAATGTTAAAAAGTAAGCATTCCAGTTTTCTGCTGGTTAAATACCAAAGTTTCACAATGAAGTAATACAGACAAATAATTTTATGCAGTTAAAAAAGTGGTAAAATACTTACTGCCCACTGTCCTAATAAGTTCACCAAGAAGTTGCCACTAAAACGAACAGACAACATCTGGGAAATAACATAGAGGTTCGACACTAAGGCAGACTGCAGAATGATGGGAATGTTGGAGGTATAAAAAAGCTTGATAGGATAGCTACTGTACTGGCCACGGTAGCGTGCAGACTTGATAGGTAAATCAACACGGAATCCCTACGGGAAAGAACACAAATACACCGAGTTTATTTCCAAGACAGAAAGCTATTCCTGAGTTTTTGCTGGATAAACAAGGAGTGTAAGGTCTGAGACAGTAAAACCCAAAGGCTTTCTGCTACAGTCTGGATTGCAAATTTTAAGGATTTATAAGTATTCCTGCTTGGTTGTACTACATTCTTTTTACATAAACGTTATATCTCATCTGCTCAATTATATTCCTCTAAAATACACTTCCTGGAATAGGGTTTGACAAAAACCTTTAACAGCTTTTAACTTTTGTTTGGTAAGCCCAGCCTTCTGTCTTCCGGGGCAGGCTCCCTTCTGAATAGACCTAAGAAAAGCCACAGGGACTTGAAAACCAAATCCTTCATTTTTTTGCCAGCACTCTGACTCAACAGCTTAAAATATTAATAATAAAAAAAAAAAAAATCACATTTTAGCTACATACATGAAAAAGATTAAAAAACAAAAATCACTCTATCGATCTCCTTTAGAGTCCACTTTAGTAAATACTTAAACTTAAAAAGCAATACTAGCTAAGTATTCCAAGAAAATTAGGTAAAAATCAGTAAGTCATGCATTAATTATACAGTTGTTTTCTAGAACAAATCTGTATCATGCACACCCCAAAGAAGCAAGGTTCTTTAGCTCTGCCCAAAGGTATTCTTTTAACTTCAACTATGAAACAGGTGTATTATTTGTGTGACACAACCACTGCAGTTCCAGAATCCTTTTTTAGTAAAAATACTCTCATAGTGCATATGGCATTTAATGGATGTGAGATTACATCACCGAGTACGAGTAGGTCTGGCTATAAAACTAAACAGCTGTACTGTCACACAGGTATGTTACTGAAATAACAACACCGAAGTAAAAAGAGCTCCTTACTCAAAGCTCAGATCCTTCCGTTACTCTAGTTTAACTTTTGCATTTTTCCCCAGTGACGGCAATGTCTAGGGTCCATGCACTTCTACCTACGCAGTTGCAGAGCTGCTGTGAGGAATTTCTCGTTTTACCTGAAAATATATGACTACAGCAAACACAAATACTGTGGCAATCAGGTTCATGAGGTTGGGCAAATTCTGTCGGTAAAAAGCCTCCCGCAAAGCCCGGACTTTGTCGGTTCGTGTAGCCAAAAGATGAAATAATGCAATCACAGCACCCTCAAACTCTGTTCCTGCATGAAGCAAAAAAGAAATGTTAAACTGTAAATTAAAAACATTTAAAAAAACAGTATCTTTCTTTTGGAAATTTTTAAAATTACTCATATAAAATCAGATACAATATGACATAAGTCCTGTTACAACAAACACATCACAATAGAGAACTCTGGTTTAGCTTATAGAATGTAGAATAATTGACGAAAACATTATTCCTGGTTAAAAAAAACCAAGCCAAAAACATCGCAGAATCACAGAATGGTCAGAGTTGGAAGGCACCTCTGGAGATCATCTAGTCCAACCCCTCTGCCAGAGCAGGGTCACCTACAGAAGGTTGTATAGGACGATGTCCAGGCGGGTTTGGAATGCCTCCAGAGTGGGAGACTCCACCACCTCTCCGGGCAGCCGTGCCAGTGCTCTGCCACCCTCAAAGGAAAGAGGTTTTTCCTCATCTTCAAATGGAATTTCCTGTGTTCCAGCTTCTGCCCGTTCCCCTTGTCCTGTTGCTGGGAACCACTGAAAAAAGACTGTTCCCATCCTCTTGACACCCACCCTTTAGATATTTATAAGCATTGATGAGACCCCCCTCAGTCTTCTCTTCTCCAGACTAAAAAGACCCAGGTCCCTCAGCCTTTCCTCATACGAGAGATAGTCCAGTCCCCTGATCATCTTTGTAGCTCTTTGCTGGACCTCCCTCCACCTGCTGGCCACCCTCTTCTTAATGCACCCCAGGATACCACTGGTCGTCTTGGCCACCAGGGCACACTGCTGGCTCATGGTCATCCTGTTGTCCACCAGGACTCCTAGGTCCCTTTCCACAGAGCTACTCTCCAGCAGGTCAGCCCCCAACCTGTACTGATGCACGGGGTTATTCCTCCCTAGGTGCAGGACCCTACACTTGCCCCTGTTGAACTTCATTAGGTTCCTCTCCACCCAACTCTCCAGCCTGTCCAGGTCTCGCTGAATGGCGGCACAGCCTTCTGGTGTGTCAACCACTCACCCAAGTTTTGTGTCATCAGCAAACTTGCTGAGGGTACGCTCTGTCCCCTCATCCAGGTCATTGATGAATATGTTGAACAATACAGGACCCAATACTGACCCCTGGGGAACACCGCTAGTTACAGGCCTCCAACTGGACTCTGCGCCGCTGATCACAACCCTCTGAGCTCTGCCATTCAGCCAGTTCTCAATCCACCTCACTGTCCTCTCATCCAACCCACACTTCCTAAGCTTACCTATGAGCATATTACAGGAGACAGTGTCAAAAGCCTTGCTGAAGTCAAGGTAGACAACATCCACTGCTCTCCCCTCATCCACCCAGCCAGTCATACCGTCATAGAAGGCTATCAGATTGGTCAAGCATGATTTATCCTTGGTGAATCCATGTTGACCACTCCCAATAACCTTGTCCTCTACATGCTTTGAGATGACACCCAGAATGAGCTGTTCCATCACCTTTCCAGGGATGGAGGTTAGGCTGACCGGCCTGTAGTTTCCTGGGTCCTCCTTCCTGCCCTTTTTGAAGACTGGAGTGACACTGGCTTTCCTTCATGCCTCAGGCACGTCTCCTGTTCTCCGTGACCTTTCAAAGATGATGGTGAGTGGCTTCGCAATAACATCTGCCAGCTCCCTCAGCACTCGTGGGTGCATCCCATTGGGGCCCACGGATTTGTGAGTGTTGAGTTTGCCTAAATGATCTCTCACATGAAAGAATACGGTTTTTTCCTTCTTTTCTAGGGGCAGGAGGATGATTGGAAGGAAGAAATCACAAAAAGAAAAATAGCTTATACTCTATTCTATTCTAAAAATAGCTTTAAAAGAGCAGTAATAAAATGCAATAGACAGAACCACTAAAATTCAGGTGAAAATTAAAGCAAACTAAAAACATGGCTCAGGATTTCAAATGTGTGCATTAAACTACTTAACTTCTTGATGCAAACAGGTTGTATCTTAACTTGGTATTTCTAGGGTCTCAGGACAACCAAATATCAAAGACTAGCTGAGGAATGATCATAGAATCATAGAATGGTTTAGGTTGGAAAGGACCTTGAAGATCATCGAGTTCCAACCCCCCTGCCATAGGCAGGGACACCTCCCACTAGAAGGTGGGAGATGATGATCACTAGATCTAGAGATCTAGATCACTAGATGATGAGATGGTAGTCTCTAAAGGATCAAACTAGCTTAAAGTAATTCGGAGGCACCAACTCTAAAAGTATCCTATAGCCACAAACAACAGGTGGAACATAAACAACTCCTTTGAACACAATGAATTTCTTATCTTCTCTATATTTCTATGGATTAAATTATGCTAAAACAAGATGTTTCAGTTTGGAAACTCAAAAATCTTCAGTCAAGGGGCTTCAAGTCCCATTTTAACTACTGCCATTCAAATCAGCAAAGGCAAACTTGTAGGTTATTAATCTCCTTGTAAGTCAGACAACCTCTTCACCTCCTGTGTTAGACAACTGACTTTAGAAGCTAATCATCACACATTGAAACATTTTTTAATAGCCATCCAATAAACATCTGATAATTTATGTATAGTATACATTCACTGAAACAAGTTATAAGTAATTGTAATCACACACGTACCTCTGCCAGTGTTGATGGTAGTGGGACTAAAAGCCTTCCAGACAATGGTTTCACAGATATTGGTAGCAATGAACAGGGAAATACCGGACCCCAAGCCATAACCTTTCTGTAGCAACTCATCTAACAGCAACACAATCAAACCAGCAACAAACAGCTGTGGGAAAAGAAACAAAACTGAGCAGCAAAAATAAATCAAGTCAAGAATTATGTAATAATTCCCTGCTTCAGTATTTCCATCAAGGTGGAGAGTGATCATTAAGTTTCATGCAGTGTTTTTGCCCTCTCATGTACAAACGCCTGCACATCCCACCTGGCAATGATCTCTGTGACTTTTCAACACTGACGCTAACAAACAAATTAGTGGGTAAGCACTTTTTTCAAAAAAGTGTTTCAGTTTGTGCATTTAACTGCTTTGCTCTACAGTATAATGTCTCAAAGCTGCATCTGTGCTCTTTAGTGAGAAGTCCTCCATGGTACTGAACAGCAGCTCCTGTTCTCAAAGTCTACTAATTCCTGTATTTTGAATTAAACAGCCAGTCCTATCTGAAACATTTTTTATATTAACTATCCCAGCTTTCTCCTCCTTTATGGAATATTTAGAATTTCTCACATATAGACAGACAGATATAAAGGGCAATGCTTTATAGCATTAAAAAGAAATAAATAAAAGGCAACCAGACATAGAAAGATTTTTCCTTCCAGCTATACTGTACCTAACCAGTCTCAGTTACACACAAAATAGCTCATTACAAACCTGAATTATAATAAGAAGGCAAATTCCAGCACCCATTTCAGCAGGATCTCCATACATTCCAGTCATAACATACACAATGGCTTGCCCAATGGTAATAATCATCCCAAATACTAAAACAAGAGAGAAAGCAAATCCTTTAAAAAAGTCTGCTGAAATCACCTACCAAAGAAATCTCACATCTAGTATCACTTAGGCAGGCTGCTTTCCCAAGAATAAAAATATACGCATTAATTTTAATTGGAACAGTGCTTACACTTCTGAGCTCCATTGAACAAGGCTCTGTCTTTTGGAGTATCACCAACTTCAATGATTTTCGCCCCAGCTAGCAGCTGCATGATCAAACCAGATGTCACAATGGGGGAGATACCTAATTCCATCAAAGTACCTAAACAGGAAGAAAAATTAATACAATTGCCATTCAAGCATCTCTCCTAAGAATTATACTCTATTGAAAGGTTTCTGACCTATAAGGAATGTTTTTCAGTACAGGTATGATCAAAACAAAGACCATTATCTCCTCACAGAAGAAGGCCGTTGTGTTAAAACCTGTAATTTTGAAGGCAGCATGAAAAACCTATGCAGCTTTTCATTTCCAGTATTCTTGTGAAATCATGCTAACACTAAAGGTCAGTGCACACTGAAGCTCAGCTTTTTGGCATATTTTATCAAGGAACCTTTCACTGGAAAGCATCTTGTCCCTGGTTGTTTGCTCTGTCAGTGCTTCAACTGTCACATTTTCCAAAAGTTTAATTTTGAAGACCAAGAGAAAGATGCTGCAGATCCACAGTGGCTGATAACGCCACTCTGAGAATCACTGACTCCAGTAAAGAGCACAGAAGTTTAGAATTAATTTAGTTCTTAATAAAACAAACATGTAATTAAGATGCTCTACTCTGCCAACTCACCAACTGGCACAATGTCACCAAGATACCAACTTCCAACTGTACACAACTTGAACAGGGCGATATAACTTCAAAAACCAGTAATGCTGCAGCACATAGGTATATATTCCAGAAAATCTGCCTGTTTTTCTGTCCCAGTCTGGGGCACCACTCACTTTGCTTACATCCTCAGACTGATGCACCTGCAACACCAGAACTACCACCTGATACTCTAATTTGGAAATATTCTCAGCAAGGTCTTGTTCAAGTATGATAACTGCTTGAGTTATATTATAATGTGGTATGGGAGCAGAACTGAATGTACACAAAGCAATTAAACTCAGGAAAATAGCCCATCTCTTGCCTGTACAATAAACTCTGCTATCTCAATACAGAAACATTCTTCTACATCACCCTTTTGGAGCAACAGCATTATAAAGAGATTACTTTTTGAAATTTAAATTGTCCTTCAGCTAATATGACAAAATTTTCTCCTATCTGAAGATGATGAAAACTTAAAAAACCAAAACGTTGAAGATCTGTATGAACACTAAGAAACTAGAACTACCAAGTGATCAAACTTTTCATATTTCCCAAGCTGGAACCTTAAAGAAAAAAAGTTTGGGTAAGGACACATTTTACAAGTTTAATATTCAATTAAGCCACATTAAATTACTTTGTCACCGTCTTTTACATGGTCACTCAAGGGACATAAATAATGCCAAATTTTTCTGACATTAAGTCACAATATCCACCAGGGAGATTCAAAAGAGAATCAGCTTACAATTCTTTTTAATTCTGTACATTTAAGTGCAACTCTGCTCTCGTGTAGTACAGTAGTGTTCCATCATAAAAGTACCAAGAGAATTATTAATAAATTATTTAGGCACTGCAGACTTGTAAAGTCTCAACAAGAACCAATGACAGGGGAAGCTTGGTCTGTAAGGGCATACAGAAGATGAAAAGAAGTAGAACCAGTATATTGATAGATGATCAGCCTAGAAACTTATCTATCCTCCCTCACACCTCATCTCTGAAAGGGGCCCCTTCTTTGGGGTAAGTATCATTCTTTATTTCCCTTTTCCCAGGTATCAGTCATTTATTCAGAAACCTTTGAGTTACACATGCTGCTTAATAATACCATCGGCTGACGCTTCCCTCTTACAGTATAAGGAAAAAGTGACTATCCATTCCCTATCCACTTTTTTCCAGAAATGAAGACTTAAAAGACATTTGGGATATGCACATTTCATGGCCAAGAATCCTTATTTTTCTAGGATCTCTTTCTACAGATTAATATCTACCTTGGATTTTCCCTGGTGCCTTTTCCTGAGCGTTTTTTTTAGTCCCACTATATCCTGTGTGGCATGGAAGATTAGAACTGCATGCAATATTCAATTTGTGGCACCTCACAGATTTATACAGGCATTTTTTCTGATCTTTTCAACCAGTTCTTAAGCCATTAGGTCTTCCTTCTTATCCCACAATACCTTAATTTTCTGAAGAGCCTTTAATAAGTAATCTAAATTTAAGAAAGGTTTTTTGAGCACCTCCCCTATTGTCTGGAGTCTTCATTTCTGCCTAACTACCAAAGTCCTCATTTCAGTTCTAATTTTTAAAAATTTTAAGCATTATTGCACAATTATTTTTTTCTTTTTTAGTGTTTTCCCTGCTGCCAAAATGTAAAATGTGAAAGCATTGAAGTCATTATTATAATGTGGTTCTTTCATACTTATCATAGAATCATAGACTTGCATCCTGGAGTCCATACATTGTTCAGTACCATGTTAAATATTACATCATCTCTCATGGAAATCTCTACTTCTCCAACAGCAAGAAAATTGGGATTTTATTTCACATCCTCCAATGATATTTAGTCAGTTTACTTAGGCAAAAAATAACTTTCCCACTCCTGCTTTTTGTTGCCTTCACAGTCTCTCTAGTCTTTTCTTGGCCACTGTTACCATTCTGTCTGGGTAGTGGGGTAGCACATTTCGTATCATATGCTGCTAGTGAGACACAATTTCATATGCAAATTCCGCAGAAGAGTTTGAAACAGATAACTTATTTATCTTAATTGACTATCTTCACTGGTGTGACAAAATTTGCCATTCCTAAATAATTTGTACCTTCACATTAGAGGGTTCCACTGATTTTCTTACTTCCAGACAGTTTTCTAAGATACAGATGGGGTCAGTGTCCTCATTTAGAGTCATGCATGCCAGCTCACCCATCTTAAGTTTTAGACTTCTAGCATTAGTTTAAGTCTTCTTATACACTTGGTTAGGATCCACTTGTCTATTCTAAAATAAGTTAGTTTGGCTTTGCTAAACTATAATCCTAATCATCTCTGCCCTTAGCTTTCCCACCTTACTCACCCGTACTGTTGCTGCAGTATTATGAGGCATAACTGACTTGCACACAAAAGGTATTTTCTAGTCAACACTCTCATACCGCACATTAATGGTGTTCATTAAGTGGTGGGGCAGAAGATTCTCTGTCCCATGTATTAATCAGAAAGAGACTGCTCTACCATTCAAAACAGAATCATCCCAAAACTTGAGAATCGAGATTAATCTCATCTGCACATCAAAGGAAACCCCATTCCTGAGATGAAGTACTCCTCAAGTATCAGTCAATTTTAATTACATCTGTGCTGAGAACTTTACAAAGTGTTTCAACATGACATCTGGGTTGTATGGAATTTAACAGCCACCCAATTTTCTTCTGGTCTGTTTATACTGCTGGAAAACAGAGAGAAAGGAAATAATCTACTAACCTCTGTTTGACGCAAGAATGACTCGCATCCAATAGAACGGATCTGCAGAATCCGATGACATGATTCCAAACAAAGGTATCTGTCAAAGTGCACAGCAGTATTAAGCAGACATACAAAGAAAGCCTGCATTAATGCAAAATCTTAACGTGTAATGATTCAACTGTTATACTGTTTAATATAATTTATTCCAACTTTTTTTAAAATTAAACCAGAGCACACAATAACAGAGATACTGACACTATCTATTTTAATCCTCCAACTGGGGTATGACTCAGAGGACTAAACTATGTCAACTAAGACCCTTCTACAGGGAAAAGCAAAACTCCCTAGAAAGACGAGGCAGTGCATATAAACCAGATTACTGAAGTTGAGGATATAAATGCATGACATACATGGTTCTGGAGTACTACAACTCCCCAGAGGAACATAAAAAGCATAAAATAAATAGGTTAGCCCCCAGAAATCATTAACAGAATGGGGAAAAATGTTAGATGATACTCCATTACTTATTTCATCAACATTTTTGCAGCAATTTTGAGTTAAAAAAAAAAGAAGAGAAAACTATAGCAAAACATATTTGAAAAGATAGAAGAAAGCAGATTTTTTTACTTTTTTTAAACGGTCCTAAACAGAATTTCTTTTCAGTACAAATTAAAGATACAGCATAAATTACAATGTAAATATCTTCCTCCAGCAAGCTTAAAATGTTCAAATTCTACAGCTGGGAATGTTTTAAAATATCCCATACGGAACTGTCAGTTAGCCAAGTTTTGTATAAACTTCCAATATTCTGTATGTCAATACTAAGAGATTTTGAGCTCTTTAAAACTCTTCTTAATCACAAAAACAGTAGACTAGGAATCCAGGCAATCTTATAGATTAATTTCTGAAAACTCTAGTCTGCACCATCTGATTTCCTTATTCATCTATTATGACCTTTTGTATAGATTCAAAATCTTAATTTTGAATATATCCAGCAGCTAGGAAATACAGATAAACTACATGTTTTTCTAGTCTAGTATCATTCCTGCCTCCTCCTTCCAAAAAAACAGGTAAGTACAAGAGCTGGGTTTTAGCCTCTCAAAAGTCCTTCATAGTTGTAAACAAAAATTATTAAACTACTGCTCCAGAGTCTGGAATGTGTAAGTTAATAAATATAACCTAAAAAGCCTGATTCTGAAGATGTACAGTTCATTTTAAAATTTCTAAGAGATGTACAAGTTCTAAAAAATATCTATCAAGTAATAAGTGGATTCTTATTTTCTGCAATATCTAAGTATTATTTGAAAAACAAAACAAAACACTATCTCTTTACAACCCATCTACAATTCCAGGAACTCTGCAACTGTGAGTAATAAAGATCATATAAATGTTCACAAAGACCTGTGTTTTGGAGGGGTTTTATCTAACATTTTTGTCAGTATATTTACAAAAAAACAATGTCAACTTAAACACCTTAGAAACATTTTTCTGCAATCTTTACAATCCATTAGCTTGTTCAAGAGGAACCACATAAAAAGTCACTTTTTTAACTTTCAAACTTATTACTGCTAAAATTTAAATTTAGCTATGAACAGAGGGTAAAGAATGCATGATATTGCTCACTTTTTTTTTTTTTAGAGTACTCAATGAATAATTAGCTTGGACATTTACCCTGCAGCCAGTACCATCATTTGATAGGACCTTTCATATAACAGGAGAAAACATCATGTATTTTAGACAAAACAGAAAGCATCAGTTTCTGAAAACATATACAATCATTAATAAACACTATTTCAGAGAATCAGGTTTCTTTAACTGAGCTTTAAATACTTAACCACAAAAGTACATAACTGAAACTGGTAGGTCCACATGAAACAAGAACTTCTCACCCTTTTAGCATTCCATTTTATATGTACAGAACGCACATTTTCTGAAACACAGAGAACATCAATACCTACCTGGCAGCATACTAAGAAAATGAAGAGCGTGATAGCCGTCCATAGTACCTTCTCTCTGAACTGGATCTACAGAACAGATTGTAGAGATTAATGTGTTCACTGTACATAGAATTTTCACTGTAGTCTCACATTAGTACTAAATGCTGTATCATTCAAAATTAAATGCAAAGATATTGAACCAGAAGGCATCATTTCTCATTAGAATTTAATTTTAATATGATTTCAGATTTTATAGAGACAGTCATGGGCTTTTGCGTTGTCAAAATTTATATGGGATCTGACAGACAGCGTGGCTGACACTCTGAGTAGAATATAGTTTATATATAGTATTGTAATACAGTAGGTATTTACAGAAAAGCAACAGTATGGCTAAAAACATGGACATACCAGAACAACCAAGATTAATGCAAAAAACCCTTATCTTCAGTGATTAGTGCTCTAGGCTTCAACACATTGGAAGTATTGTTTTGTAAGGCTGGAAGTTATTAAACCAAAGCACTATAAAGTTTTTAAAGTGATTTAACTGCTGGGAAGAAAAATGATAAAACCAGAAGAACCACGAGTTTTAGACAGCAATTCAGAATATTTAGAATTAAGTTCTTCAAAGGGTGTTAAAGGAAGCTTAAATTCACCATTATGTTCATGGACACAGACCAGAAAATAATTTTTAAAGACTTGTTTTCCCTTCAAAATATTTTTATCAATGTTGATTATATATGACTTTAAAAAGAATGTCAGATCAATGATCATTAGTCGCTAATGCATTGAAGAGAATCCCAGGGTCACAACATTTGAGGCAACTGTAACTAGTGCCAGCTGCAAGAAGAGAAGATTCACAAGATTTAAGTTCGAATCAGACGATTACTCAAAGCATGAGACAGAAAGAAATGCACTTGAAGAGACCAGAGAGAGCTAAGATGCAGTATTATGTTCAAGTTCCCACCTCTCCTCCATGGACTGTAAACATTAGCGTAAGTGTGTTTACTGGAGGCAAGAGTGACATGAACTAACATGTAAGATAGGTACAGCAGAAATACTAGCTTTCTGCCTCCAACCACTGAATCTGCCTGTAGAGAAGTAACAAGAAAAATGATTAGTGCCTGGTTTTATAGGTACTGAACAGCCACAAATGAGAAACTACAAACCGATGCAGCAGCACAGCTTCTCAAGCAAAGGAAACCCCGTAGTCTATATCTTTATAAGTGAAATCATGCACTTACTTAGAAGCAAAATAATCCCAGTAATTTAATTTATTTACTGATTCTGCCTCACTCTTTTAAGAGGCCAGATGCTAAAAATACTTACAGTACAAAGTTACAAAAAGAAAAGCAGTGACAGCAGCAAATAAATCTAGACAGTATCTTGTGTTAAACTTTATGCAGTGCTGACCCACTTTACCAAGTGCTGTTTGAATTCTACAATTCAGATTTTAAGTAGAAAGAAAAGTAAGTAAAAAGAAAAATGCTTAACCAAATTATTCTGCAGCCCAACAGTTAACCTTAGCTTCTGAAGCATCAGTCAAGCTCTACAATTGCTCTGGCTCTCTCTGTAACTGCGGTGAATATGAGCATTAGAGAAATTCTGCATCACCCAAATCACAGTTATTCACAAGGAAAACAGTCTCTATGATTCAAAAAGACAAAAAAGAAAAAGGACGCCATATGCCAGGAACAGCAAAATACAGATTGGTACCAAAATATGCCAGCCACAAACGATAACAAGCACAGGGACAGTACATTTCATCATCTGATCAGATTCAATTGGACATTTTATTCCTTTGACATTTTTCTTAAAACTTGTGAAAATGAAGGGACTTAAGCATCATCTTCCTGGTGTTCTGAACAGTGTGTTCTACTTAGAAAAATCTGTGCATATGAGGGAAATATGAACCGATACTACAAACTACAAAAGTATCAATTGCTTCTTTTAATCAAGTTGGCCAAAACACGAAAGCAACACTCCCTAGTAACAGAAAAGCCCACTACCCTCATTAACAACAACAGCAAAATGATTCAATGACAGCCCAACTGAATCAAAACTTCACCTTCACTTAACAATCAATGCAAGTTTAGAGAAAATAGATTTCTTTTTCTATTTTGTTATCTTCACTTCTTGTCCTGGCCTTAAACAACCCACTAAAACCATTACTAATGATGTCTACCAGTGACAGCTTGCAAGAAAACAATAAATAACAAAGAACTACAGTTATATCGAATGACCGAGGTCACTTGATAAACTACACACAAGCAAGGAACATAACTTAAAATGATCAAAGGGCTCTCTAGTCTAGGAAAGAAGTTCCCAATTATATTTTCACTTCAAATTTGTACAAAGCTGGCAACTGGCAGTCATTGCCTAGACAGCGACCTAGATAGTAATGAAGACAAAGTGACCCAAATAGAGAGGACAGGAATCTTGGCACCTCTCTGAGCATCCTTCATCTGCTGATGGAGGACATAGACAGATCAAGCCCCTCTTCCTCTCTGGCAAATAGAAATGGAGGAGGAAAAAAAAAAAAAAGAGAAAAATCACAACTGTCAATGAGCTTTACAGAAACATCAATATCTGTAGATTTGTCTTAGCTTCCTCTTCCCATTCACTTCACTAGACAAAAATGGGATGGGTGTAACCAACTTATCACAGATACGCCACAAATCAGCACCAGAAGACCACGCTAAGGTTCACCACAGCAGAAACAAAGACGGGTACAGAATCACAGAATTTTCAGAGCTGGAATGGACCTCTAGAGATCATCTAGTCCAATTCCCCAACAATCCGGGTACCTTGCACCCAGATCTGGCCCATCCAGATCTTAGCACAGGGTCTCGCTCTGGAGACTCCTGCTCTGAAGATGCCTTTGTCTGACCTAAATAATTTGTCTGGAAACCTGTCCCAAGAGGGAAAGATGCTGCAAAGCAACAAGGAAAGACAGATGGAGCAAAGAGTCAGAGGATAAATTCCAATCTCTTTAAAAATCAATTCCAGGAGAAATAACCAGCAGTTTTTACTGTAACTTCTCAATTCAATCCAGTAGGCTTAGCTACGGTTACTGGCACAAACATCTCTGCATCCAGTCCTAACCTTCGGGAATCTCTCATCAACGAAAGAGGATTCTCTCGGATGGTGTCATGTTCCCAGCTATGCATTTCCTTTTAAGAATATAAAAATCAACATTTAGCTCTTAAGGAATTTTCATGACAGTCATGACAATGAATATTAGGTAAATTTCTTACTCTAATTGGAACCTTTGTCACCTAGGCGATATGTGTTTGCTTGAGTTTTAGAAGTAAAAAGCAGGTCTCTTTCTGATCTAATTTCTGATTAACTAATTTTAATCTAGAAAATGTGCCAAGAAATGTGAGGAGTTTCTAGGGCTAGGGGAACAGAGAGATCTGCTGTAAACGAACTCAGTTCACTGATTCCAGAACAAGGAAAAGTGTCACATCCAGTAGGTGAACAGGAAGCAATTACCTGAACTGTATCACAGATCACTTTCCCACTTCATCAAGGTGAATCACAGCTACGGGAGTAGAAAATATTTTGTAGGAAAGGAAGAACTGAATTTGTGGTTCCTGAATTACAGCGCAAACCTTCCAAAGTAATATAAGCCAGCTCAAAGCCAACTGTGATATCCACAAAGACAACATTAGTATCCACAGGAAAAAACAAAGGTTGAAAACTCTGTTCTAGTATATTAAAACAGATGCAATCATCTGGAGCTGAAACTAAAGAAACTTAGTCTAGAGATGAGACTTTTTTTAAAAAATTAGTTAGCATAATTACCAAGTGGAACAACTTATCAGAAGGCTGTTAAGAATTCATCATCGTGGTCATCTTTTACCTTAACACGGATTCCCCCTCCTCCAAAGAATACGTCCTACTTTAGGGCCCACTGTCTGTATTTATATTGGAGCGTGGACTTGAATATGACAATATTCTCTTACCTGTGAACCAATAAAAGTAAGAATATAATGTAGCACTCACTTTTCTTTCCGGTTTCTGGATTTCAGGTAACACTGCACAGAATGGCTTAATAACTTCTAAAAATTTTACTGTTCCAGAAAAACAAACAAACACACACACAAAAGAGAGAAAAAATACATTAATGAACCTTTATGAATTTATAAAGCTTCACACAACTTTATTTAACTTCTAGGGGGAAAAATAAAGTGTAAGTAACACTTCATAAATAAATTATTTCATCAACACATACTCTAATTCAATGTCTGAAAACTAATGCCCTCTTCTTAAAACAGCTGAAAACAGAACAAAAGTGGGAAAAATAATTCTTGTCCTAATCAGATTTGGCCTGTTCTTTTTTCCACAGCTGGATGTATTTTAAATGAGAAGCGGCCCTGTATATATCACCAGAAGTGAACTAAATTGTACTCCATCTAAAAATAAATGACCTAGTATCAGCCTGTGCTAGTTAAACACAGAAGCAAAGGATACTGACACTGAAAAGTATCCATGCAGAGATTAGCATCTCATGTCTTACAGAAGTATTTAGCTGAGAAAATAAATCAAGCGCTAAAATATATTTATAAATTGTAATTTATATCACTGCAACACTTATTCTGATCAGAACTTTGGGGGATTTTATTTTAACTTTTGATACATCTGTCTTCATGGTTTCTCCTTTCTGTGTTTTTAACAAAGAAAAGCTCAACAGTTTGAGCTCTTTTTCTGGGGAAAAAAATAATAATTCAAAACACATATGCTTTGTGGGTAATCTGTCCTCCAAAACTTTTACATTATTCCCAGCCCCAACACATTTGGATACCCATAGAAAACAATCATCAGTACCTATTCAAAGAAAATGTATTTATTACACCGCAAGCCAAGTTAAGTAACATTTTTGGTCGAAAGGCCATGTTTACTTTTATACTTTGCTGTGACATATTTCTCCTGTATTTATTCCAAGCCCTCAGACAGCTCATCAGAAGAATGCATCTTGCTCCACAGAAGGCGGCACGGCTCCCATATTAAAATACTAAGGCCAGAGGGGGAAAAAAAAAAAACCAAACAAATAACCCAGCGGTGACTCGTCTCACCCTCCGCCCGGCAGGAGGGAAACCCGCTCGGGAGGAGGCTGCCCCACTGCCGCCGCCTCTCCGGCCTGCCTTGGGGCTGGCACCTCAGGCGGGCGGCCACCTCAGGCACGCCGCCACCTCAGCGCGCCGGGCCGGCGACCCACCACGTCCTTCCCTCAGACAGACAGCGACCCACGCGTCCCCCATTTCCCCCTGACCCAGGAACAGCTCCCCGGACCGCGGAACGGCGCTGTCCGTACTCACTGCCCATGTCGGCGGCGGAACCGGCCGCCTGCCTCAGCCGCTGTCACCGCCGCTCCCTCCCCTCCGCCCGCCGGCCGGCGCCGTCACGTGACGCCGGCCGCAAGGCCCCCCCCCGCGCTCAGGCATCGCTCCGGACGACTATCCCTTCCTCAGCGAAGACGGCGCTACCGACGCGGCGGGGAAAAGCGGCATCGCCGCCACCCACCCACCCGCCCCACTAACGGCTCGCTAAGCCCCCCCCGGCTGCCTCCTCCGAGGTGAGGGAAAGGGATGGGCGGCGGGGAGGTGGGGGAATAACGGGCGCTGCAGGGTCGGTCAGGCTGTCAGCGGGCAGCTATAACAGCCGAGGACCCGCGGGCGGCCACACTCCCAGAATCCTCTGCGCGCCGTGAGGGGGCTGTTCCCGCCCCTGGGCGGCCATAGCACCGCCTCAGCGACGGTGATTATATTCATGATTAAAACCAGCAAGAAGGACAGGCAGAGCTCCAGCTAATCACAAGAGAGGTTGTTTCTATCTGGAAGAGTCTACTGCCCAGAGACCACGGCAAGAAATCCTTGGAAATCTCACAGTAGAAACTTAAACTGGAATATGTCTTGATTAGATGAAGCTGTTCGGAATGCGTAAGAAGTTGTGAAGTTTATTAAAGCAAAGTGGAGGAAACACGATTTCTTGTCCCTGTGATGGATGTGCTAAAGAAGTCATGTAAAACGGACTACAGAGGTTACTTCTGGAGCATACAGAATTAATGAATGAATGTGTGAATTAATTAGGATAAAATACCAAAGCATGCTTCAGAGCTGCTTTTGGGAGCCATTTCCCCAGGTGAATGCGCACCCTGCCGGTGTTCTGCCACGACTTTCTGTCTAGAAGAGCTGGAGTTGGTTATACCCCACTTGTTTTCAAAAAAGATCTTTGGCTCGTGGTGGGTTTGGTTTATTCAAGCACGCTCCCCCAGATAACTTTGAGAGGAGTAGGGAGTTGCACTGATAAATAGACCAGAAAACTAAAAATGCTGGGAAAAATACTGTAGTGATGTCAGAGCTGCTGTGCAGGTAGCAGCGGGGGCAGTCAACACCGGGGTCTGCCTGGGCAGATTTTTATCTGCCCCTGCCATCTGGCTTCATTATTCTCCTGCTTAACCTCAACATTTTGGTCACTTATTCTTTGCTTTCCAACAAAGACTTGATTTCTTTCCTGTCCCCAGATGACAGCTCTGCTGAAACCTCCCCTCAGGGACTGCCAGGGCTTTCCAGCCAGCAGCTGGATACTGCTGGAGTACAGAGCATGTGGCTACAGAAATGTCTCAGCAGTTGGGAGTGGAGGGCAAAGGACTTTTTTCACATTTCTTCCAAACACATTAAAGTTGAAAGTCACACAAGCAGAAGGGCAAGAGCAGTGGTGTAACAGAGCCTTTACGGAGTCCTAACAGATCCCCTGTGGAGCTTTAGCTGACACTTAACACTAGTCTTCTAAACAGATGCAGAGATCCCACATACTGTAGGGGGAAGAATTGCTCTTGGTGGAAAGAAAAGATGGGATTCAGGAGAAGTTCTCTCAGGGCCCTCAGGAGAAGCTGCAAGAAGGGGAAGACCCATGGTCACTTCTTGCTTGTGAGGGCTAAAGCTGAACTTTTAATCACTGTCCCCTATTGCTCACATCTTGTTGCTGGAGCAAAGGTGCATTTTAGGAACTTCTTCAAATGGCTTGAATACCTGCATCTGTTTGAGCTCCTTCAGAAAACCTGGCTGATTACCCTCCTGTTTTGTCATTTGCTGCTGTTCCTTTCATGGATTTCTTCTATAACCTGTTTTATTAATATATCTTTTCAAGACAAAGTCTACAATGCCGACACTGCAAAGAGTTTTTGCTCAGGAAGGTCCCAACAGGCCTCCAGATGAGGGTCACCCGCAATGAAAAAACAAAACCAAAAAAGCCATGATGTTTGGGGTTTTTTTTTGCAACAGCAGATTTTTTTTTTGCTAAGTTCCTTCAACCTCCTAATTCTCCCACCTCTTGCCCTTCCAGCTTCTGGTGTATTTGAAAGAGGCCTTGCTATTATAGCTTTCAGCCAGTTGTCCCTCAAAGTCTTTGCAGCCTGCCTTATTGCACTGTTTAGCTTGCCACAGTTTTGGACTCTCTTCATGTTGCTCATACCCATTTAACAGTACGATCTTGGGGTTAAAAAAAAAACAAACCAACAAAAAACAACAAACCCCAAAACAACAAACCAGAAGGACATTGAAAAGAATTTCCCAGGTAGGAGGTAGTGTCATTCTTCAGGCTAGCCTCTAGAAACTGGTCTGGCCTCTGCAAAACATGGTTCTAAAATATGGTACAGTCCCTGCTGCATGCCTTCTGCTCTGCAAGCTTGATGTGAAAACACTGCTTCTCCAGGCAAGAGAAACAGTGGTGCCTGAAGCTTTCAGGAGCCATCCTGCAAGGTCCCCCCCAGGAATCCTGCTTAAACAGCTCATGTGTTGAGAACAGCACCAACAGCTGCAACAAATTTCATTCCTGGCTCATAGGAAAATAAATGAGAAAATCCACAACACACTGCTATAGAAATGGCTCATTCCCAGGCATGGGGAAGCATTTATTCAACCAAACCGCACTAACTGTGGAAACTGTTTTCACACATGCACCATCCCAGGGAACTGTCAAGTGCAGATAAGCAATGTGATAGAAGGTATTTTATAGCCACCTCACCGATCTGCCCCCTGGACGGGATTTATTTTTTTTTAAAAAACTTTAAAAAGATATTTTGTAGAAAATACTACAAGAGAACAAGATGTATCTAGAGTAACAGGCATCACCTCTCATCTTTAGGTATTCCCCTACATGAAAAAAATGCTGCATCATTACAGAACTTGTTCCATTCTTTTTTCCCGATTTTGGAGAACTAAGTCTTAAGGGTCTGACTTTTGTTCTTCTTCATAGGAGGAGGCACCAAAAATGACTGACAGCAGGAGTAGTCCATCTGTTGAAAGCTTAGATAAATGTGTTGGTAAGAATGTCTTCCTGCTGCTGGTGGTGTAGGGTTCCAATGCCAACTGCTGGGGCTGGTAAAGGAGGTCTACTCACAAGACGGAGCTGAAATTTGAGTCAGGAGGAAATGATTAATGAAGCACAAGCATAGGATCGCATCTTGAGGTCCTCTGATGCCATGGTGAGATCTACTGTTAGATACTGGGCAGTCCCAGCTGCAAGTAATGCAGGAAGTTATCCTCCATCACCCAAAAACCATGGCTCCAAAAACATTTAGTGCACAATCCACCAGAACAAACAGCAGCTTTGGATTCTCCTCCTACTCACTTCGAGTGTGTTTCCTACCTGGGACCTTTCATCATCCTGTCTATTTAGATCAAACCGATCTTGGGGTTAATCTCCAGCCCTGCTAATCTCCAGCCCTGCTCATCACCACTAAATGGTGCTACAAAGAGCATAAGTGGCATAAGTGGCTTAAATTAGAACGCGCATTCTGTTTAGGCATCAGGATTGGGGGGGGTGTTTATAAGCATCACAGAATTTTGCATTCAAGGAGAACTTCAAACTTCATTTAAAGACTCAAACACCATCGGGGCATCTTACCTTAATCCCCACCTGCTTTTCAAACCGTGGTGACACAAAGGACCATGGACCCATGTTCTGTGGTTCTTCCTGACTCCAGATGAAGGCTAAAGGAAGGATAAGGGTACATTACAAATGCACATATTTACCTTTTCAGCAGCTCAAGAAAAATATTTTTTTCTTTTGTAGTGCCAAGACAAAAAAGGCAGAGGTGCTATCTTTGAAATGAAGGCTTGCCACACTGAAGTCCCTTGCAGGTCATAGCTTGCTGAAGTCAAACTAAAAGTATGTCCACCATTAAGGTATACTGTGAATATATTCTGCTTTTCTACTGCCATTTTCAAAAGCTACTTAAAGGACTGGACTGCAAAGACCAATGCAAAAAATGCCCCAAATGGTTTACTCTGATTTTCAGTAGTGTTTTACGGAAGTTAACAATAACAGAGAGACAAGTTCTTCTAGCACAAGTGGTAAAACACTTGTATTATCCCACTCCAGAAACACTAGATGTAAAGTGGGGAAGAGCAAAGAACAATAAGCCACTACAACTCTTCATCCTAAAAGACAGGCAATGGATTTAGTTATGTACTTCAGAGAGCCTAGAAACACAAAGGTAAAAATCTGGCTGACCTTTGGCACGGCTGTATTTGCTCAACTCTTGCTGTAGAGCTTCCAAGGGGAAAGGACAGAGTTCTTCAAGTCTCAGAATAGCTGTGTTGTGCTGTTTCTCTCCTAGTGTCTCTCTTTGCTTCACCAAAGCATAGTAATGCTTACCAGAACACAGCACCACTTGGGTGACACTGAAGAAAAATAGCAATGTTTTCGAGTTTAGTGTTTTACAGAAACTCTACGCAGAACAGTTTCACACTTTAAGTAAAAACAACCAGCCAAACTTTAAAGACACCTTTATGAAGCTAAATTGCTACCCTAGAATATCTTTTCTCTTCTTTGCCTTCCCTTCCCTCCCACTCCCCTCCAACAGTTCACAAACTAACCTTTGGGCACAGTATGCTAGAGCCCACAGGTCCTGCTTCTTCAGTAATCCTGGGGAAGTTACCTTACCATGAGATTATTCTCTCTTAGCTTTAACTATCTAAAAATTAAACACCTAGTCAAAGCTAGTCACCTATGCGCTCTCTGTAGAGAATAAACCAGAGAGGCAGAGAAGTACCTCCAGAGGACAATGCTCTCCCATGCCGAAGAGGAACTGCCTGCTGGAGACACACAATACCCTCCAGCAATCAGAGAGATCTTGGCTGCCTAACCTTACTGGACAAAGGCAAGGAGATAAACCTCACCCTTTGTGCCTCACCATCCCACTTAAAAAAACCAAGATGCTAAGATCCTAACATCAGGGATGCTGTCAGAATCTTAATGAGAAAAAAAAAAAAAAAAAAAA
>VUYV01000154.1:1862670-1945639 GCA_008711295.1 Anarhynchus alexandrinus | reverse complement strand
AAAAAAAAAAAAAAAAAAAAGAAGACAACCAGAATTGCCCATTGTGAACAGGATTCTCTATAATATCTGAAGGGAGGGAGATATACACACAATTTATTTTTGCCCTAACTTCACTTCATCAGCTCAGGTTTTCCAACACTGGAACAAAAATTTGCATCTCTTCACATGACAGCTGCTCCCAGTGAATATTTGCTAATGGGCATGGTGCAGAATGGCACCCATCAGATCAGTAACTATGGTCACGGCCTCTCATGGGGGCAAGGGTTGAAAGCCTGAACACTTTAGTATTATACAGACAGGTATCACAACTACCAACAAGTAAGCAGAAGAAAAGGAGAGAAACAAGTAAAACTAAGTCACCCATCATAAAACAACATATTTCCCCCAAAGTCATGTCTTTCATATCACCTCAAACTTCAGCTGTTAGGTAGGAGAAAGGACAGGACATCCTTTCTGAGCTTGTCCTCTAAGAAAGTAGAGCTACCTTTTAGGATCTACAGAGGAGTCACCAATGACAGGCTTGAATGTTGTCCTTGGGGCCATTTCTTCAAAACTTGATACAGCAGCCTACGTGGGGGAAGAGTTGGAAGTTACCAAATCTTGCTGCCTTTTCCCTCAGGCCAGAGTTGGGGAGAGGATACCAAGACAGGGTTTTGGTAGGTAGAAAAGACACAACCTTCCCTCTCCCTCCCATTACCACTGCTGCCAATGAAAGGTGGGATGATAAGATTCCCAAGAACACCGCCAGACCTAGAATCAACCCTACTTCTAGCTCACCTCTACCCAGCTTCAGTCCTCAACCTATCCAACCCCAAACAGGCAAAACCCCATCGATTTGACCCCAAAACAGACACTGGAGAACACAGAAGAAGAACAAAGAGAAAGGGGAGCAGAACACAGAATAGGAGGAAGAAGAGGAGAGAAAAAAAGGAAACAAAAGTTTTCAGCTTACAGGCAGCCTAAGTAACACTTTGGGAGAAACAACAATGAGAGGTTTCCTGAAGTTTCGGACCATTTGCCGCCGGAGTAAATGGAAATACTGTGCTGGGGTGGTGGGGTGCACAACTGACATGTTCACCTGGTCCCCATCAACTCCCTCTTCCGAGCTGTCACACATCTATAAGGGCAACACAGCAATACCTTGTCAAGAAGTACGCAGTGAGGCAAATATGCAAGAGAATCCAGGCACATAAGGCACGCTGACTAGTATAGGAATAGAAGAGCCAATATCCCGATTCAGACATTGATTGCAGGGAAGAACGACTTCAGAGAAGAAATGGCTTTAGCATTTAACCAGTAAGATTATATTTGAACTGCACCCTTCTAGCAAACTGTAACCAGGGCATGACAGTTTTTCTAACAGTGGAGAGGTCATGACTTCTCCATCAAAGCGGCAGCATCCCTCTAAACATGCTGCAAACCCCTCCTTAAGCCATTACTCAGAAGAAAAGGCTTTAATTTACTTACTACAGTCACAAGGGCACAACAGTAGATTTTTCTTTTTTGTAAAAACGTGCCACAGATTTACTAACTGATATTTAATAGTGTCCCACGTTCTGTTTGTATGATTTGTGCCTAGTGGACAGATCCGAGTGGTTTGCTCAAGAGGGTGGCAGCCTGTTTCTGATGGCAACTCCCAAAATGCTTTCCATAAGAAGTGCTCATCAGAGGTGTGCAATTCAACAATTTTGTCTTGCTACTGGACTCATTCTGTGGTACAGGGGCATTGCTGAGGGGCAGCAATCAAAAAAAAAGACAGCAAGCAGTACTGAAGCATGTCCCACTAGGGCTGTTTGCAGAGGGCACAGGGCCTCTGCAAGCACTATGCAAATCTGACGTTGGGAAACTTCATGTTACCACACACCCATTTGGGCAGGTGACAGAGATGCAACAAGAACAGTGAGCATTTATTACAAGGTTCAATCAGTCTTGCACCAGTGCTGTTGCAGCAGCATTTAAACCAAAACTGCTTCCTCACCACTTCTCGGCCTACACCTTCTCATCACCCCCTTCTTCCTCCACTTTCAGCCCAGCCCGTTCCTATCTCATCATGATGGCATGATCGTGGTATGTTTCTAGCTTCTGCTGTCACTAGCAGGTACACCAGGAACAGGGCATTTTGCAGCCAAGACTCCCAGAGCATTGGTTGCCAGTGCTGTGACAGGGGATATGTGAATCTGAGAGGCATGGCAGGGTACCTGTAAGAACCGTTCCATCCGGCAGGACGAGTGCTCAGGGCCTGCACCATCATAGCCATGGGGAAGAAGAATTACTATCCCGCTCTGCAGAAGCCATTTGGCCTCACCTAAAAGACACACAATGAGGAGGAAGGGAAGAATGATTTCCACAAAACACAAAGCCACAAAACACATACTGCTTTGCACAAACTACTCAGGAAAAAAGAATAGCTAATTTCCACATCATTAAATACAAGCCTGAAACATGCTGCTGGCATTTTGCCTTGAGATTCACAACAGTGAAACAGCACACATAAGATGATCTGAAGTTTCTGAAATTATCGTGTAACTTTGGGCTTCCAGAAGACTTAAGCCTCCATGTGTAGCATGTGACAACAATGAAGATTTTACAACTTAAATCCTCTTAATGGAATTGTCCTCCTGACTAACAGGGGTTCTCAAACGTAACTCTCCAGTAAGAAAACCCCTAATCATAATTCATCGCGTATTTTCTGCATACCTTGATCATTTGGTCCTCAGCAGGCGTCACTCAGGCAGCATCCTGTGAGCCAGTCCTAGCTAACAAAGCAGCACTAGCCACAGGCTAGTTCCCCTGAGCTCTGTCAAACCTCCTGCACTATTTAAGCTATTACAGTCAAATCCAGAAGGTAATCCATCCCAGCCTCAAATACAAGTTGAGGATGGGTGGGATAAGAGCGCCTCTGAATTTCCATCTATGATTACAGAGGGAGTGCAGAGGCCTAACTGAGGCTAGATGTCAAAACTCTGGACACTTATATACAAGCAATCCCACTCTAGAAATCCATCTTAGCATTTTCTCAGTATGTTCCAGCTTAGAGAGGTCTTATCTGTGCACTCAGAAAACACGCTAGAGTCAAACTTAGAGGTTGGTTGCAAGGTGTTGTTGTGGGGTTTTTTGCCTGTTCTCTTTTCCTTCTGTATTGCTTCAGGAATTCAGATGCCTCATGAAGGAAAGGTACAGCCTAAAAAGCTATCATCTATATAGACGCACAGTAAAATAAATGGGAGGGGTCAGGGGGAGGGAAGGTCATTAATATATATAAACTGTCCTTTCGGAATGACTGTCTTCTGCCAAGGATGGGGTGTCTTTCATTTTAGATGGATTGTCTTCAGAAAAAAGCTGCACAGAAGTCAGGACCGCACAGACAAGCTCACAAGAATTCTTGAGAAGACAGAATTCTTTTTTCAACACATTGCCTTTTTACTTTAAAGATTAAGGATTTTCTAAAAATGTGCTTAGTACAAATGATTCATTTTTAAATATACTAGCTCCTTGTACACTCACCTCCAGAGATGAAAGTGTCAAATATTATCTGCGCTCCATTAAAGAAGTCTCCAAACTGAGCTTCCCAAATTGGCAGTAACTTAGGGCTCTCAATACTCATTCCATATTCAAAACCAAGCACAGCTTCTTCAGACAAGGGACTGTTACTCACCTAACAAAAGAAAATTGTTGGGAGGAATGGGTGAGGAAGAAGACAACCCAGGGTTAAAAACCTTTGGAACCAGGCACATCAGTACTAGGCACACTGAGGACATGCACTCCTAAAAGCAGTTGATGGTCACCTTTTTTTTTTTTTTCTTCTTCTTCTTCTTTTGAATGAAGACACTGAGGGGGAGAAAAGTAATAGCTGAGCTCTAAGGAAAAGCAAAACCCCTTGTTAAATTTGTACAGAGGGTAACTACAAAGAACGGGGGTGCCCTGGCAGTTTTTATGTCTCTGTATCTGGGGTTTGCCAGAATATACAGGCTACCTAAATATGTCTTGGCAGCTTTAAAATATGCGTTCTGTTTCAGCACAACTTGAAGAAGGTTGTCTTGTGGACCACAGTACCTACCTCTAGGAAACCTTTCTGGTCTGGGGACATGTGATTCAGAGGAATGTAGGTATCATCTGTCTCTTGGCAAACCAACATCGCATGTCGTTGGCTAAAGGTTCCTCTGCCAACATCTTGTCCACTTAGTCTGATATTAAAGCCTTGCCAAGAATAAACAAAACACTGGATTAGGAAGTCATATAAAAAGAAAACATGCAGGACAACTCCCCAGTTCTAAAGTATACTTCTCTTGTTATGTCTCTTCTTGGACTCCCCTCATCAACAACACCAAATCTGAGATTCTTAACCAGCAGCAGCTCCAACTCACAAGCATACTGATGCTCAGACATTTTTCTTTCCTCCTCTCTGCAGCCAAGAATTATTTTGTGATGAATGGTTTTACTGAAGCAAACTGCAAAAATGTGCATTCTGTATCATATGTAAATGGAGATATCAATTCAGGCTAGAGAGGAGGGAAAAGAAATAGTAGCATGAAACACAGTCTGAAAATATTTGGGAGGGCTCACTGATGTCAGCTGCATTGCTCATGTGCTTAGCCCCATGCACGAATGTTTTTGGGGAGTGGGAGGGAGCAACAGTTCTCTGAAGACATTTAGTACTCAATATACAAATATCAGTGACATAAAGGATTCAAATTTCCCTTCGCTTAGTACCATGCAAGTGTAAATTGTCAAATTTATACATCATATCAATCTTTAGACTTAAATACACCTAAGAAGTCTAATGTTATACTTTATTAATATTAAAACAAAAATATTTTCATGTCTGCTGCCTAGTTGCCTCTTACCTTGGCTCAGCAGGGAACCAAATGCTAAAGCTTCAGCTGTTGCCCAGTCCAGCTTTTTTCCTTCCTCCATTTTTTGAACTCTTGACTAAACAAGTAAACAACAAGAAAAAGTTACTATTTTGCCTTTTTCCATCTGTAGCTGTTTTGGTGGCACAGATTGATATTAGAGGCTAGGAAAAAAGAAAACACTATAGAGAGAAATGCTATATTCCTGCAGCCAGCTTAGGTTGGTTTGGAATACACACAGTCTTATTTCACCACATCCTGAAGAAGGTTGCCCTGCAGACCACAGAACCATGGATGACCCATATGTTCACATACCAGTCAACAAACTGTGGATTGACAAATTAGATCTTAGCCTGAAAACATTAAAAATCTTAGCACAGCACAGAGCGTGCTCTACAGACTTTTGATTTGTCTGGTTAGCAGTGATGAAAGATATCAGGCATATGTATTTCAGTCTCTAGAATTCCCCCCTGTTCTGGCCTGCAGAACTGCAGACAGATGGTCATACCTAGCTGGGGTGTTCTTGCCTCGGGCTGGGAAGACAAGAACATCAATCTTCTGAAATATTCGACTCGTGGCGTCTCTATGGCTGCCAACCAGACACCTGCACATGGTCATCATTCAAAGGGAAATCCTCACAAACCCAAACAAATCCAAATATTGCACACAACTTATGAGCTATTAAAAACAGACTGTCAAACTTGGCCACATGTGTCTGCTTATGTTTATATATATGAAACACTCACTACTGGCTTTAGAAACTGTGTACACTATTACAAAGTACCTGATTCATTCTCTCACAAAGTACTCGCTATAATCATAAAGTATATGAATTATAATAGTTACTATTATTTGTAAGAATGATGAACTTTATTTTCTGTAAGCTTTTTTCTTCATTGCAACAAAATATTGTTGAAATAACAAAATGAAGTATATGGTCAGATTTGGGGGAGAAGATGTCTTTCTTCAAAACTGGAGGAAAAATAGCATAATCTCAGCCTCAAAAAAGAAAGCAAGCTGCTTTTCCTAGAGAATACTATGCTATTATCCAACTGGCAGCCTTGCTGCATTTAGAGTTTTTCCTGTAACAGGTCATATCTTTAAGCAATGGGACTAAAAGCATCATGTGCTCTACTGACCTGTGCATAGGTCTTCAGAAGATGGCTGTGCATCTGGAGTTCTTCAGGCACCTCTACAGACTTGGCTCCAATAAACTGCAGAAGTGGTACAGGCATACCTGTGTCCCAAGTGGTGATTTTAGCAGAAGGTTCGACGAAGCCTTTCCAGTGAGCCTGCAGGTTGGTAGGAGGTGGACTATACAAAGTCATATTGGCAAGATGGTCATTCAGTTTAGAATAGTACGTCGTCTTTATCTCAGATACTTCAGCCTCAGTCATGAGCCCAGCAGCTATTAGGTGTTCTGCATATGTGTCTGGAATACTCTTACGGGATCTGTCAGGGAGGGAATCAAAACCCACAGACATTAAGTCTGAAAACTGCAGAACAAGGAAATACCATCTTACTACTGTCAGGCACCATGGAAAACTAAAATAAAGTATGTCCTGGTGCATTATACTTACTTGCATCAAGTTTGCTTTCCTGGAATTTCCAGAAAGATAACAATTCTCTTGGATATGCACTTGTTTTTTAAAAATAAAGGACTGTAAAGTGCCTACAGTTGGCAGTTACAGGTAAAAGGAACTCAAAAAAACCTCTCAGTTTGACTGACTCTATGCTATCATGCATATTTTCTTCAGACAAGTTGACAGAAGGATTTCAGTATTAGCTGAGAATCAAGCCGTTCATTCCATAAATGCTTCACCTGGAACACTAGAAAAGTTTCGGCCAGTTTTATGTGTATTTTTCTTTGGGAAAGGATGGAATCTGAATACATTTAAATGCTTATAAAGATGAGTCCAGGGGCCAAGCAAAGATGAGACAAACATCATGCTGGCTTCCTGCCCATTCTCCCACATTATCTACGCTTTCCTCTGGCACACAGAAGACTACTTTGCCTTCTGATTACTATCAATAATGAATTTGAAATCCAAGGGCCATGTGCAAGACTGTTCTCCAAGGGGCATCAAGCCACATATTCAAGAACCAACACTAGTGATTACCTTCATTAACATGACATTCTCAGACTCACAGCTTAGTCGAGGGCTGGTGACAGTGTAGTTATATAAAGACTTGTCAGTATGACACAGGATCTTCGTTACACCAGACTTCTATTACAGTCACAGGCAATACTGAGTTGGTGTAGACACAAGTATATTTTGGGATTGTCAGTCAGGTGGTGTTACCTTACCTGATGATTTTGTACATGCTGGGGTTGGTGAAGAATGGCTCATCGAGTTCATTGTGGCCCCACTGTCTGTAGCACAACAAGTCTACTATCACATCCCTGCGGAACTGGCGTTGGTACTCGACAGCCAGTCGTGTGGCACGGACAACTTCTTCGGGATCATCCCCATTCACATGGATAACTGCACATCCAACAATTTTACCTGCCCAGGGATTCAAAACATAACAACAGTGATCACACCCAACCCCTTCCAAAGAAAGCGGACACACACCTACTCTGCTGAAAACTACAGATAACTCGTGTGAAGTCTATTTAACAAAAACAAATCTAGAAAAGATGCTCCTTGTGATGAGAGCTGGGGTAAGGAGTAGGAGTCTTCCTTGAGAGAAAGTGCAATTAGCCCAATCTGCTGTATTTGTCACAATTTGAGCACAACTTCTTTACCAGCACTAAATTCCCAGAGGACACAGTTCCTACGTCTAAATCTGGATGGAAGTCTGTGGGGAATGAGAAAGAACTATTCGATCACTTCTCTTTCAAACAAAAACTGAGTTTTGTTTCCTTCTTATCCTAAGCTATCACTCCTATGAATTCATACAGGCCAGAATCAATCTTCTCCCTTGCTAGCAGTCATTCTAGCCACTGCTCCTCCAGGCAGAAAGGTCTCCTCATTAAAGAGAACAGTGCAAAATTCAAACGTCTTAACACCCTCTCCTGTATGACAATTTGGCTGCAGATTTTCCCAGCAATTGAGTGCTCCTCTTGTACTTTATCTGCCCAAATTCTGGGAAATAAAGATACTTCAGCCATTCTTGACCGACATCAAGTTTCCCTCCCTAGCAAAATCCTAAAGCTCAAATGGGTAACACCCCTCCTCCTCACCAACAAGGTAAGAAGAAAGGAAAACTAAGGATGGAAGGAAAAAAAAAAACCCAACCACCAAACACCCCCCCACAACACACAACCAGCCCAGGGAAAATGTAATAACAACATATGCTAGCTATCTTATCAGATTTAATGAATCTACCTGTTTGGTTTGATGAAACCGTAAGACAAACACAAACACTTGATGTTAAGTCTTAAAAATAAACATTGGTACATTTTTAATTATAGGAGACATACACAAGGGAACTAACAACTATGTCTCTGATGTTGAGGATTATAATACATCTGTTTATCACTAAGAAAGACCAGTCCAAAACAAAAGACTTCTAGTTTAAGCTTAGAAATGGCATGAGCCTTATCTTTCAATTAAAAGCTCAACAAGCTCACCTGACAACAAACAAAACAGAAAAATAAAAGAGGATCTGACTTATAAATCTCACTCAGAAAACACACTGGAATGATTTTCATTAAATTTAACAAGATATATTTAAAATACACCTATTATACACTCCATCACAATACGTTTTTAAAAGCTGTCAATGGCATGGCAGAAATTAAATGAGTTCTAAAGACTTAACAGTAATCTTGCAAATATTTTATAACATCCTGTAAAAATGTGACAAGATTTTCCCTGATATTTAGTCTTTGCCATAAAGCAGATGGGGGAGGGTATATTTTTAGCATCTGAATTTTTGCTAGTAGGAGGCAATAATCAATCATAATTTTAATTTCTACTGTATCATGAAAATGGAGATAGATTAATCTAACTCCTTAGAGTTGACAGGCACTTGCTATAAAAAGCCCACAGCAGAGCATATATGCACACTGGAGTTAAAAATCCTTTCTGACACAAGAGGCAATCTTCCTTCTGATTCAACTATACATACCAATATCACTACAGTACAGAGATGATCTTCCTCGCTCCGGAGGAGTGGTATAGCCCAGCTGGTTATTAACAATCAAATGGATGCTCCCACCAACTCTGAAATGTGGTAGATTAGAGAGGGTCAGTGTTTCAGGAACAATCCCTTGCCCAGAGAAAGCAGCATCGCCGTGAACCTACATTAGGGAAGAAGACAGAAAAGTCTCATTAGAAAACACTGGAGGAACAGCAAAATCAAAACCATAACTCATTAAGCAAGACCCTTTAAATTGAGTAGGTAGAACAGATACAGTTTCAGCTGGATCCACTTCTTAACCCCTTTCAGACTACTGTTTTTATGATTTCAAAGTTTATATAGTCTATCACTAACACAAGGTCATAGCAGCCAACATCTGTACATGACTATCTGATGTAATCCCTACCTGGAACTGACCTATAATCTCTTAAAATTGACCCACCAGTGTATAGGGGACTGCAAGTATCATGTTTATAGCACAGCCACAGCAGTCAGTAGCAAGTCACTGACCACTGAACAAAAGGAAGCCAGTCACCACAGCATTCACTACACATGCTTTGCTGAAAGTTAAATGCTAGTGAACCTGGACTTATGCCTACTCCCACCTTACCAAATAGAGACATGAACAGACATAACAGGAAAAAAAGTGGAAAGGAACTGAATGGAAGCACTTAAAAAGCAAACAAAAGCTTTCAGAAGGAAATAAAGCCTAAGTTCATAGTGACACTTCAAAACTGCAAATAAGCACTGCAAATAAAACAAAAGTTTGGAAGGGGATGGGAGACTACTGTGATATCCAACCCAGGTTTCCAAAAAGGCTAGAGATATTAGAATGAGTATCATTGAGCATTCAGTGTTTTGAAACCAGAGACAGTTCTCCATTGATGAATATGATCACAGCTTCCTCAGAATGCAGATTCGATCCTTTACAGATCAAAGCCACTGTGCAGATTGATGTAGTTTCTTATTGAAACCAGATGACAGTTCAACTTTCTAGTTAGGGGATAATGCTTTCAAGCCTTAAGAGACTTTTGGAGGTGCAAGTACACCTGGAAGAGAGTAGAGGTGTAATCAACCAGTGAAATGGCAGCACTGGCTTTTACACAGTTCTAATACATATTTTTTTTAAAGACATCACAGAAAACCAAAGCTAACTACTGCAAGAGAGACAACACAGCATTCCCACTCTACCCATTACCATGCTACACTTGCTTCTGAAGTGTTGGGTTTTCACTCTTCCCTTCTAGTTTCTTCTGCTGCCTAAGGTGGCTATGTGTCTCAGTGATACCATTTGAGTGAAGACCCTAGAACACCTGAAAGAACTTTACGGCCTTCAGTACTGTCCTGGTTTGAGTTAATCTTCCTTGCCCTCCTCCTCTATAAAGAGGATCCCAGTTCTTGATATTCTACATTAATTCAGTTTTTTTGATATTGCTATACACACCACTTCTCTTCACATGCTAGTCCAGGAAGTCTTACAAAGATCAGTTAAAAATTGTGAGCAAAATACCTGCAGGCAAATAACTTTGTCTCCAGGCTGTGCGGAGCTCTCTGGGGAGTAATCTCCATCAAGCAGAGTCTGTTGCCTTCCTCGTGTCTTGCCCACAGCCACTGGATTGATTGCTTCTAAGTGCGAGGGGTTAGGTAGTAAGGTGACATGCACGGGCCTGTGGGAACCGAAGTCGAGATCTACAGAAGATGTCAGGTGGGAGAGAACATCCCCAATGGCTGCTGAATTCTCTGGAAACTCACTCAAACCACGCATCTTACGGAACATAAGCTGCATGGAAACAAATTTGGTTAAATTCCCTTTACGATTCATTAACACATTGAAAGAAAAACATTTACAAAACTGTATGCTCTCCTACTCCTGAAACTACAAGGATGCTTCAGATACCAGCACATAACCCTTCATTAGAGTTCTCTTTAACAGTCTCCTGCAAAGATCTGGCTCAGGTGCTGACTGAAGGGGAATACACTCTCACGTGGGTAACTTCTATCACTTCAGCATTTGCAACACAACAAACTGCTAGGTTTTTATATCATTGTAAATAAAACTAGGCACAGAGCAGCTGTCAATGAGATTGTAAGTCTCTTACCTCAGGTGGAAGCTGAAGTAAACCTGTGAGAAGATTAAGTCTTCCACGATGAGGCATTCCAAGAATGATATCCGTCACACCACTGTACGCACACATCTTGAACAACTCATGGAAGAAACCCATCATACTCTCTGCTCCTTCACCACCATACCGCTTCACTGTGGCAAACTTTGTGGCTAAGAAATGATCAAACTCCTATTAAAAACAGGAGAACTTCAGTATTAGGCTATTTTAAGCAGCAGTCTTCTGTTTCTAAAACTGAAATATAATTTATGTTTGTACCTTTAAGGCATACAAACCCAAGCATACCCCTTGAAAGTCTCGACTCATTCTCCACCCACACAGTATAAGACCAGAAGCAATGATGACTACAGAAATCAGCTTGTATCTCCTCTTAAGGAGAAAAACGTTGGATTGAGAACCAAACTGTCTCTAACGTGGAAGGAGATGCATGAAGAAATATAACAGCAGGGCATTTTACAAATTCCTTTATAGTTTACCTATTTTAGGTGGAAATTAAGGAATGGTGTTCTTTTACAATATAAACTTTAACTATCCTGAGATGCAAAGTGCTGAAGAAGCACAGCATTTAATTTTGATTACTATTAAACAGAGTCCTTAGTACCTAGGTAGAAGAATGCTTGAGAGAAAGAAAATAAACGAATCTATATTTACTTATTTTCCTCTCACTCCTCCCACTTCATTCATCTACTCCTAGACAGCTCTCATAAGTCACAAAGTTTTGGAAGCACTGGAAGTGTCTGTAGTGTTTTGCAACTGAAGACTGAAAATAAATTAAGTCTGCAACTGAGAAGGGAAGACTGAGCCATAGCCAAAGATCCGAGCCAACTGCTGAACACCTTCTAGTGAAGCAACATTTAGTTCTAAGGAATAATGCATACAAAACTAATCACACATAGAAGCAGTTTTTCATGTCAGGGTTAAATTCTACACTCTAAATACAGTTCTGGTCATACTGAAATCAAAATGGGATACATCAGGGTCCCAACTTCAACCTCCTGTGTCACTGTAAAATTCCTCTAACTGCCAAAGAGGCAAGAAAAATACAAAATCTGCCATATACTTCTGTTTAGTCATTGGTAAATATTACATTTAACACTCCTTCCACTTGGAAAACTGGAAACAGGGACACCTTCACAGATTCTGCTCTTCTACCTTTCCATCCTTCTGGACAACATGGGGAGAAAAGAGGAAGAAAAAAAAAAAGTATTTTTCATAGTACAGAGGTATTGGAATAAATTTTCTCCATATGATTTGCAAATGCATAAATCTGTTACAGAATGCATTGAACAAAGGTTCCTTTGCCGAAAAGCAGCAAATTCACCAGTGCTATATGGCTAACACCTCAGTTCAACTCTGTTTTGTTCTCCCAAAACCTTGAGAGACATTATGTTTTAAAGCTAGTAAAATAAACCAGCATTAGGGTGAAAGGAAAGCACAGAACACCTACATCAGAGTACAAAATTCCATAGAGCTCTGCCCAACCTCGCATTCCCATGAGTAACATTTAATATAAGCTGTCAGATGATTAGCCTAAGAGAATCTCACTTTTGAGGACTGATTACTCGTAGATTTGTAGGGTCATTATTTGTGTCTCCTGATGATAAAGAATATATGTTGCACACAATATACGTTCTAATTAGTTCTAAAAGCCTTTTGAGTTTGGAACTGGTTGGAATATTTTCCTAGAAATAATTTCCAAAGTAATCAATGCAAACCAAAAGGTATCACTACTTGTTTCAATAATGGCTGCTAAGTTAATACAGCAACAACCTCCAGTGAGATTCCTGCATTTGTGTATTGCACTTTTTTAGGCAAAACGGTGTACTTCTTCCTCTTGCACACTGTCAAAGCTTTTCAGGATAGCAATTGTTGTTTTTCTGCATGAATAATGTCTGGAGCAGTAAAGGGTTCATGACAACTCCACAACTCCATTACAATCCAGTAATAGTGAACAAAGTACCTGTGACTCCAACATCAGTTTGCACAAGTGCTTTTTCTCTTCAGGTGTAAATGCTTCTTGTTTTAGCTCTTCAAACCTTTTAGCAAACCATTCTCTCTCCTCCAAAGTTGGAAGCTGGCTTGTTTCTATGGAAATATGTCCGCAGTATATATGGTCAAGGTAAGCCAACACATCCTCTAGAGAAGCCTCTTCTTTTCCCATGTTTAGAAGCCCTGGTGGGAAATAAATGTTATTAGCCACTTTGGGGGACAAGGGGAAAGCACTAAGACCTAAACTATTGTCTTGCAATTACATTAGCATTTTGAGCATACAAATTAATGTCTTGTCTTCCTTTCCTCCATTTAAAAACAAAAACTAAAAAATTATTTCATAAGCACACTTCAGTGTTACTAATTTGAGGGTCTCATGCTTATTTGTAAGGTGCTCAAAATGCCTGTCTGAAAGAGTTTACCATGAATGACACAAAGTCACTGTTTTTGTGACTCAGTATAGCACTCTGTATCTTGTGGCTCAGGAATACGAGCTCCAATCCCAGCTGCACCACAAGTAAATGAGCACCTGTTTTGCAGATGGAGAAAAAGCACAGAGAGAGATCCTCTTCTGTACAAGGCCATAGCGAGAGTCTAACGGAGCCAAGAAAAGACAAGTCTTGACTTCTGCCCCAGTGCTCTGGCAGCTTCACTACAGCATTAAGTATTATGCTAAATCATAGAACATTACAGCAACACAAGAAATTAATGTATAACCTCAGTAGTTGTAAGAACAAGTAAAAACGTTCATGGTTACCAAAGACGCTAGAAGGTAGCCACTCATTACACGATGATTTCTGCAACAAACATATAAGCAGGCTGAAGTTAATTTTCTGTCCAACAGTTCATTACGGATTGAACCACCACTCAATATTTGGCTCTTCTGCAGCAGACATAGCCTCTTAATAAATCAACCGCAAAAACAATTTGCTGTGGTAAGGCTGCAGATTTACCTGTAGTAATGAGAGGCCCTTGAAGAACTTCAGACAACTCTTGGATTTCAGGTACCATGTTCATAACAGCTTGTCCAGCAAACAGCGGGTTTATTTTGGCTGCTTTGTGGCCATGTTCAGCGTATGCAGTTATTAAACGAGCAAGAGCATGGTCAACTAAAAACAAAAAGAAAGCAGAACAGTATCACACACACGCTCACATTTAATCCATTTGCAGCACTAACACAGGAGCGTTCTCTCACAACTTGAGAATGGCACAGTACCAGTGTACAAAGTCTTATTTCCGCAGCCAACTCAAATCATACTGCTGTGACTCCCTGTTCCTTGCTGGAATGACAGGAAGATAAGGTCTTAACAATAACTAAGGCCCTACAACTTAAAAAAAAAAAAAGAGTCTGTGTCTGCAGGAGCCACTAGCCAACTGCATGTGTACATGCTGAACCACACATACTAAAAATTCAAATATGTGAACATGTTTTTCAACAGGTAACAGCAACACACTGTTGCAGGCATTTTGCACTGAGGTAAAAAAAATATCGACATAAGAAAAACTTGACCAGCTGAAAGGTCATGCACACAACATTACTGTCACTGAGCACATGCCACAGACCACCTCGATAAACTGTAAACCAATAAAATACATTACAAGCAGAATCTGCTACAAATTAGGTATATGAACCAGTTTATAATGCATTTTTAACAGGGGCCGAGGGGGGGTGTCACCCTGATAAAGGCACGGTCCTGACAGTATTCAGGTCTGAAGTCTTTCGTTTTCCAAAACAAAACAATTTCTGAAACCATTTTACAAAGTTATTTCTCTGATCTTTGCATTTCCGCTGCCAGCACTCTGCTCCAGCTATTACATACACATAGTCAGCCCGTTCAAACAGGTCCTTTTCTCTAACGGGTTCTACAACAGAAGGACATAACCCTTTAGTCTCCCACAAAACTCTCAGCAAGAAAGCCATTTAAAAGAAATTTTAAAAATCATAGAATTGTAGAATGATTTAGGTTGGACGGGATCTTGAAGATCAAGTTCCAACCCCCCTGCTATAGACAGGGACACCTCCCACTAGACCAGATTGCTCAACACTCCATCCAGCCTGGCCTTAAACACCTCCTGGGATAGGACTTCCACAACTTCTCTGGGCAACCTGTTCCAGTGCTTCACCACTCTCAAAGTAGCTCCAGCTCTCCTGTAGGCCCTCTTTAGGTACTGGAAGGCCGCAACAAGGTCCCCTCAGACCCTTCTCTTCTCCAGGCTGAACAACCCCAACTCTCTCAGCCTGTCCTCACAGGAGAGGTGCTCCAGCCCTGGAGCGTGTAACATAAAAGTGTATTAACGCTTTCCTTGCTTAACAAGGAGGCTACTTAGTGATGGGACTCCATGTCCTGGAGCTAACAAACCAGCTTCACTCCTGCTTCTGTGCAACGGGCTTCATTCCTACCGCAGCCTCCCGAGGTGTTAATGCAGGCACGACACTCCTACCCCAGAAAGGTTTCTGCTTGGAATTATTTTTCTGCACTATAATACCCCGTTAAAAGCATCCCAGATATTGCCTCAGCAGAGTCATCTGTACTTGGCTACTTCAAGCACGACACTATAAAAAAAGAGCAGTAAAACACTACAAGAGCGCATTACCAAAGTAACTTCAGCCCCTTACGGTCACTTCAGCCCGCGGAGCTGGGCCAGGTACCACCACGATTCCCGGGGAACCCAAGCGAACGGCTTCGCGGAGCGGAGGGGGCAGGCTCTGCCGCAGGGCAAGGCAAAGCCCGCCAGGAGCCCCGAGGAGAAACTCCGGACGGCGCCCATTAAGGCAACGAGAACAAAATACAAAGCGCCTCAGATCGACGCTTCGACGCCCTCGGACTTTGGGCCCCTCAGCGCTGGGTGGGGGGGGGGCCGCCGGCTCCCTGAGGCGAGCGTGGGGCTGCCGAGCACCGCCCGACCCGCCGCGGAGGGGACCCTTGCCTGCCTCCCCACCTCAGGGCGGCGGGGACCCTCCCTCCTCCCTCAGGGCCACCCCCGCCGCCCTCCTCCCCTCAGCCCAGCGCAGCCCCAGGGCGGCGCAGGAGGGGTATAGGGGGGTGTCCCGACCTGCTTTACCGCTCGCCCCGGCACCGCGCGGCTCCGCCGGTCGCCCGCTCGCCGCCTTCCGCGGTTTGTAGCCGTAGACGCCCCGCTCGGTGCGGTACCAGCGCCGCAGGCCGCCCCGCCACAGAGCGCAGCGGACAGCGCTCGTCGCCGCCGCCGCCATGGCCGCCGCCCCGCCGCCCGCCAACCGCCGGCCCCGCCGCCGCCGCCGCCTCCCGCCCCGCTGGCGGAGGAGTGAGGCGGAGGCGGGCGGGACGGCGCCTGAGGGGAGGGTCCGGCCGCGTATGTAGGCTTTAATTCTGAACATTCAGAGCACCTCTCTGACCCTTTCAGCGTCTTCGGCTGTATATCCCAATATCCTGGTATTTCCTGTTAAAAGGCTGCCTAAATTCCCTATCAAACAGTCTCTCCTGAAACCTAATCAAACCTTGATCGTGTCTTCGTGGCATGCTGGGTTGGGGTTAGACTGGGAAAAGACATAGCACCCTCACCACCTCCGGAAAACATACCAATAAAACCAGGACATGAGTTATAGAGAAAGTTTTACCAAAATCTAAATGCTTCATCTAAAGTTTTCAGGTGCCTGCTAAGCCATTTCCAAACACATGAAGGACAGGAAAGTCATCAGGAGTGGTCAGCATGGCCTCACCAACTTGATGGACTTCTGGAACGAAGTGACTGGCCTGGTAGATGAGGGGAGAGTGGGGGACATTGTCTACCTGAACTTCTATGGTCCTTGACACTGTCTCCCGTAAGATGCTTATAGAGAACCTGTTGATGTGTGGACTGGGCGAGCAGGCAGTGAGGTGGGCTGAAAACTGGTTGAATGGCCAAGTCCAGGGGCTGGTGATCAGTGGCACAAAGTCTAGTTGAAGGCCAGTAAATAGAGGTGTACCCCAAGGGCCTGTAGCACGCCCAGTCCTGTTTAACATCTTCATTAATGATGGGGATGATGGGGCAGAGCGTACCCTTAGAAAGTTTGCAGATGAAACAAAACTGGGAGGAGTGGCTGATACATGAGAGGGTCATGCTGCCATCCAGCAGGACTTCAACAGGCTGGAGAAATGGGCTGACAGGAATCTCATGGAGTTCAACAAGGAGAAGTGCAAAATCCTGCACCTGAGGAGGAACAACCTCCATGCTGAGGGCTGCCCAGCTGGAAAGGAGCTTAGCAGAAAAGGACCTTGGGGTGGACACCAAGTTGAACATGAGACAGCAACGTGCCCTTGCTGCAAAGACGGCCAATGGTAGGTATCCTAAGCTGCATTAGATAAAGTATTGCCAGCAGGTCCCCTCTACTCAGCACTGGTGAGGCCACATCTCTCCAGTTCTGTGCTCCTCAGTACAAGACAGACATGGATGTATTGGAGAGAATCCAACAAAGGGCCACAAAGATGAGGGGACAGGAGCACCTCACATGAGGACAGGCTGAGAGCTGGGACTTTTCAGCCTGGAGAAGAGAATGCTCAGGGGGTTTTTATCAATGTGTGCAAATAACTGAAAGGAGGGTACAAAGAGGATGGAGACAGTCTCTTTTCAGTGGTGTCCAGAGACAGGACCAGAAGCAATGCACACAAACTGAAACATGTGAGGCTCCTGAACATCAGGAAACATCTTTTTACTGTGAGGGTAACTAAGCACTCGAACAGGATATCCAGGGAGGTTGTGGAGTCTCCATCCTTGGGAGATATTCAAAAGCCATCTGGACAACCGACTCTCGGTAGCCCTGGTTGAGCAGGGAGGGGTGGACCAGATGACCTCCAGAGGTCCCTTCCAACCTCAACCATTCTGTGATTCTGTAAACTTTGTGTGAATGCAGGTCTGGGAGGCAGGAGGTACCGGCAAGTTACCTTTCCACAGGCTTGGTTGTGCCCACGAATCTACTTTGTAGATTGCCTTCACAATGGGGAAATCAGAGAGTATTTTTTCCTTCAAATCAAACCATAGTTATGTGCTTTTGGAACAGGTGGAACTGGATTTTGCAACAGAATCAGTTATGACACCACAGTTGGCCAGGGATTTTATGATATTCAGAGTTCTTGGAGAGGGGCCACTTGTGTTCCTTGAGGCCTGTATAGTTGGTTTTATGCAGTTTTAAAACAACCAATTTGGGAGAAAAATAAAAGTGAATAACCTTTAAAGCTGCAAAGAAAGCAGAAGGATACAGCTATAGAAGGACAGTTGACATGACTCCAAGAGAGTGAAGCGTAGTAGAAATGTGACTTTGAATATTGATTTTTTCAATGTATATTAGAAAAAAGGAACCTTGAAAATAATGTTGCAACATGACATGATTTTGTAGGGTTGACAGTAAAGAGGCAGAAAAGGTTGATGTAGTTAAATATTTCTATTCTGTGCTTGGGGAAAAAGACAAATGTTGCAGGCAGATTGCATGGTGATGAAATACTTTTCCACGGTTCTTAAGCAAATATCAGTCAAATAGCAGTTATTGATGTGGTTCTGCTTTAAAGCAGACAGAGAGCTAGTTGACTATTTCCCAATTAACACTGATAGGAGGAATAGGTTTGAACATTAAAAATCTTCCAAAGTTAAAAAGGACAAAATGAGATGGTTCAGTCACACAATGTGGATCTCAGAGAAGTAACAGAATATTTGTATATATGGGTTCACTTACCGGTGTAATCAAGTCTAAGCATGAGTTTATGGAATATATATCTCATCAAGTCAACTTGTTTTTTTTCCGTAATTCAGAATTGAGTTAATAAAGATTTAAAGTACTTTGCAGACTTTTGCCAACATAATCATCTTGCATAGGACATGCTTACACGTGGCAAAAGCCTTGCTGTAACTATATCTAGGTCAAAAAAAGGTTTTGTTGACTTTGGTTCGTGTCTAAATGTGAGAAGGTGGTACCTGTGCCAGCAGAAACACTGCTGCTAAGGGCACATGCTCTAGGCTCTGCCAGAGGACTCTCCTGGCCTGACTCTTCTGGCGCAAAGAGCCTGTCCTGGAGATTTCTGCGCGAGGCTGATTCAGTACTACCTGACGTTCTGGCTAAAAAACCTAGAAATGCTTCAAAATCAAGGTTGTATATACTAAATAGTATGCAGCTGACTACCTAGCAGATCATGCAATATTTTAAATGGAAAATCATCAGCAGCTGGGAGTATTTCTAAAGGGATTATAGTTCTTGCCACTTTAGTAGTTTTACAAACCCGAGAAAACCGCCCACAAAGTCCTGACAAAGTTTGCCAGCTGGAGGTATGTGGTGAAGGGAGGTTATCTTGGTGTCAAGATGGACTGGACAAAAGCAAATGTGATTTATTTTAACAGTATGAGACACAAGCTTGTACACCTTGAACCAGTATGTGCACTAAACTGTCGCTGCTTTCTCGGAAATGGTGACTATAAATAATCTCCAGAAGTCATGGGAATAAAACAGATGGGTCTAAAAAAGTTATGTGAATATCAGCTCACTTGGCAAAAAAGATCATTTTCTGGATTTGGCTACAAGGAAATACTGAGTACACCTACAGATTCCACATTAGGCCAGTATTTGGCACAACTGTCATTCCTCTCTGAATACTGTGTGCATGTTTGGTGCCAGTAATTGAGGAAACATACTGAAAAAGTTGGGAAGAAGAGCTTCAGGTACTTTACAAGGAAAAGCTTTCTGAGCTGTCGGACAAAGATAAAACAAGATTTACTTGCGGAGTCTTTACAAAAGACAGTTCCAACATAGTTGTAGCTGTGTGGAAATGTGATATAAATACAGAAGGAGCTTTTGTTTCCTTTCAAAATTGTAGCGATAGCGCATTTTATTCACATTAGAAAAGGCAGCAATATCACGCTTCAAAAGAAAATAAGCCAACTTTTCTTGACATAGTGCCACTGAAACTGATACTTAAGCCTAATGTAACGCTGAGTCTGCCTTTTCAAGACAGACCTGAAAAAGAATAATTCAGAGGCATCCACTGACAGGCTACAGGATTGGTGGCTTTGGAAAATAAAGCGCCAACACTAGCATGGAGTTACTTTCCCCATTTAATCCCTTTTTTTCTGTTTAGCGCATGAATCTTCTCCACTCTAGTGAATCAGTTTAATCAACCTGATAAGATACTTTGGCAAGTAAATGAAATCCCTGCATAGCAGGGACACTTGATTGATCTGTGTAAATAGCAAGCGTGAATTCATCCTTTCAAACTTTTCCAGAAAGAGATTTTTTAGATGTATCTGCACAATGAGCAATGAAGTTAAAAAACAGGGAGGAGAGCTCTTTCCTGGGAAAAAAAAACCAAACCCTGTCTAGTCCTGTACCCGTTGGCAGAGTACACCTAAAACTGCATCAGTAAACAGAGTCTTGTATTTGGGCTGACTATTGCCTCTGAATAAAAGGTGGCTTTAACAGCTGAATAATCTCATTACGCACATCCAGGCCTGCGCCTGCTGTCACGGCCAGATATTTGTGTGCGCTGGTTCTAAGTCCAGAGGGCTGTGAATGCTTTGCCATGCCTAAGAAAAAGCTTCTGTCAGAAACCTGGCTGCTTAAGAATCTGGATTCTAAATGTAGAATAAATACCAGACTCACTCTGAAATTCAGGGTTGCACCAGCATTTTCCAGCTGGGGCGATGTCAGGGTTGCCCAAGAGCCGACCTTGTGCCCAGACTCGGACCGTGAGCGTTTCGAGTCAACGGGGAGGTTTTGAGCAACTAAATTTACCATTGTTAAATGTCTTCAGATGTCCAGAGAACACTGGACAGGAGAGGAGGATGAAGTGGAGATACCAGATATAGACTACAAAACACAACAGACAACATCGTTAAGTCACCAGATTACATCATAACTTGCTTATGCCCCTGTTATTCCTAGTATTTTACCACAGTGACAGGCAGTGCCGTGCCCAGTGCCCACCCCTGCAGCACAGCCGCCGCGCGGCCCTCTCACAAACGCCACCCTTGACATGACGACCGGCGTGATGCGCCCTGACGCCTCACGGCCAAAGACACGTCACGGCAGTGACGTCACGCGGTGCGACAAAGCGAATCGTGCGCTGGGGCCACCAAAGAAGCGCCATTCAGCGCCCATTATCCGCCCCCCTCTCCCCCCCTCGCTGTGAGGGATGGCGCTACCGATCCCCCACCCTCTCCCTCCGCCACTTCCGCCTCCGCAGCCTCCCGGTAACCCGAGCAGGGCCGCCCGCCGTCCGCCGTAAGGACCCCGCCCGGGGCTGCCCTCCGCTCTGCCTGACCCCTGCGCGCCGGGAAGCGCCGCTCGCGGAGCGGGCCGGAGCGGCGGCGACGGGGCTGTTAGGCTGCGCCGCCCTTTCTATCGCGCCTGGGCGTCGCGTCGCGGGGCGGGGCGGCTGTCGCGGGCTGTCCCGGGGCGGTGCTGTCGGTCAGGCAGCGCGGCGGGCGCCCCGGTAAGGAGCGCGGCGGGCGTCGTGAGGGGAGAAGATCGAGGGGGCCTCGCGCGCCGGGGAGGGGGCCGCGGCGGGCGGAGGAGTCGGCGCTCCGCGGGAGGCCGGGCTGATGTCCCCACCGGGCCGAGGTAGCGGGCCTGGAGGCGGCGAGGGCACCAGCCGTGTGGGGAGAGCGGCCCGGAGGGTGGGGCGGCGCTGTGGTGTGTGGGGAAGAGGGCCCCGGCGGGGAGGCGGTGGGGGCCTGTCGGGGTCGGGGGCCCTGAGGCGGCGCGGGGAGAGGGTTCCTCGGGGCTGAGGCGTCCCGGGGTGAGGCGTCCCGGGGCAGAGGGGGCCGTGAGGGTGAGGAGCAGGAAGGGCTCAGGGCGGGGGGTGTGTGAGGGTGCCTGCAGGGCACAGGGAGGGGGTGGCAGGGAGTGGGGCAGGTGGCTGTCGTTCCTCAGGTTTGTGGTGCGAGCGTGGAAGGCAGAGCCCGGGAAGGTGGCTGGGTTGTTGGGAGAGCCTGCATGCGTGGATTGACATGTGTAGGGGCGTCCAGGAAGAAGCGAGGAGGGTTGTTAACTGAGAAGTCTCCTGCTCCGCATATGTTTAGTGACTTGTCTGTTAGGCCTCTTTTTCCCAGTGAAATGCGTGTTCCTGCAGCTCTTGACAGCAAAACACTTTCTTCGAGACGTATGGAATCGAAAGTAAAACTGCCCGGCTGGTTAGGCAGGCCTGCCTTCCCTGCCAGTGTGCAGGGGGGGCTTCTTTCTCTGCACTATAGTTTCCTGTCTTGCTCTGTGTCGCATCTTTCAAAACTTCTGGCTAAGTTGACTTTCTTCCGATTGACCGTGTTATTTTTCTTATGGTCCTTCCCTTACTTTAAGAGAAACCTTAATTGCATTTTGGTTCTTGAAACTTTTAATTTTCTAGTGGTGTGATTTGTAACGATGAAGAAGTTTGTTGCTCTTTGAGGTTTTTCAGCCGGTCAGAAGTTGGACATCTTGCCTGCATTCTTTATCTCCCTTATCACTTTTGTAAGAGTAGGTACATAAAGGAATGTTTATGTGATCAATTTAAAAAAGAATGTGAAAAATCTCAATATTCTTAGTTTAATAAAGCCGTATTTCTCCCCCCTATACATGTGTTTGCAAGAATTGAGATTCTGGTTCATGCTACTACAGGCTGTGACAATAGGCTGTGTTTATTGATTTGAGAGATTTAAGCACATCAGGCCAAGGTGTTGATGTTTATCATTTTATTCTGAATGGTGACTAGATTAGTGATGCTGAATATCTTTTATGAATCTTTGGTTTCCTTGAGAGAGAGTACATAGATGCTTTTTATTAAATGTTGCCTGTGTATTTTAAGACCTGTTTCTTAAGTTTCTGAGCCTAGAGAGTCATGAATCCAATCCCACCAGTTTTTCAAATTCTGAGATTGGTATGAAAAGAACTAAGTAGAAATTTAGATACAGTAAAACATTTCTTAAGTAAGAATGAGTTAAGGTAGGTAAAATAGTGAAAAACTAAGAGAAATAATTTCCTCTGGAAAAATTGCATCTGTAAGTGATGAAACTAAGATAGAGTGTTAAAGCATCTAAGTGTCACTACAGAAATGGAATGCCAAGAGTCCAAAAGCATATGGAATGCTTGTCTTGTGTCTGTCTTCTCTGTCCTTTCTAGTTTTCAGCTGTGAGTGCCAGTTCTTCCTATCTATTGGCTTACAAAGTTTATGTCATTATCTTGCCTTTTCATCAATACATTTACATAAACATTAGTTACTAAATAGAAGTTCTCTTAATGATTAAATTTCTCTTAATGTTTCCTTACCATTCCCCTAATCTGGACCAAACTGTGTATCTTCAGCCTTATTTCCTATGGAAATGAGACCCAGGCAAACCTGCTGCCTGTCTATTTCCATTTTTCTCTCCTTCCCATAAATTTTTGAACCTTTTGGACAGTTTCATCAGGCAGATTTTCTGAAGGTACAAACTTTCTACAGATCTTGTGATAACTGGCGGCTGAGGAAAAGTAACAAGGTCTAAATTAACATTCCTGCTGAGGGAAGGGCTATGGCATAGGCTCAGTGGACAGTTCTGTTTTATCTATGCTGTTAGCCAACACTCGCGTGCTGACCGGTGAATCAGTGTGTGTATAGCTTGGAGGCAGCAACCGCACTGACTGTCTCCTGCCGTCAGTGGTTGGTAGACATAAATGAGCTGGCACGATGATCGGAAGGGTTTGAGAGATAAGAAGCTATATACGTAGCAGGTAGTGAGGAGTATTGTAACATATGTATTCTGTGATACAGAACAGAAGTCTATTATAAATAGATTGTTGGGGTTTTTTTGGTCACCAGTGTTCATGGAGAAAAAGCGGATAACACTGCCTTGTGGTTGAAATCGCGATGTACCCAATTATGCTCTATCCCTTTTCTTTTTATCCCATCTTCTCTATTTTGCTTTTGTATAAGTAAATGTCAGATACGTCTTTAAAACAGAATTCTTGGTTCCTAAATTTAGTAAGAGTTTCAGTACTGTAATGATTTTGGTTAGTGACCACGTTAAAAGTTAGATGTGTAGCTGGATATTTTATTTTGTTGGGGTTTTTTTACGCAATTGTAATTGATTACCCTACTAACAACAGGTGGGGGGACAAAGATAAAAGCTGGAGTATTGGAAATGTGACATGCCTTTCCAGCACTTCTTTAATCAAAAATGTTTTCCTTTTAAACTTAGCTCGCAATTTATTATCTTTTAGTAGCTAACGCTTCTCTTTTAATGAATCTGTTACTCTATTATTTTTTTTTAATAGAATTCTTGGTGAAAAACATCTTAATAGAATTATTGGAGAGTATCATGCAATGTTCTAGTGGACCTAATCTTACTAGTAAGAAATTACAGTGATGTTTAAATGCTAAAAGCTTCCCTTTCCAACCCCTTTTGTTAATTGCTAAAAAAGGTGGGAGAGATAGTTTAGCTGTCCCAAACTGATGGCGTTTCCAGTGTGGATTTGAAGTGAGAAAAGATTAGTAAAGTGTTATTGTTGAATTTGAAACAGAACATGTAGAGTATTTGCATCTCCCAAGTGGATCTGTGAGGAACAGGTCCTGCTTCACTGGCCTACAGAGATGGGAAAAATTAGTTCAGACCTCTAATATGAAGGGGCTTGGGGGGCTGCTTAGTTGTTTGGGTTTTGTTGTTCTCCCCCCCCTCCCCTTGGTTAAGTACCTATTTAATAATAATACTGTTTTAAGGCTATGTAGATCAGTGTTTTTGAAAGCCAAATTAGTTCTGAGATTTTGAGCTGTGAAGCCTTTTAGTTGTAGACATGTATTAGGGAGCCGAATTTGCTAGTATTTGTTTAAGCGATGCTGATTTGATTGATCTCACTTCTGTAAATCAGTGTCAGAAACATTTGTTCATTGGTGCTGTTGCCAATTGCTGTCAGAGAGGGCAACTCCTGAATAGGTTCTCCATTGGTAAGTTGTCTCTGCCCATATCTGAATATATCATGAATTTTTGCAAACAATTTTTTCTTCAGAAGACCTGGACAGACATCTTAAAAATTGTAACGCAGTGTTCCATATGGGATAGTACATGAATCTGTTTTGTTATGGTTTGGGGGCGGGGGAGGGAATGTGGAATACTTTGTTAGAAACAGAGATTTTCTTCAGTGTGATGTCTTATTTATAGCTATCTTCCAAAATAGTTAAAAGTAATACTAGAAGCACTCTACATTAGATTGGAATGTAAGTGTCTCATTATCCACTTTGTTGAGTAGATGCAGGAAATGAGTGAATCTAGCATATTTTCATCATCCAGTCTGAGTAAAATGTTAGAGGCAAAAGTAGGGGTGGCAATTGGAATCAAACTGGTGTTACTGATAAAAACTAAGTGATGGTTGTTTGGGGAGGTATCACTTGCAATCACGTCCCACGAGTCCTGCCTAGATATGCATTTAACTTGAAGCACATGAATACGTGAAAATATTCAGAGGGGAAGTGTTATTACTGCCTACAACAACCTAATGGGAGAGTAGAGCTGGGTTCTTCTCAAAGCTGGGCAGGGATAGGATGATAAGAAAAAACAGACACAAGATGAGCCACAGCAAATTCCAGGATGATATTAGGAAAAGCTTTTTCAGTGTGGTTATTCAGGTACTGGAACAGGGACCCAGAGGGGGCCGTTGCATCTCCATCCTTGGAGATACTCAAAACTTAGCTAGCCAAGTCCCTGATCTGATTTGATCTGCTTTGAGCAAGGGAGTGGACTAGGTGACCTCCAGAGTTTTCCTTCTAATCTAAATTACTCTGTGATTTTATCATTTTTTGTTCAGTATTGTTATCTTTTGGATCCTTAGCCAAATGAAAATAAAGCTCAGAGGGCTAGAAACCCTAAAGATGCTAAAGCTCCTACAAGTCCCCAGAAAAACATGGGTTGAGTAGAAAGAGATACAAATTGGAGCCTTTGATAACTCTTGATATAATTGTAGCCTTTCTGCCATCGTTTCCATTTGTTCTGCTGGCAGGGAGGTTTGTACACACATCTTAGCACAGGATGCTTTTCCAGCTGGTACTTGTGCTATAAGGAAGTGTGCTTGAGATGACTGGGGAAATCTTGGGAGAGGTGAAGAAAGAGGGGAACAAGATTATGCCCTTTAGCAATGAGGACAGTAAGGCATTGGAGCAGGTTGGCTGGAGAGGTTGTGTAGTCTCCTTCCTTGGCAGTTTGCAAGACTGGAGCCTAGGGGAATCTTGTCTGACATCATAGTTGACCCTGCTTTGAGCAGGAGGTTGAACCCCTCGCGATCCCATCTAACCTGCATTATTCTATGATCCTAAGTAGAGGTAGTGGAAAGGGGAGTATTCTTAGGAGATGTGTAGAAAGGTCAGTGTGGCGCAGGTGCATGCTGATGAATCAAATATTTTTATTCATTTTTAAGTTAGGGGTACTTTGCTTTTGTCAGTCTTGGATTTTTTTTTTTTCAGATGGACTTCTTATGTTCCGAGATGTTGTATTCCTCAAGTTGCAGAAACTTCAAATGTTTTTACTTCACGATTCATGCTGAAGACAGCTTTGTAGTATAACACTATAAAAAAATGATTAGTTTTTACCTGTTGTTAGGTCCATTCCTTAGTTCAAAAAAAATTACCTTAAACCTGTATTTTATTCTGATGAGTCAGGCATTTGTGAGTTATCTTACCTAGTTAAGAACTGAGTATGGGTGGGCTGTGAAAGTGCCTTTATATATCAACAAGTTAAAAGTACGTATTTTTCTGTGATTCTGCAGACTTGCCGGGGTAACACAATGCCAGCTGAGCGCAAAAAGCCAGCAAATATGGAGGAAAAAGAATCTCTGTTAAATAATAAAGAAAAAGAATTTAGTGAAAGGCGACCAGTGAGCACCAGGGAGAAGCCAAAAGAAGATGTCAAGGTTGGCATGAAGAGAGAGACTTTAAAGGTTCCTGAAGATAAAAAGAAAAAACTGGAAGAGGATAAAAGAAAAAAAGAAGACAAGGAGCGGAAGAAAAAAGAAGAGGATAAAGTAAAGGCAGAAGAAGAGCAAAAGAAGAAAGAAGAGGAAGAAAAAAAGAAACTTGAAGAAGAGGAGAAAAAGAAACAAGAGGAGGAAGAGAAAAAGAAACAAGAAGAAGCAGCTGCTCAACTGAAGTAAGTTGTCTTTTAATGGTTTAATTGTGTCAAGTGCTGTAGGCCTGCTGTCAGGGTTGTGGGCAGAATTATAAAGATGAACTGTTTGAGTTACTTATAAGTTGTATGTAGTGTTATAAATTTTATGTGGCTAGCTGAGCGTGCTTTATGACTTCCATGTAGTTTTGAGTTTTCACCTCTAACCTCTGTTACTTTAGTCTCTAATATGGGTTTGTGATAGTGTTCTCCATGTGATGACCTTGTAATGCATAAGTATGATTGAATAAAGAAGCACGGTTTCTTCTAAGATGGAGAAGTGTTAGTCATAAAATTGGGAATACAGGCTCTTAAGAGGTCCACAGACCATAACAGAAGCAAATCTGCTGTGAGGGATGGCTGCAGTTTCTTTTAATCAGTCCTAGAAAGTTGATACCTGTATGGCAAACACATATTAAACTGCCAGGTTACATTCTGTGATACTATCAAGACACTGTTTCTTACCATGTTATCAAAAGGTGCTACAGTATTGAAGTCTTTAGACCGATAAAGCCAGGATTTCAGACATTCTTGTGTTTGAAATATGTCACTTTCTAAGACTGAGGCAATGTCATAGCGGAATTCTAGCTGGGACAGATGTATTTAGAATCATAGAATTGCTGAGGTTGGAAGGGACCTTTAAGATCATCAAGTCCAACCATTAACCTACCCTGACAATACCACTTCTAAACCATGTCCCCAAGTACCACATCTACCCTTTTTTTGAACACCTCCAGGGGTGGCGAATCCACCCTGGGCAGCCTATTCCAATGTTTAATAACCCTTTCAGTGAAAAAATGTTTCCTAATATCCAATCTAAACCTCGTCTGACATAACTTGAACCCATTTCCACTCATCCTATCACTTGTTACCAGGGAGAAGAGGTCAGCCCCCACCTCTCTACAACCTTCTTTCAGGTAGTTGTAGAGAGTGATAAGGTCTCCCCTCAGCCTCCTCTTCTCCAGACTAAGCAACCCCAGTTCCTTCAGTCGTTCTGTTTCACCTATTTAAAATTTTCTGTGTGATTTCAGTAGTCTGGGAAGAAAAGATTTCCCTTAACTGCGTAATAACAGTAACCTGTTGAAAAGTTGTCCTCTTCTGTAAGCACTTCAGCTCTCTCTGGAGTAAATGGAGTTTTATGTTTTATATTTTCTAAGTCTGTTGGGATTAATATGTTCTGCATAGAAGTATTTGAGAAATTCAGCTTTTTAACAAGTATTTAAATTATTTTAAATGAATTATTAATAATAATGTTAATAATAAACAATTATTTTAACAAATATTTAAAAATACAGAGTATTGAGGGGAAATTGGGTTTAGAACTACTGGAGGGTTTCCAACTATGACTTTCTTTTTCTTTGAACTGTTAACCTGAAAGTAAGGTTCTGCAATAAAAATGAGTAATTTTTATTTCTCTTAGAGAAAAAGAGGAAGCGCATCAGCTCCATCAGGAGGCTTGGGAGCGCCATCAGGCAAGAAAAGAGCTTCGCAGCAAAAACCAGAATGCACCAGACAATCGCCCCGAGGAAAACTTCTTCAGCAGACTAGATTCCAGTCTGAAGAAGAACACAGCTTTCGTCAAGAAGCTAAAAACCATTACAGAGCAACAAAGGGACTCCTTGTCCCATGACTTTAATAGCCTGAATTTAAGCAAATACATTGCAGAAGCAGTAGCTTCTATTGTGGAAGCCAAACTGAAAATATCAGATGTGAACTGCGCTGTGCACTTGTGTTCCCTCTTTCACCAGCGCTATGCTGATTTTGCTCCTTCGTTACTTCAGGCTTGGAAAAAACATTTTGAAGCAAGGAAGGAAGAGAAGACTCCTAACATTACCAAGTTAAGAACTGATTTGCGTTTCATTGCAGAATTGACAATAGTTGGGATTTTCACTGACAAGGAAGGTCTGTCTTTAATCTATGAGCAGCTTAAAAATATTATTAACGCTGATCGAGAATCCCACACTCATGTTTCTGTGGTTATCAGCTTTTGTCGGCACTGTGGAGATGACATTGCTGGTTTGGTACCAAGGAAAGTAAAAACTGTTGCAGAGAAGTTTAACTTGAGCTTTCCTCCTAGTGAGATAATTAGCCCAGAGAAACAACAGCCCTTCCAGAATTTGTTGAAGGAATACTTTACGTCTTTGACCAAACATCTGAAAAGGGACCACAGGGAGCTACAAAATATTGAAAGACAAAACAGGTGACACTTGAATGTTGCTTTTTATTTATGCAGAAAAAAATAGTCTATTGATGAAATGCCTTGATTTGTTGCAGTATTTGTAAACAAAGTCTGTTAGTGGTGTAGAAGATAAGTGTATTCTGCTGTATATCTAAAAAAAAAAAGTTTGCTCTGAATACTTAAAAACAAAAACCAAACAGACTCTTAAAGATTTGTTTAGATTCTTTAAAGATACTCTAAGTATCTTTAAAGAAAACGGAGGTTGACCTTTAACTTTACTTCTGTTAACTCTGTTAGTTCGGTGATGCTCCCTTGGCAGCTTGAGAGTAATGTTTCTTTTCCAGCTGGTACTGTCCTTTTCCAGTTGGCACAATCTGATTTCTCCCTTTCCACCCACATTTATCTAACAGAGCATATGCCACAATGGCTTTGGCTTGGGGTTTTTTTTGTTGGTTTTTTTTGTTGTTTACTGTACTAGTATGGAGGAAAAATTAGGTTAGATTAACAAGGTATCCCTTATACTTTAATGTGGACAAATTTTATATATTAAAATGTTGGAGGGTTTAGACAATGATTCAAATTCTCTTAAATGTCTATATGAAATACTAATATTGAAGGGTATGAATATACACAATTAAGATCTGAATAATTTAATGTCTACCATGATCACATTGTTTAATATTGTTTGCTTTTCTTTAAAGCATCATGAATTGTCGTTATTGAAGCCTGCCTAAGCCCAACTGCTGGTCTTAAAAAATGGTCATTCTTAAATCCTTTTGGAAGCATTCCAGGCAGACAGAATGAACGTGTTAGAGTGCAGGCACAGGCTTCAAGTAAAAGGCTGAACATCAGTCGGGAGCCAAATGTATGCTTGAGATACATAGAAATTTGGTGTTCCCAAACCAAGACTTTAAACTTGGATCCCTTGTGCTGATGGGTATTCTGTTGCAGTCCTATCGAGACTTGGTCAGCTAAGTGGTGTATTTCACGGAGGCCATCAACAAACTTTTGAGCTACCATTATTTCTACGAGTACCTGATTACTTTAAAGTGTGTTATTGACTTAGTAGTTGTTTGCTTTTTTGGGGTTTTGGGTTTGTTTTTTTTTAAGTTAATGAATATAAACTTTCACAATTATAATTGGTTCTGGGTGGGATTTCAATGAGTGAGTGTTATAAAGTCTGCATGATAGGAAATGAAGTTAACAAAACTTGCAAGAGATGTGAAGAATGTTAAGAAACCACGAAGAATAAAGAACGTAAGTGATCTGGGAGAGGGAAATATACTTTCATGTTTACTTGCACAACTGGATAAAAATGACTGGATAGAGCCCTGAGCAGCCTTGTCCAATCTCATCATTGAACCTACTTTGAGAAACTCAGACTAGAGACCCTTTATGTACCTTATCTGAATTATCCCTATGAACTTCAGTGCAAAGCTTTGTTTTGGGGAAGGAATGTGAGGAAGTATAGTTTATCACTGGATGAAGATAATTCTATTATTTATCTCTGTCTGAACTTTTAGATGTTTATTTAAGCTGCTTAATAAAAGTTGGGGAATAAGTTTTGTTAAAGATACAAGACATCAGAAAAACTTTCCTGCCTAGTTTTATTTGCTTACAACATGTCTGTAACAAGAGAGATGCTTGGCATTTGCATGCTATGGATGTGCAAGGTGTGAGGTCAAAGACAGAGACTTGCCTGGCAAACAGTCTGTGAATACTATAGAAATCTTCCTAAATTGTGGATTCCTGAAAAGTGATTGTGGTGATGTGTTATTGTTTTTTTGTTAGTTTGTGGTTTGTTTTGTGGTTGGTTTTTTTGTTGTTGTGTTGGGTTTTGTTTGTGGGTTTTTTTTGTGTTTTTGTTTTTTAAGAGGAATAATCCTATTGGAAAAAACAGTCCTCTGTACAGTCCTCTGTATATTTGAAACCAGATCTACTTTGGTGATAGCAACAGCTTTTATTCCTACTATTATTCCAGAACTGGTGAAGTGAACAGGGAGCGAACTGTTACCTCTTGTGCATCAACAGTGCACCGTATGTTTAGGTTATGACATTTTGTCAAGTGAATACCTCTTGAATTTACCTGTGTCAGGAGAGTGACTGTGAAGTAGCTCATGCTGTACAGATTGGTTAAGTTACTTGCAAATTAATATGCTAACCTTAACAGTGCTTTAATATTGTGTTACCTGGTGAATCATTTAGGTAAAATTAAAGCATGATTAGACATGAGGGTTTCTGCAGGTGGATAATTAGGAAAACTACTGTGAGTTACGCTTTGACAGTAGGACCTGATGGTCTTTTGGTTACATAGCTAAGGGCACAGCAAAATCTGTGCAGGTGGTTTCATTGGAAAGGAGCAACTTGATTCCCAAATTCTAGTGTGAGTTTTCAAAAATGAATGTTACATAAGGAAGAAACTTCTTTTGTCTAAATTAAGGATGTTTTTAAGATATGCTGAACTTGTGTTGTGGCACTTCGTGAAATTCTGAAGAGACATAAAGTAAGATAAGTACTGTATGCTGTACTTCTAATTGTATGTAAAAATGAATTGTGCTTTTAAAAGTTTCCTTAGTATGCTTTAGCTTGCTTGAATTTGTTAACATTTGTCTTTTGGGAACTAAGACTGAGAACCAAAACTCTTGTACTCTTACAGTGCTTTGCTGTTTTGTTTTGGTTTTTTTTTTAATAATAGCACAGAGCTTCAGTGCTCATGTCTATGAGGGAGGTATATTTTAAACTGAAAATATGTACCTAATGGATAGCTGTGTCCATAGAAAGGCTATGAATTGGCATTTAACATGTTTCCTGAATCCAAACTGAACTATTGCACTTCAGAAATTGTCAGTAGTCATATAAATTGTTAATTTTTCCCCACTTTACTATTAGGAGCAGGTAGTACATGTTACATAGGTGTGTTTTTGTAAGAGGGTCAAGAAACATAGCTTTTGCTAGCCTTACTGCTTCTTGCCCTCTAGCAAGACATCTATGTCAAGTTTTGGTTCTGAGCAGATAGGAATTTTGTTGCTCACTCTGTGAATGTGTTGTGTACAAAGATGGCTTTTGTTTTACAGTTAATCTGGAACTGAAAATAGGCAAGATAGTTTAATCAATGTAAGTCGAGGGATAACAATCTTAAAAATTTTATGCCATAAAACGTTCGGATCTTTTGGCAAGAATGTGATTGTATACTTATTGCTTAATAAAAGCCTAATAGTGTAATGATACAACCTGCTTTAGGAATTAAGACATCCGCACTTTATTTCAAATATTATCTTTTGATGTTTTCATCTCAGTGCAGGGTAAATTGTCAGTGGTTACAGCTGGTTAGTCCAATGTTAATAGCATTGTTCAAGCTACTGGAAACCAAATTGGAAACTTGCTAGGCAAGCTCATTCTGTCAGCTTCCCTTTGAAAGTCCTTGATTGATCTGAGCCCATTTGTACCTTTGCTGTAGTAGGCCCCCAAACAGCTCAACCGGCCCAAAGTATCCCTTGCTGGTAAAGAACTGACTGTGCCTCATCCATATAAGAACTGTTCATGAAGAGTGGATCGTGCCATGGATGGGAAAATGCGCTTCTCAGGAGCCCTAGTTGAGGACAAAGCAGACCGTTGCTAATGAGCAACTGGCTTATTCTTAGTTAACCCAAAATCAAGGATGACAGTCTTTCATCAGTCTTTTGTGGCAAGCTTTGTACTAGCAGAGATTGCCTTGTTCTGTATATTTGATACAAAGTACTGAAAGTTCTTGATTTTTTTTGTCTGAAATCCAAGATGGCCTTAATTGTAGTTTGGTAAGAAAATAGAGTTGTACTGTTCTGCATGTAATCCTGAAACTGCTTTACTGTGTACTTGTAAGCAGGGGTTACGTGCCTTCAAATGCAAGTTGCTTTTGACAACAAATTTCAGTTTTAAAAATGAGAATTTAAAATAAGTATGGATAGTTTCATAAAAGAAAACAAAAAGCAAGTAAGGAAACAAATGTAACTGTTTTTCATTTGGGCTGATAGATTTGAAATAACTTGGGGGTTTTTTTGAAAATTAATGGGCTAGTCTTAACATGCAACTCTTTTTGAGCCTCCTGGCAGTGATTGCGTGTTTAATTATTTGAACAACATGGAAATGTTTTCCATCTGTAACAATACTTTTACCCATTTGAATGCTTTAATTTACTACAGAAGTTTTTTCGTAGTGCAGGACTGCTACAGGATAATCATGGCAAAAAAATTAGCCTTTTTCTTTAGATACTGAAGTTAGAGCTTCTGTGACTGTGCTACCCTCAATGATACTGAAGTTGGTAATTCAGTATGGTGGTTTGGAAAAAAACAACATTACTCAAATTTTTGCTGTTGTGGTCTAAACTAGAATTCTTACAGTTCCCTTAAATAGAGAAGGTTAGCTTTGCTCAGAGAAGTTGGTAGTGGTTCAGCATAGCTCAAATATATTTAAAGAAAAAAGGCCATCTTACTGTAACGTTGATTTTTGCAGGCGCATTCTTCACTCCAAGGGAGAGCTGAGTGAAGATCGACACAAGCAATATGAGGAATTTGCAATGTCATATCAGAAGCTGTTGGCAAATTCTCAATCTCTAGCAGATCTTTTGGATGAAAATATGCCTGACCTTCCTCAAGAGAAACCAACACCTGAGGGTAGGCTGTCTTCTAAAGCAAACAGGATGCTGGACTTGGCTTGGATGTGGTGGGAAGGCTAACCAAACCCTCTCACTGATGTGTTCTGTCCATTGATTTATTTATTTTTTTTTATTTAGGCTTTCCCTTTTAAGGATATCCACAAATGAATAATACATAGTTTTTTATTAAAGTAATTAAACCTAACATGTAACTGTATCTATTGTATATGCTCTGTAGTTACGGTAGCTTAAGTAATATCTCTTTAGATTTCTTTCAGTAATATAGGAATAAATGGAAAATTAGAATTCTTTTTAACCTAATCCTTTCCATTTAATGCAATGCATTTTTTTAATATTTAAAGAACTGTATATGTTAAAGTTTTAAAATCTGATATTGTTAAAAAATGAGTTTGAATTATATTTTGGGTCATGATGTTATGAGCATGAACATATTGTTGAGCCAGATAAGTCACTAGGTGGCTCTCTGACCTCCTGAGGAGGAGTACAGGATTTAACTGGCAGAGCTATTCAATGCCTTAATGAATCTCAAATATTAGATTTAGAGATGTTATTGAAATCATGAGTGTATCTTTTGTCTGAAGTGTTCTTGAGCTTAAAAAGGCTGTATTTCTTGAACACCTCTAAATTTAAAATTATTTTTTTTAAACTTCTGTTCTTAAAATACAGTGGGGTACGGTTCATCATGCTCAAAGCGATTGCTTTTTATACTAATGTAGTTAGTCTGTTACAGCTTTCCTTTCTAATACCGCATAACATGTTCCTTGATTTGACTTGATTTGACTTTCACTCTGACACTGTGTTTTCTATCAATGCTAAATTTACAGTTTTAAGATAGCTTATTGATATACCTAATATTAAGATTGGGTTGTTAAAAGCACTTTAAATTATGCATTGCAATATTTAGTGAAAACAGGTAGTAATAAATAGGTTAACATGTTTCTAAAAGAATTTTTCTTACTCTTTAAAGGTGCCTCCTTTTAGAAGGTGAGAAATTTGTGTAAGTAACTTTCTTATGGTTTCACTATTTTTGCAGAACATGGACCCGGTATTGATATTTTCACACCAGGAAAGCCTGGCGAATATGACCTGGAGGGGGGTATCTGGGAAGATGAAGATGCTAGAAACTTCTATGAGAACCTCATCGACTTAAAGGCTTTTGTGCCAGCAATTTTGTTTAAAGATAATGAAAAATGTTCCCAAAACAAGGATTCCAGCAAAGATGAATCAAGAGGTAGAATGCTTAGATGAGTATTTTTTTAACATATCTTGTCCAACAGGTATGCAAATTTGATGGAAGTAATGAATCTTCAATGAAATAATTTGTGGTGATGAGGAAAATACACTGGTTTGGATGAATTTTTAGGGAAGAAACTATGTGGGGTAGGGATTATATCTGGATATGGTATTTAAGGAAAAAAGTAAATGCATTTTAATATTGATAGAATTTTAAAATAATTGTTGGTTAATCAATGTGAGTAAATACTAACTTTTCTGTTAGAAACCTAAAAGTTTACCTTCTCTGAAAGATGTTAATTCTGTTTTTTCCACTAAATTGTTAATGGTAGCTAACTGTCTCAGTATAAAATTCCAGTAGATTAAAAGGCCTGGATGGTTCCTCACTTCTGATGCAGCCTTAGGTTCACAACCCAGCATTGGTGGGCTTTAGTTACAATGGGATAGAAATGACATTCACCATCACTGGCTCAAAGTGTAACAGAAGGTGCATTTTTGGATAAAAGCAATGTTTTGGCATTGAGGAAATGCCAACAAAGACACAGGCTACATGATTTTCTAGTAATACACACGCGGTAGGTCAGTGTTGAGTATTAATGGAATTTCAGCTTTATAGCTCATGAACCCCCTTCCTGATTTTTAAATTCTGAAATTTCCCTGTGAGGGTAATTAGATGTTGGAACAGCTTTCTGAGGGAGCCTGCAATCTCTGTCTTGAGATTTATTTTTTTTTTAAGACAACTAGAAAAAATCCCTGAGAAATATGGTCTGAATGGAGGGCTCATCCACTTTGAGCAGAGGTTGAAATAGAGACCTCACCAAGGTCCATTCCAGACTGATATTGTCTGGGATTCTAAACAGGTTTCCTGCTTTGAGTGTGCGATTTTCATATGATGTGTGCGCTGTTTAGAAGTTGTGTCACACTTTTGTTTGAAAAATTTAAGTATTTTAAAAAGGCTATTTGCCTTGAAGATTACTTCTTTTTATGAAGCACAGTCTGCAAATGAGGCTTGGAGGCCTAAAAGAATAGCAAAATGTTGTAGATAGTAATCTCTTGGAAAAAGAGATTGGTTGTCTCTATTGGTGTCAGAAAAATATTAGTTATTCCTTTCTGAAACTTCATCTAAAGATGCATAGATTATTTGTTTTCAAGGAAAGTACAATTTTTATTTGACCTTCTACATAGCGTATTATTTCTTCAGTATCTTCTTCCTGTTCTGCTTTTTGCTTTTTTTTCTTGGTCTGTGTAAAACACTCTCCCTTGCTTTGTCAATTTTGTTATCAGTTGAGCTATGAAGAATATGTAGTGCAAATGTTAAATTAGAATTTGTACCTTTGAATACTCTTGTACTCTTTGTGAATAATGTTTGTGATACTCATTTACTGGGGTTTTGGAGGGTTCTGTTTTTCTACCTGATCTTCCCAGTATGCAAGGTTTTTTTGCTTGTACTTTCCATGTGATGCCCTGGCAATCCATTTTAAGCACCTTTGGGCTTAGATTGCTACATTCTGAATATTTTGTTCCGTTTTAATGTATGCGTGTAACACAACGAAGACACACCAGGTATAGTTCAGAACAAACAAAAGCACTAAAACTGTTCCCAATCCTTAACAGACCCCAATGTTGGTAAATGTTGGCAGCTTTCAGGCGTATGGGTAAAGCTATATGAAGGATACCAAATCACTGAGATCTAACAAATGAGACAGTATAGTCTCAAGAAGTAGATATTATTTTCCCCATTTCCTTTTAATGAGACTAAGGCACTAAAGAGATATAGGTTTAGCAACACAAGTCTTCCTGTATTCTAATCATAACTGCGTGTATTTAATAATTTAATATTTCTACTTAACTTCTAAATAGATTCCAAAGATGCTAAAGATAATAAGGAAGCACCTGGGAGCGAGGATTTGGAGTTGGAGCTGGAGAACCTGGATATTAATGATGATCCTCTGGAGTTAGACTGTGGAGATGAGGCAGAAGATCTTACAAAAAAGCTTCTTGATGAGCAAGGTAAAAAGAATTGGTTTTAGGAATTCTGTGTTCCTTCCTGATTTTTATTTTTGAGCTTAATGGTTTTTATTCAGTAGATAGAGTGACTTCAGGGAAAACAATATTTATTTATGAAACTTCAGTAGCTAGAAACTGTTAGGATTGTGGTCAAAATGCGTTCGTAACAAGGCACTCACATACAAGTGAAAAGTATTATATGGAGGTTTATGTAGTGAAAGTTACTGATTCCTTCATATAGCTTTTAAATTAATCAGATGTGAAGGCAGTTGTCTGAAAAGTGACTAGAAAGAAGTATGTAGACTTCAGTGCGTAAATATTTTCTGTTTTTATCTTCTGTTGAAATCTAAGATTCAGCTCTGCCTTTCTTTTAATCGTTGAAGACTTTTCTTTTGATGTTATGGCTTTACATAGCAGGATTTAAGTATTCTAACCTCTAATTATGTGTAAAGGGCTGTAAATGGCACCTGTGAAAATGTAGCTGGTTTACTAGGGGAATTAGCAGCAAAATGTTTCTTAAAAGATTTTCTTATGAGTTACAAGTTTTTCTTTCAGTGGTACTGAATACTGGGAAAAGCAACATCAGGTGTTGAGCCAAATTCATAGAGGAGCAAGTGAGCTCTTTGAGCCCAGTTTGTAAGACACACCGGTTTTGCTGCTTTGGATTTCCAAGGACCAATGCAGATTCTTTTCTTTCATTTCTGAAGCAGGAAAATTGTTCTGTGTCTAGAATATGGGGTGGGGGGAATTGCCTCTGGAGTCCGCTGGCTGGAAATTCTGTGGCTTTAAAGTGAAAATCCTACCTGATCTAGTGAATTTGTAATCTAATCATCCCCTTGCTTGAAACTGCATTGGGCTTTAAAAGCTAAGAAGTTAAAGCCAAAACTTTAAGCCATGGAGTTCACATCAAAGCAAAAAAGTTCAGGCCCCGGCAAAGCCTGTGTATCAGTGTCTAAAGCACAGGTTCATCCAACCAAGCTGATACATGGGTCCGTGGGTTTGGGCACTGAGTAGCTTGAACAACTGCTCAAAGTACCACTCTCTCTCAGATGAAAATAGGGGTGGGTTATGGCATATGGATCTTTAAACTGGGTGACTCTCTCGTGTACCTAAAGTTAGTTGAGCTGAAATTGAGCTTGGGACTATGCTGGTCTCTGACACCTCACGAATTCAAAGAAATTAGACAGCTCCAGAGTCAGACTGTTTCAGACTCCTTCTGAAAGGAAAACAGTTGGGATAATTCTATATAATACTTCCTTTGGTTTTTCCTTTCTTTACCCAGACAGGTTGGAAAAAGCCATACCCTCCTTGGAATAAACTTTCTGTTCCGTTTATGTTTTACTTGGAGTAGTCATCAGCTCATTAAGCTGGTTAAGATGTTAAGTTTTAGTTGCAGAACATTCACCTTTAGTGAGTTGTTACCCTCCGGTCAGGTGTCTCAAACAAAACAGTGAAGAGCATGGTTCCAGCTATCTATAAGGGAGGTCCTCTTGGAATCAAAAGTAAAAAGAGCAGTTCATTCTGGATTGGTCATAGCCCGCTAGATAGGCCAAAAGTAATTTGTCAATATACATCTAAAGGAACATGGGTATTTCCTTCTTTTCTTTTTTTGAAGGGATTCTTGACTTGATAGGAGGATGAAGATTATTCCAAATACAAAGCCAAATAACATGAGTGAGATCCTGTAGAAGTGAGGAAGGAATGACGGGAGATGAGATCAGAAATAGAAGATGCAGTCTCTGTATAGTTCTAGCTCACTGGGAGGCAATGCCAGTTTGAGTATGTACAGTAGCACAGAAGGGATTGATGATTGTGCTTTTGATTGTAAAAGGAAGGTGATGCATATTTTGTCATAATATGAAATATTAACCATCAATACTAGTTTCTGTTTTTAAACTGGCTATTGACTGAGCTTTAAACATACTCCCATGTGAAAGGTTGATCTAAAATGTGTCAGAACGGGCTCTTCAAGAAAGCCTTTTACTTTTCTACCTTGTGAAGGTAATGTCACTTGGCTCACAGCGTAGGCTTTTAAGAAGAAGCTTCGTTGATTGTCTGTGCTCGTTAGTTTATTTTTTGTGAAACATGTAGAAACTTATTGTCTTTAGGAATTCTATACATTTGTCAAAGATTTTTTTTCAGCCTTTCTCTAAAGTGAAATTCACTTTGGTTTGAAATTAGAAAAATTAGGTGTTCCTCAGCTGCAAAATATAGCTTTAACTTTTCTTCATACGTACTGAATTTTTGTGCATCTGTACTTGAGGTAAGTTAGTATTAATGTTTTGTACAAAGCCAGCAAAGAATGAAACCACTGTATTATGACACTATTACAAACAGAAACCAGAGTATTCCTAGATTGAGATGGGCCTTTAGTATAAAAAGGGAGGATGCAAGTATAGCAGCTTCTTAGATGTAAGTCCAAGATGAAGGAAAAAAAAAAAGTAGCTTTGGTTATTGTGATAATCTGGGGGTGTGGATTTAACTGGCAGAGGGAATAAGTAAATTATAGAGGGGAAAATAGGATAAATAGGGTAGACAGTCCAGTCAGACAGTGGGTACTGCCTATCTTCTGTTACTTCTACATGTTCTTCTGTCACTTCTCTTCAGTCTTTTCTCCACTCTCCAAATATGAGGGAGACAAGGCAGTACCTTGTGCATTTTTAAAGCAAGTCTGCCCTGGTGTAGCATCCTTCACAGCACTGCAGTGCCTGTTTCTGCAATTTTTTTCCTAAAGTTTGGGAGTCTATAGTCAGCTAAGTTTAAGATATGACATGTAAAAGCAAAGTTGATGCAGTTAGTTGAAGAGGTTTGTTTACCAGGAATTCGGGTAATTTATTTTGTTTCTCTATTGTGTTAACTTTGAGTGAATCTTAATTTTCTTATTTTCAATATGCTCAGGGAAGAGAGAGGGAGCAGATAGCACCGGAGCTGAAAATAGTGACGGAAAACATGCTGAAAGAAGTGAGTTTTGAGGTTGTTTTTAAAAGAGAAGATGAAATGTTAAAAATGAAGCTGTGTGAATGGAGACAAAGATGTTAAGTAAGGAATGGCCAGGGTGGAAGCCATCAAGGGTACTGGGAGCAGGAGGACTTTGATGTTAATGTATATCTAGCGCCAGTTTTTGTAAGGTTGGTCAGCAGCAGAGATGATGCATAGAACATCAGTATCGAGTCAACCCTTTTAATTTTGCTATACTGTTTAGAGAGCTAGCGAGGTTCCTATCAGAAGAGCAAGAATTTAAAAAGATACTCCTTAAGAAATATTTTTTGGACTTGGATGACTTGTTAGACTGGATTCTGAACACATTCTTCAATGAGGCTTTGAGTCAACAAGATGTTTAACTTCATGCTTACGCTTAAGTCTTGTGCAGAGAGGGGAATCCAGCCAGCAATTTACTCACAGTATTGGTTTGTACCATCTGAATGTGAGGGCTCCTGCATGGTCAAATTCATTACAGAAGCTTATGTCACAAAGGAATAGCTACTAGCATTAGAAAAACAATTCTGTCATTTCCACTGTCTGGGTGATACTATACAAAGTAGACTGAAGCTTTCAGGCAGAGTGGAGTTTTTAGGATAGAGGCCTCTGTAACGTTATAGTTTTGTAAAAATTGAAAAAAGATGTTAACAATACAGGAGGCAGGTGTTTCCCAAAGTATATGTATTGGGAGAGGGGAAGGCAAATAACTATTATTATTGAAGTAGAAGACTGTTTTGCACCAGTCATTACAAGAGAACAACTTCAGTAAGTCCTTAGGGTCATCTTATACTTTCTCCCTGAAAATTGTAGGATTGCATGCGTGTTTGGTGAAATATAAAGGTGTGTAAAAAGAAGAAACAATTTTTCTTTCACTCTCTGCAGTGATCTTACTGCATTATTTGATCTGCACCCAGATAGACTATTACAAATAGTCTAACCATAATTATTATGTATTACTACTTGTGAATTTTTAAAAAGAGGTAGTGCAGTTTTAAAATGTGGTGATGCTTAAAGACTGGAACTCAAGAGGATCAAAGTGAAAAGCAAGAAATGAACTCATTTTTTGCATGAATTGCATGCTTAGAGTTGTTATGTGCCTTGGAGAAGGAAGCCTGGACAGTTTCATTTCCTGTTACTGTAAAATTCTTAATTTTCTATCTTAAGTTATAAACTTGCTTCGGGTACTACAGAAGAGCCTTTCCACTTAGAAAGGATCCACGTACTGTGATGAGAAATAAATACCTAGAAATACAATGGGAGAGTATTTGTAGCCCTCCAGTGAAGGAGAGGACCAGTGAAAGGAGATATATTTGGGAACTATCGAAATTTAATGTGATAGCAGGGCCTCTTGAAAGATTGTCCTGAAAAGTGACTGAATTGTCAAAGACTTTTTTTTTAAATTTATTTCAAGAGTGTTTAGTCAGGTTGAATAGAAGACATGTGAGACAACTAGTTGCTGTAAGGGAAAAAGAGAAAGATAAAAGAACATCAGGAGGAGACAGGAAGGTGTGGCTGTAAATATGCAAATGGCAGATGCATTAAAACAAGATTTGCTAGTAAAAATTGTCTGGCTTGAGCTATTGCGTGCTTCCTAGTGAACTCTAACTCTGAGTATATAGGTGATGAGGGAGTCAGGGTTCCATTAAGCATTTAAAACTTCACGGTCCTCTTTTGTCTGAACGTCTTCCTTTTCTTTTTTTCTCCTTTCTTAATGAACCCTTCTGTCTTGTTCTTCTGACTTCTAGTTGCCTGTGCAAGAGAGGAGGCTATGTCATCTGCTTTAATCTCTAGCATCTTCAAGATGGGGTGGCTGGCAGTGTTCCTTGGAACAATTCTTAGTGTTTCTCTACCTAAGCTCAAACCCTGCCCCCAGCTGTCCACAAAAAAAAAAAAAACACCAAAAAAAAACCCAACAAAAAAACCAAGAAAAAAATTTTCCTACAATGCAGCAACTTTGTTTTCTCTTTGCCTTTCAGTAACTTGAAAAAGGAACTTCAGTCTTTTATGCTAATTTACCTTACTGTGTAGCCTGTAAAGACTTTACCAAGCTTTGGGTATTTTGTAGTTTATTTGGGTGCAATTTCAACACCACCATATTCACCTTTTGAAGTTTGTCTCTGGTCTGCTTTCAGATACCTCCTGGGTATTCTTGTTACTGTCAAACATCCTCAGACTGAAAGGAAACCAAACATCATCATGTTCCTTTTTCAGGAAGCAGTGTTCTTTTATGCTACTTTGGCCAAGGAAAGGGTTCTTTCCAAGCGTTTGTGTTCTAACTCATTGTTTTGGCTCGTGTTACGCTATAGAGCAAATTAGACACTTCTCTAGGACTTAGTAAAATCTGGAAATTTTTTGGAGCATACCACACATTTTGCAATTAAAGGGTAACTGTAGGGGAATTGGTCTGGTGAGGTCTTCATAGTTGATGTCAGAAAACCTGAATTTCAATGGTAGAGTTGTCCTGCAGTCTTTTACTTGACTAGTGTTACTGACTCAATTAGTAGATATAGGTCACTGTCACTGCTTCCGATGTTGCAAATAACATGGAAGCATTTGCCTGAAGAACAAGTTGCCACTTGCCTTGCAATTGCTCTGTCGTCAACCCTCAATCCTTGTCGCTTTATGTTTCTATACTGTTTTTTGTACAGCTGAAATAATTAAGTTGGCCTCTAGCTTTAACAGCCTCAAGTGAATAGATGTCAAGGACATACCAGATGAAAGAATGGCCTTTAGCGACATTTTTGTTCAAAAATTCTATTTCTCTTGCGGGGCAAACATACATAAAGTAGGATCTGCAATTGCATTAAGGTGTTTTGTTTTGTTCCCCCCCCCTAATTATTTTCCCCCATGTTAGGGCCTCCTTGTGGTTCTCCTTTTATCAATTAAAGAAATTATCATGGTTTTCTAGGAATGTATATTTGTTGTATAAATTAGGAGGTAGGGAACTTCATGAAAAGCAAGACAAGTTTTAAAGGTGATACTTTTGTCTCTTGTCAGCATAGACAATGAATGGACTTTTTTTTGCATTAAAAAATGAATTTTTGTATCTTTTTTTAATCTGTAGAGGAATGTTTAACAACTGAACATTACAAATGCACTGTGTTTGGGGAATGTGATAGTAAATTGTTATATTTCATAGCTTAAAGATGTGTATTGCTTGTTTATTTCACTCTGTTAGAACAAGAGGATGAAGAAGCCAGTACTGGATCTCATTTAAAACTTATAGTAGATGCTTTTCTTCAGCAGCTTCCAAATTGCGTCAACAGAGACCTCATAGACAAGGTATAGTCATGTTTTTAATTTCTTCCCCTATTGGAAGCTGTAATGCTTGATCAGATTAATTGGAAATAAAGATTTGAAGCTTTGGAGTCTAGCAGTAGCTGAATTCATTTTTAGCCTGGACGAAATATTTTTTTTCCCTCACTTAGTCAGCAATTGCCCAAATACCATGTGATAGTGGTTTCATCTGCCCGTTCTCTTACATGTTAGATTGTTTTAGAAGTAGACTTGGTTTTTTCTCTTTTTTGCTCCCGTCACTCCGTGACATATTACTGTCTCCCTAAAGCTGTTTCTTCCTTGTGCTGATCCAAAGAATCGATCTTTATTCCTGTAACTGAACAAGTGTTTTCTAACTATATCAGTTCTAGCCAAAAGTGAAGATTTTTCTTTACAGTTGTTTTTAAAGCAGCTGCATGTAACAAGCATAGTTCTCTAAAAGACACTTTTGAAAACCATGCTATATTGCTTTGAATAAAAAAACACTATATCAAAGATGAAGTATTATATGGACTTTTTTCTTTATAGGCAGCAATGGATTTTTGCATGAATATGAATACAAAAGCTAACAGAAGAAAACTAGTACGGGCACTTTTCATAGTTCCTAGACAAAGGTAAGAATTGAGGGGGAACAAGCTGAATCCACCCTTTGGTTATTTAACTTAACATATGTGTATATTTTGTAACTGTTTAAATTACTGAAGGCCGGTGCATATTCCAGGCTGCATTTTTTTTATTCCTGATGTGCACTTCTGGAGTATTTTATGCTAGAGCACCAAAGGAATAGTTAGGATTAATGATCAAGCAATTCGTCACAATACTTTGCCATAGCAGTATAAAATTTTTAATAATTAGTTTCTCTTTTATTGTACTTGTGTGTTTAGAGTGGATCTTTTAATGACTTTTTTAACCTTGAAAACCACGCAAAACTACCTTCTGTCAAAAAAATGTAATTCAGGAGAACTTGCACTTTTTTATATAAGAACCTCTGAATAGTTAGAGCACAATATAGTTTAGGAAGGAGAATTTCTTGTCATATGTTAATTCTCATATAGTACATAGCCGTTATAGCCTTTTATCTTCTGGAACAGAGCTGGTTCTAGGCCGGGTGGCTTGGAGAAAGCAAGGATAAGAGTTGGCCTGTTAGCTTGGCCTGTTCTGTCTGTGTAGATTTGTCCATGTAGAGTTTTGCTGTTTCTCCTTGTCTGTCTCTGTGTAAGAGAGGTCCCTGCTCTTACAGGAAGAGCCTTGCTTACAGAAATGGTTGCAAATGTTGAGATAAAATTGTTAAATTCATTAGAAGAATAATATATTTCTCTGCACTCTGGTAAATTTATATCTTAAATAGGTGCAATTATAAAGGAGTCGCTTTTCTTGCTCCACCTTGCCCTATTTCTCCTGAGAGGTTGTTCTGATGCTGCTTTTATTTTCCAATGTTTCATCATCATCTTGGATTTCCTGTTAAGAGTTCACACCACTTTGGTTCCATTCCCTTTTAACACTGAGGACAAAACATGGTTTGAGTGTTCATTTTGTCTCAAGACTTGTGTAGACTATTGCTTTGCATAAACAGACTTTGGTGTTTTGTTTTCCTTATTTTTAATCACTTAGTTCTTGCATTGTGTTTTCAACCATAATTCTAACCTATTTCTTCATCACATCTGTAATAAGCATCTGCTGTGCTAATAACCTGACACTCTTAGCTGTATATAAGCCAATGGTTTGTTTGCTGGCTACATGCATTAACCTGACTCTACCTTGATATTAGTTTTGCAATTAGAAATACACATAATCTTTCCTTCTTTTACATATTCTTTTCTCTAAAAATTATGGTTTTGACACTTCAGTCTTTGGAGACTTTGCTGCCTCTGTCAGTAATTCATATTTTTGGGCAGAGACTCTTGAATATCTTCTGTTAGACATAACAAGGTGCTCTTTAGCCCAAGTTTATGGTGTAGATGCAGTAACATTTCTATTTGTCAGCCTGCTGGTAATCACAGAATGCATCAAAACACAATTTGAGAAGACCTTTTTTGCACAACCTGGAACATCTACAGCAATGTAAATCAGCAGGATGACTTAGGCTTTTATCTTCAGCTCTACCATAGTAGAGAGTTTTCCATGTTTGTTTGCAAAATGGAAGTGGCTTGTTGGCTGGTCTGTGAACATACAGTAATATTCTTAGCACTGCCCTGTATTTCTTCTTGATGATGTAGATTCCAGATTGCTCAAATTGATCTTTAACTTTTGGAACTTCTATGAAGATGCATGATTTTCTTTGCATAATCCACTAAAGTGCACTAGATAACAATGACCTGAAGGAACTTGTTGACCTTGTGCACAGCAAAAGAGGTAGTTTCAGACAAGAACAACATGATGGTCTGTCAATTCAGCAGTGTGGTTTCACAGATACCATGAAAGCAAAAGTTGAATTACTAGTGTATTGTAACATTAAAACAAAAGATGTGGTTTGATCAGGCTGTGCTAGGGACACGGTAAGTTGCTAGAAATGTATATAGTCTCCACATTGTTACTGACTCATTGTATTCTCAGTGGTAGTCCCACTATCCCACAACATAATAATTCTAAAAAGATTAATTATTCTGTAGGAACTCAATAGACTAGTATAGATGGTGTGGTTGGCTCAAGGAGCTGCTATCTTTGTGGCGGTTCTGTTCTCTAATATTTGGAACTAATACTGAAGCGAATGGCTCAGCTGATCACTGTTGCTCTTTAACTATAAATATTAATTCTTACTATTAAGAAATATGAATATTCCATGTACAATTCTGTTTTAATACCTGTCTGCTGTCTGCTCTGAGACCTGCTGGACTAATGAATACTCCAACTTCCAATTGTAAGATCTTAAGTTCAGTTCTATATATCTGCCTGTTCTGTTGCCTGCATTAGTGATGCCTGTTTCTGGGCTGCTACACAGGAGAAATAGGATCTTGACTGAGCTTCTTGTTCTGAACCACAAACAGTTGCAATGAAAATACCAGCTGAATTGCCCATAGATGCAGATGATTTTAAAGGGCAATCTCTCCTAATGTTTGTTTGCTTTATTACTGCAGTTGGTAAAGGAGTAGTTCTGCTTTCTGTCTTGAAATCAATATTTATAATCCTTGTGGAAAAACTCCAGGTGTGTGTATGGCACACAGTACTAATGGTTGCTATAAAATGCTACGAATTCATTTAGGAAATTATATAACACGCTGCTTCGAAGCTCTGTATACTATGCATTAACAATGTGTTTGCTTCGTGTATCTCTTCACTGAGCCACAATGATATGTCTTTACCTTCTGTTATAGGTGTTGCATACTAGTGTTTACTAATTCCAGGAGTTTCTGCAGTATCTCTCTAAGTCTAGCTATTATGTTGGCAGCCATATTAAGATATTTCAATAACAGAGTAAGTTCTGTTTCTTCTTGAGAGATCAGTTTTAGGAAATGTACAGGCACAACAATTTTATGAAGAAAGTGCAAAACTTGTTTCACGTTTGAGGAGTAATGCAGGCACTGTAAAGTCCAAATCATTAAGCAGGGAGTTTTCTTGCTCCCATGAGGGTTGGATAGATTGGGACAAATGCAGGATTCTTCACAACAGAAAACTTAATTTGACAAAAAGGAGAGTTTTTCCTCAACTAACTGTAGATTAGTGTTAGAATGCAACATCATTGCACTGCTGTGTTGAATACTTATGAATGGATTGCATTTATATTTCCAGCTGCAATTTGAACCTCCAACCCAACAGAACAGAAAGCCTTTTAAAAAGGTTTTTCAATGCTAGTATACAAGCGGCTTTCAGATTTGCATGGGAGGATTGATTTAAAACTCAGTATTAGCCTTTTAATTCAGGACTATATAGTTTGCACTAAAGCAATAGTACAGTGATTTAACCCATACTGCTCACAGCTTTAGGGTGTTTATGTGTAGTTCTTTGCTATCTAACTGAATTGTCTTCCTGTACAGGTACATGTAATTATTCATGTTTAGTTACATACTGCAAAATTGATTATTTTTTTTTTTTTTCAATTTCAATATGAGAAGTTTAAAATCTCTTTTTAGGCCTAAAATTCTAAACAATTCTAGGCAAATGCTACACAGTAAATAAGGGATGTTGTACCTTCTGCTTTTTTATGCCATTCCCATCTATGGTGATCTATGAAGTTGCAAGTTTACTAAGCAAGAGACCTGTTGTTCATCATATGGAAATTTTTAGCATTATCGTTGTCTGGTCTTGATTCAGAAGTTAGCTGCTTCTGAGCATTTTAACTCAAAAGATATAAACCTCCTGTGTGTCTACCTTCTTTCAGCTTCTTATCCTTAGACTCCTCAGGTTCTTTTTGTTCAGTTTAACTTGACTTATCAGTGTCTGTGGCCTCTCTCATTTCAGGATAAAGCTGAGGGATGTGCTTGAGATAAGGACTTTGTGCCACAGCTAAGAAACAAAAGCAAAAAAGTGCTTATCTGATAGCATGCAGATTCCACAGCATTGTTCTCTTCCCACTGAGCAGTGTGGGTGGCAGTTTGTACCTGTTCAGGCCCTGTCAATACACTGTGTTTTTCTGGATTATGATTATTCTTGTGAGGCAGGAGTTCTTGCTCTATTGCTTCATTCTTTAAGCTGTCTTTCTGGTAGAATCCCACTTAAATGTCCAAAATGCCCCCTTGACTCTTTCTGGGTATAAAATTTTGAGTGCACCCATTCTAGCAAGATTGCAATTAGGACTTTATTGAGTAAAGTTTTTGTTCAGTTGGTTTTTTTCTTTTATAAACTAACTTTTGAAATTCTACAAAAAAAGAAGTGCTCTTAGATATTTCTCTGAAGTGCAGTCCACGTGATCCAGAGTTGACTAGAGGTATGTAGTCAAAATGGCAATGGTCAGTATTAGTGGGTTTTTTACTGTGATGGTTTATATTCACAGTCCTTACCATAGGCTTCAGAGTGTAACTGCCTCATCCCTGATGCTGGGTCTTGCTTCATAATGTTGAAAAGCAGGAAGAGAAAGCAATACTGTGGATTTTGTGTGTGTTTTTAGTTAATATCTGCCCCCTCTCTCAAAAAGAAATGCTTTTGGAGAAAACAAAAAACCTAATTAGATTTGCCTTAATGCCAGTAGATGGTGCCACTGATACTGAATCTCTCCACTTACTGAACACGAATTTTTGTCTCCCCTGTGAGAGAGGGAAGGGATTCAATCTCTGATTGCCAATTTCACAGTAATTGACCCAAGGCTTTTCCTTATTATATTTCACCTATTTAGAAATAGCCAGTCTTAGTATTCTTCGCCATGAAGAAACCTTTTGTGTTCTGTGAGGGAATAACAACAATGTGCTCTAAGACTTTAATTTTCCCCCAGGTATGTTCAGTTTACAGAGATGAAATTATTAGCTCTCAGCAGGCAGGTACTTGTTCAAACCAGAATAAAACTTTGTGCTGTTTGTCTTAAAAGAGATGCCATATGGAGATCCCCTCAATTAAAATACACCCCCTCAATTCAGCCAAAGTCTTTTTTTAGTTTAGCTTTTGTATGCGTGTGTAAAATAATGGGACTTTCACTTCTCTGAGAGTTAATGACTTATGCTTAATGACATCGTAGTAATTTGCTGTGGCTAGTCATCCTTGACTGTGTGTTCCAACAAGCTTGAAAAATGTAAATACTGATTCAGTTATTGATTAACAAAAGAGAATAAAAACTGTTAAATAGGTAACCGGGGCACCTGCAATGTTTCACCAGGAGTTTTATGTATTATCTGGAGGCTGCTTAGCTGTGCCTCTTGCAGGTAGTATATTCTGATGCTTCTGATACACAATTTAAATGCATAATTATCCCTCTTTCTGTGAGTGGATATTAAAGATCTTGGAAATGTGCTGTAGTGACATAGCAGTAGAAAGGAGAGGGGAGACAGTCATGTGTGCTTTGTTTTGGGGTTTTTGTCTTGGTGCCAGTTTTACTTTGTGCCAGGACAAAGCTCTATGTATTGCCTCTGCTCTGAGATTTATTTTTGTTTTCTTGGCAGCTTGGGTTTTTTTTTTCTTTTATTCTGTTTTTTTCCATTTCCCTAGCAGTAGGGAAAACCTTAATCCTTTTTAAAGTGTAAACTCAAGATCCATTTTTCCCTTACAGGCGATTTCTCACTTGAAGCATGCAAATTTAAGATGTCTCCACTTAAAACAGTAGGCTTGCTCTACAGTTCATCTGTTTACAGCATTACAAACATACATGTTTACTGCATTACAGCATTTACATTCATACTTATGTCCTGAAAATAAACCAAAAATATGTTCTTCAGCTTGTTAAACGATATTATGAGGCCTCAGAGTGCAGTTGGTTTCTCTGCATTTAAAAGTGATAAATGCACATTTATTCAAAGCAGCTGTGTTATATTCTGTGTCCTGCTACACAATGCCACAAACCAGGTTTAAGGGCATTCATCCCATTTTTACAACCAGATAGTCTTTCATAGAAAGAAACAAAGTACAAACGAAAGAAAACTCAAATTGCCCTCCAAAATTCCCTAAGGGAAACATGAAATACTATGAAATGGCTATGAAGGCAGGTAATCAGGGAAAGAGAAATGAAAATAAGGAAAGTTTTGTAGACAATTTTGAAATACTACCATTTGTGGGAGTGCTAGCTGAGTTTTGGGGAAAAGGGTTGCCGTGTCACATGTGCTGAGCTTTGTTTTATGTAATAATACTACTACATTCATTTAGAAGTTCACTGCCTTAAAAATAAAGATGTTCTTACCTTCCTGGTTATGTCTGCTGCTGCTCTAAAATAAAGAATTGCAATAACAAATGGAGTTGTCTGTAAGAATTTTTCATCTTGCATATAGAGAGGGATCTGAATTTTTTTTTGTATCTGGTAATTTCTTAAAGGTCAAATTCTGTAGTTAAGATGGTGTTTGGTATTTCACCTAAGGCAGTAGTTTGGAAAGGAAGTTAACTGTGAAGGATTCCAGTAGGATGTGGCAGTATACCTTCTTGTATTGTTATTTTTAAATGATATTGCAGTCTGAAGTGCGAGCCTGTGAAATTGCATGTACGTAGTTCTGTCAGTATATGCACGTTCATTCTTTTCACAGGCAAAATGGTACCCATACTTTTAGACATAAGTACATTTTTGTCTATAAATTAGTTGTCTATTTTATCATCTCCTTCGTCTGCAGGTTGGATTTGCTACCGTTTTATGCAAGACTGGTTGCCACATTGCATCCCTGTATGTCTGATGTAGCAGAGGATCTTTGTTCCATGCTGAAAGGGGATTTCAGATTTCATGTATGTTTTGTCGATTTAGTTTTTTGCATTCAAATTAGCCAATCTGATAACAGTCATTTTTTGGGGAGTAAATAACATTTGATATTACGTGGATGCTAATGCTAAAATTCAGTGAATATTTTTTTGTCATTTGAGCAGATCTGTTCTAGAATACTGGATTTGTACATTTAAAAAGATTTTTTTACAACTTATTATATATGTCTGCATATATGTATTAAAATGAACTGTACAACAGTTACAGCAAAAGTTGCAGAAATTAGAAACTGTGCTCCAACTGTCTTAAGAGTTTTACGTAAATTACTACCTTGCATTTAAAATGAGAACTGACATATTCTAACAACACCTTCCCTCCTACAAGGTTGCTGTTGTAATATAGTCATTACTATTGTAATTTAGTGTTCCATTCAAATTATTTTTTTTTTATAACTTTCATCAAATAATTTTGTTCCTCGCAAATGTATTTTGCAGTGTTTCTTTCACTTTGTTCTGTTTTGTAATCAAATTGGTTATGGTACACAGTGATTCCTTCACCGTTTTCTGAGTTTTATGACACAGCTTTCAATTTTTTTTTCTGATACTGACATTAAAAAAAGTGTATGAATTGCTCAGAATTGCCTAAGTCTTAACTATCTGGAGTTAACTGTTTGTTCACAGGAAAAATTTCTGTTAGGGAGGAATACAATTTTGTATTTTGCGGATTATGTTTAGAGATAGATATAAATTTGTACTTTGCTAGTAAAATTATGCTGGATGTCAGTAACTTTAAAAGAAAAGAAAAAAAGTCCGCACTGACTGGAAAAAGCTGTCAATGTTTAATATTTCCTTAGGGACTATACAAGTGGTCCTATTCATATAGAGACTACTTATGGATTCTAAAAATACAGAATCTAGAATACTTAACCACTACTTCAATGTGGAAAAGGCAGGGTGGCCAGGTCTATGTAGTTATGTTAGAGGACTTAGGGGTTTCGGGGGGTGGGAAAGAAATTCAAAAGCTTCTGAAGATACAAGGTTGTAGAGAGACTTTTTGGGAAACCTGGTGGTAGGTAAATACATGAACAAATATCAAACACTTCTGAATTCCCAAGCTTATTAAGCACATTTGGATCAAAGTAATTTATAAGAAATAGGTATTTTTGAGGGCCTAAAATCAAATGCCTTTTTTTTTTTAGGTAAGAAAAAAGGACCAGATCAACATTGAAACAAAGAATAAAACTGTTAGATTTATTGGTGAGCTTACCAAGTTTAAGATGTTCTCCAAAAACGATACTCTCCACTGTTTAAAGGTTAGTGTTGTGATTGTCCTGTGCTACTGTATATGCTGATAATGTATCCCCATCCTATTCCACTTCATATATCTATTGCTCATGTTATCCCTTAATTCATTGAATATGTTTTAAACCCTGATGTCTGTTTCTACTGTGTATGAGGAGACTTTTATAGCTGTTCTAGAAGTTAGAATGTTTTCATTTCTCTGATGGGAGGGATACTTCCATCTTTGGACACAACCAAATTACTAATAATTTTCTATGTAAAATGATGGTAGACATTGCTACTTACTCATCTGCTATATGTTGCAAAACTTTCATTGTATTGATGTCAATATCTTTACAGAGAAAAATAACAGTAAGGGGGAGCGGTTAGAGTCAGGAAGCTTTTTAGTGATGCAAGGAGAGGCTTATATGGCATTTTAGCAGGTGCTTTTGTTGATGAATAAAATCTTTGGAAAGCATTAATCTCAGTTTGCATGATGATAAACGTACAAATTTATCTTTGATGTCAAGTCCCAAATTAAAAATAGATTTTAAAAAATAAAAGTGCCTTTTATAAAAGATGGTTGAAGACTTAGATGGGTTAAGATCAATTCCTGAAGGAATAGTTTCTATTCATTGGCTCATTAGGTATTAAAGCTGAATTCGTAAAAAATTATACTTGCTTATTATTTTTCTTCTCATCTATAAAATATTGTAAAATGCAAAGCTCTATTAATTTTTAGTTATTGCTTAACTTAAACAATACGATTAAATTAGATGTGTTTTGAGGTTATTGTGTCCTTGTGCAGCATTATTTGGTGGTTTTCCAGTGTAGCAGCAGGAATTTTAAAGTGGATATGACCAGGTTGGAAGGGGAATGGGAGAGATTATAGTGTTTGTTTTAATATTGTAGTCTTTTTATCCTAGGCTTAGGAAGCATCCTGTTTTTCAGCTTTCTCGAGCCTAATTTGGGGGTCTAGACTGTTCTTATAATACTTTTTTTTTAATGAGATGAGTATTTTGAATTTTGTTAACATCTGGTCAGTGAAATCAATTTGCATTTTTTTCTTAAAGAATATGGAATACCACAATAGTGTAAAGCCTGGTAGATATAACTTACTGTTTTCTGCAGTTGAAAAAGATGTTTAACATGCTCCCTTTTTGTATAAATACATACCAGATGCTTCTGTCAGACTTTTCTCATCACCATATTGAAATGGCATGTACTCTGCTGGAAACCTGTGGAAGATTCCTCTTTAGATCACCAGAATCTCACTTAAGAACCAGTGTTCTTTTGGTAAGAGAAAACTTCTTGTCTTATGGAGGGGGGTGTCATGCACTGAATTAAACCAATTATTTCTTTTATTTTCTGGCTTTGTGATGTGGTCTGACCATAACAATGATTGTGACTAATACCTTAATTGACAGTTACAATGTTTAAGCATTAGTAAGTGAAAACTTTCATTAAGTTTTATCTTGAGTGCTCAGGGAGGTTAAAGGTCTTGATCCTTTAATAAAAACAGAGACAATTATAGGAGGATGAATCAGTTTTCCTGAAATCTTGGCTTTTCATTGTGGAATGGGGTTGAGATGGACGGGTGTTACATACGTTCAGGTCCTGGGCTGCTTTGGCCCTATCAGCCTTTGTTTGTAGTCCTATGGACTTGTATCATCTTGTTATTTATAGCCTGTCCAGTGTTGCGTCAGCTCTGAGATTGCACCTCCAGCAAGAATACCTTCCTGAAAGTATTCTGGAGAAATCCAATTAATCTGTAAATCTGTTCAAGACTCAATAGAAAATGTAAATAAAGGATTAAATTTCTGAAGCAAAAAGTTATTGCTTTTGAACTACAAATAATTCAGAGATGCGGCAAAAACAGAGGATGAGGTTGAAAGACTATAGTAGCTGTGCCTGAACACGCGTAGGATACTATTTGATGGGAAAAATGGTAGTGCATTGAACCGGAGATGCTGAGTTATTTCAACTGGAGATGAAGACAGTTGTGAAAGAGGTGGTTTCTGTGCCCTGCATAACAATACAGGGTTCTAAATTTGAAGAACAAGTTTATGAAGACATGAGAGGAAGGGGTTTTAGATGTAGAGGTTGGTAAGTAAAGTAAGAAAGAGTAGAAACAGTATTCATAAGTCTAGATAAGTACTGGCAAAGATTTAAAAATAACAAGGATTAGCTTTGGGTCTTTTGTACTGTATGAATTTGAACCCTGAATAATGCGTTTACTGGCTTGAGAGACAATCCTAAAACCCTGTGTCCATGGCAAGAGACTGGGTCAAATATGGTTGAAGTGCTTCAAAGGTAGATAGTAGCAATAGGAAATGGTCTGTATCTGCTTAAGCTGCCTGTAATTTAATGCCATCTAGTAGACCATGTTGTTGTATTGGAAGTCTGACTAGATGTTTTAATGTTCCCTTCAAATCCGAGCAGTGCAGGAGGAATATAGACGTGTATCTGCAGTAAGTAAAGTAGTCACTGCATTTGGAGGAGAAAGCGGATGTGGTTCGCCCTTCTGGAAGGCAGTGGTTTAAGTGTTTGGAATCTCTTTGTAGAGAGATTAAGCTGTGCAAGATCACTGTCTCTTCTGTATTTATCTCCTTTCTTATCAAAGCACAGGCTTACACTTGACAGGTCTTTCTCTTGAATCCATATCCTTCTTTTCCATTAACTCCATAGAATGAGAAGATAGTTGTTGCACGCTTGGGTATATTGTACAATTTCGTTTCCACAAAATGCTGTTTCTTTCTGAACCTCTTCAAATGTCATAGCATTTGTGGTGGTGGTGTAGTCACAAGAGCAAACAGATGGACAAATTACCTCCAAGTTCTTGGCTCATGCTGTTTGTTGCAGAGTGCTTTGTATCTTGAAAGGTTTGAGTCTCAGTTTTTCTAAAGGTTTGCCAGCTGATGTGTTTTATTGTTAAATATATTCCTTTCCATAATCAGGTGTTTTTCCCCTGAAAATGCTGTTCCATTATCTTTAAAAGACACTTTACTCATTGCTACCATTTTTTGTAGTTGTTAACAATTTTAGAAGTCAAGAAAAACTAAATACTTTTACCAGACCTACTTCTCCTAGCTGACTGCTTTTAGTCTTATGCACTACAAAAATACTGATTGTTAGCTGTATTGCTGAAATGTGCTGGATGGATGTGAAACATGACTTAACTGTGAAGTGTAAGATAAACCACAAACACTGTTTCAATAACTGAGGCTTAAAGCCTCACAAGGTTTCAGATTAAGTAGTCTTTTCGTATGCACTGAGGAACTGGGAGAAGATAGAGATGGCAAATACTTTGGAATATCTGCTGATTAAGATGTAAAATAGCCTAAATAGATTTGTAGTCTACAACCATCTCAATAAATGAATCTTCTAATGTTGCCCTGTTGGAACTATAGAGATTACTTTTGACTTAAATAGTGTTGTACAAATTGGGTTGTAGGCTTATGGTACTGGTCAGTGTGAACTGTAGAAGAGATTAGTCCCGAAGCAAGCTAATTAGGCTCTTGTGGGGAAAAAAATATCTAAGTAAACATAAAGCTGATCTTATCAATGACTCTTATGGGTAGAATTAAGGCCCGTTGATATTTTAAATAATTATTGGTCTTAAACTTTACTGCTGATGGTGTACTATGTAATAAGATGCCAAACAGGCTGCATGTCTCCTGTTAAAGACAATATTACTTTGTCCTGATGTGCAAGGAAGTCATAGTTAAGAATGGATTTTTGATAATTAATTTTCCCTTAATTACTTGTAAAGTGTTATTTAGAGTGGCATTATGTGACTTATTCTAGAGAAACACTTAATGATCACATCCTGGTTTTGTGGAACTACTGTCATGTTTTTCAAATTTTTTAAAGATTATTCTTTTATCAGGGCAATGTTTATTCCGGTTAATCATTCTTCTTGGCAAGTCTTTCACGTTCAATGTCCTTTATATAATTTACAATATTAATGTAAGACTAACTTGGCTTTAGGATTGGTCTGTTGATAAATGGATTATTTGAAGTGGTGCTCTGGAAGGAAGATCAGCATTATCTTGATCTATGTTTCTGTAACATAATCATGTTAAAAAGTCAAATTCTTGTGTTATGCTATTGTCGTGGTCTTAAAAGAATATTTGAAGTTTTGATATTAAAAGCCTTCTGATGCATTTTTAATCCTTTTAATTTAGACAATTGTGTCAAATTGTCTTTTTCTGCTTTAAGACAAGATTGCTTGTATTTATAAACATAATTTAAGCTACATTTCTCAGGGTGACTTCTTTTATAGATGAAGTTGAAATAGTGGGAGAACATTGCACAGATAGAGGCTGTGACAAAGTAATTTCTTTGTAGTTAGAATGAGACTGTGTTTATTCACTATAACAATAGTGTGCTTCCAAGAGATTGAAGTTTTTGGTTGTGAACTGTTGGAACAAGTGGAAGGGCAGAACAGTGTAGGTAGTAAAGGGAAGGAGGAGCTGAACAGTTTCAGTGTCGTATTACGATCCGATAATTTAACTGTCAGTCATGCTGAAATGCTTTTCTGAATTGGGCTTTTTCTGTCTGTTAGGTTTTACACGGTGACTATACTCTCATTTTTGTGCTGCTTTGCAAAAAATAAATGCAAATGCAAATTGGTATTATCAGGGTTTTTTTTTTTAGTTGGGGGAGGCATGAGCAAGACTGTTAACCAGAAAAGCACCTCCTAATTCTCACCAGATTTTCTTTTGAAATAGGTCTGCATTATGCATTACATGCAGAGAAGTTTTGTTATTCACTAAAGGAAAAGCCCTTTTACTGGTTTTAACTTAAACGTTTTAATGTTGTTTGTAATCTGTCTCTTTATCAAAGGAAATCCAGAAACTTAATCTTCAAATGTAATGCTTTACCTTTGTAGTTCTTCATTTTAGCCTAGTAAGATGAAGACCCAAAGTAGTTTGTTAGATTAAAACACTGCAAGTGTTGCTTTTTTCCTGTGAAATGTGTCAAGGTTTTTGTTATTGTAGGCAGTGTATTGTTATGGTTTCTCTTTCCTGCCTGTCCATCTGACTTCATGTCTTAAATGAAAAAGGGTTGAAAGACACGGCTGCTTAACATGGCAATGACTTTTAACAGGGATTAAGACTAATACCATACACTTAAAGAGTTAGAATATATACTTGGCTTTGCTCAGAAAATGAAAAATTACAGTGATTTTTAGACTTGGGGTAGTGCATATTGTCTCTTCTGGGAAGAAACATTTTTGTTACAACCTATGATTTACAGTATTATGTGCAACTTTTTGTAACACAGGAAAATATACAAATGATGTAGTTCTAGGTTTTTTTTAAATTTTATTTGCAGGTCCTGCCATTTTCTGTGTTATGCTTTATTTTGCCCCACTTAATTTTTCAGTTTGTAGTAGAACATGATAAATGTCATAAGGCAGCGCAGATGTGTTTTCTCTTGATGCATCTAGAAAAGGTGAAAAATTGACTAATACTAATATATGTGACACAGTAAGGCTTTGGAACTTTCTACTGTAAATGGGTCTTCCCCACATAAAACAGTATACGTACTCAGTTGTTAAAGTGCTATGCATCCGTTAAGCACCTGTAGGTAAATTTGGTGCTACTTGAGAGAAATTTCCAATTTGGGAATGCAACAGCCTTAGGGAATCAAAGCAGAGACCATTTGTGTCATGGAAGATGTTAAAAATGAAACGCCTCGGGGTTTGTGTCAGATTGAGACCTTCCTGGCAGTAGACACACACAATCTATGATGAAAAACATGTTTTTTGTTGGGGTACTATGTTACACAGAACTACTCTTCCTCATTTAATATACAGCTGAAGCTCAAGCTTAAGGAGCTGTTTGAGTACATTTACATTTTGGTTGAATCTGAACCACTAGCATGTAAAAGAAACTTGAAATTATTCAAATTTTGTGGAAAGTCCACCAGAATGAAAAACCGGACTTTTTCACCAACAGTCAAAGAAGATTTAAACTCTTTCCATTAGTTTACTGGGCTACGTGAATGTATATACTAACATTTGTGTGTGGTGATAAAACAGTGCTCAGAACTTAGTGTTACTTACCTGTTTGATGCTGTACGTTGCTGTGTAGCCAACCTTTATTAAGTAAAAAAGTCTAAACCAGTGCAGATTTTTTCCTGTTGAACCATCTTAGAGTGATTTTGGCTATGTGGGATTGTACAATGTACATAAACATCTATTGCAATTTATAGAATTACACACATTTATATAAAAAATAGTTTTATAATAGAATTAAGCTCATCCTCATCTTTAACTGTAAAAATCAGCAGCTTAGAACTGCTACTTTTGTTCTTGTACAGAATTTTTAGTTCAAAGAAATTTTTAAAACCCACAAAATTAAATCTTAAAGTACATACCCAAAATGAAATATGGAGAAAAGATTGTATTTGGTGAGGAAAACTAGGACAATCCTGACAATTAAGCACAGTAATTAGTGTTGATGTAATAACCTTTAGCTTGTCTGATTTTTTTTATTTTTTTTTTTCCCGTGAAGTACTACTTTATGGTAGGAACCGTTTTCCTTGCAGTCTGTTCTGCTTGGATAAACAGCAACAATTGAGCATGTAATAAGAAAAATGCCACTGCCTAAACCATTGAAAATTCATGTGAAACCTTCAATATAAACTTTCTGGAGTTGCATATTGATGTAAAAAGTAGATTGTTACTCTTATCATGATTCACTATGCTTGTGTCAAGAAATCAGCGTTTGAGCTACTTTAGTTAAATAAAATCATGTTTTTAATAGAGTGGCTAATAATCTTATTAACTGTTTATCTAAATAGTAACATTTAAACTTCAAGTTAAAGTTTAAATACTTTTCTGAAACTCTTTCACCACAGGTGAACGATTATAAAAATAGGTATTGTAAAGAAAAATTACCTTGAAAATAGCAACACAGAACCATATATATGCTTTGTCCTTTCTTGTCTCTACCTACGCTTTTAACTTCCTTTTCTGTAACCTTTTATGGTTCCTTTATCCCAGACTAAACTGTAAAAGCCTTTGGCTTGAGAATGCAGTATGTCAACCTCTTTAACTGATTATTTGCGTTTATTTCCAGGAACAAATGATGAGAAAAAAACAAGCTATGCATCTAGATGCGCGCTATGTTACGATGGTAGAAAATGCCTATTACTACTGTAATCCTCCTCCAGCTGAGAAAACTGTGAAGAAAAAACGTCCTCCTTTGCAGGAATATATTCGTAAGCTTCTTTACAAGGATCTCTCCAAGGTTACCACAGAGAAGGTAAATCCTTTCGAAAACTTTGATACAGATTTTTCTGGAAGTGATGTAGTATTAACTTTCAAAGGGCTTGGGGAGGTTTATAATTTTTTTTAATTGCAAGGAAGAGGAATTGTTTTTGTATCCCTGATTGTTAAGACAGTTTCATTGCTTTTATCATAATGCATGGAAGCTCCAGTCACAGACCTCCATTCTCCACAGTCATTAGGTGCTGAACAAATAGAGAAATAATCTTTGTACTACGTATCTTACATTCAGAGTAAAAGACTACAGTTAAATACAGACTGTAAGAGCAAGAAAACTATGGAATCGATTTGGACAGCTTGATTAGTAGTTAGAGAACAGCAGTTGAGTTACATCTGTAAAGTTTTCTGTAGCTACTGCATATCTGGAGGATGCTTGAAAAAGAGAATGAGGTTGCTTGCAGACGCTTTCAGGGATTTCATCCCAACGGTGAGAGAGAGGGGATGACAGCAAATATCTTGATATTTTGCCTGCTAAAATGTTAAGCTTGTCTTAAAACTTGGTTTAGGTCCTGAGACAGATGCGCAAGCTGCCTTGGCAGGATGCAGAAGTAAAAGACTATGTTATATGCTGTATGATCAACATCTGGAATGTGAAATATAATAGTATTCACTGTGTAGCCAACCTCTTAGCAGGGTTGGTCCTTTACCAGGAAGATGTCGGAATCCATGTTGTGGATGGGGTGCTAGAGGATATTCGACTAGGAATGGAGGTAAGCAGCCATCATTTTTATTAAGCCATGCTCATCTACTTAAGTTGAAAGGAATACAATAAAATAATCATGCTTAAAGAAAGGAATCCTTAGATTCTGGATTTCTGTCTGATGACTTTACCTGTCTCAGTTGTTTCCTTTATGTAGGTTAGTTAAATAAAAACACAACTTCACCCCCACCTCCAATCCCCCAANCAAAAACCAAGCTACAGAGATTACTATAACAGTTATTGTGCCCCCCTTAGTAAGGTGATACAATTTATTCTGCACAGTGTAGTCGGATTCATGCAACTTCAAGTAACTTTGGAGACTAGTCCATATTTTGATTGGGGCTATAGTTACAAGAATTCTCTGGGCAATGAAGAATCATCACAGATTTAAGATGGAGTATGTTATTGTATTTTAACTTTATAATAACTACTAGTTGACCAGCTTTCATAAATACCATCTGCGGCTCGCTGTGTAGTGTGGGCGTCCACGCTCTGGCCGGCATCATGCTGCGTGGCAGGAGGCGCCGCTCAGTGGGTAGAGGGAGTGCCACGGGGTAGTAAAGAGGGGTAGAGGGGAGCATCTGTCGGTCCCATCTGGGGTCCCCCAGGTCCCCAGTAGCCGATTTGGCCTAAACCACGACNGGTAGAGGGGAGCATCTGTCCGTCCCATCTGGGGTCCCCCAGGTCCCCAGTAGCCCATTTGGCCTAAACCACGACAGTAATGTATGTTGCCATAACTAACTATATTTTATTTTAATGAATTCCATCAATTTAAAATTAAAGCAAACAAACAAACCCACAACCTTTTACAAAGATTCTATTGTATCTGCATGATGAAGTGATTTGTGGTTTTTGTTACTTTTTGATAAAGGTTAACCAACCGAAGTTTAACCAGCGGCGGATCAGCAGTGCCAAGTTTTTGGGGGAGCTTTACAATTATCGAATGGTGGAATCAGCTGTAATATTTCGAACTCTGTATTCTTTCACATCATTTGGTGTGAATCCTGATGGGAGTCCTAGTCCACTGGATCCTCCAGAGCATCTTTTCAGAATCAGACTAGTCTGTACAATCCTCGATACCTGTGGGCAGTATTTTGACAGAGGATCCAGCAAACGAAAACTAGATTGCTTCCTTGTATATTTTCAGGTATTCTAAACTAAATTTTATGTAGTTCTGTAGATTTCCTTATTGAGCTAATGTAGGTCAGTCTGTTACGTGTTTATCTCATTGTTCTCTAGCACTATAATTTTTAGAATTATAGTGTGTCTGATAGCAGTTTTATTTTAAAGTGACGTGTACGTTCAGTTATGTAGATGTGACTGTTCCAACAAACTTGCAGAACACTGGGGTAGCAGTTGGTTCACTGAAGAGTTTAGGTTCCCTTCTTCAGGGGGTCTGAGCAAGTAGAGAAATGGGCTGACAGAAACCTTGTGAATTCCAGCAAAGGTAAGTAACAATCTTCCAGTTGGGATGGAATAGCTCCAAGCAACAGTACTGCCTGGCACTGACTGCCTGGAAAGCAGCTTTGCAGGACTAGCACTGGGACTCCTGGGCTGTATGAACATGACAGTGAGTTCTGCACCATTAAGGTGATGAAGGCCAACAGCATACTATGTTGCGTTGACAAGGTTGTAGCCAGCGGATTGAGGAAGGTGATGATTTCCCCCACCCTTTCCTTCTGCTTGGCACTGGTGAGGCCACATCTGGAGCACTGTTTCCGGTTGAGGGCTCCGTGGCAGATGAGAGGAGAGACATCAGCAAACTGAGTTAAGTCCAGTGGAGGGTCACCAAAATGATCAGGAGGCTTTTGTTTCTCACACTGTGGGTTTGCTGAGCTTGGAGAAGAGTGCTAATTAGGTTGCTGTCCTCAGCTAATAGTGTTTGTAGAGAAGGAGGAGGCAGATACTTCTCGGGCATGCACAGTGAAAGAGTGAGAAGTAGTGGTCACAAGTTGCAGCAAGGAAAGTTCTGACTCAATAAATGTAACGGGGGGGGAAAGGTTTCATAACAGGAGTGTTTAAACACTAGAATGGGTTCCTCTGAGAAAATGTGGGATTCCAGTCCATGGAATTCATGCTAAAACTCTTTGGACTTAATTTCTTTTTCTTTCTGCTTGTCTCCTTAAATTATACTAAAACAACGATATTAAAAATTAAGTTAATAATGACTTATTTCAGACGTTCAGGATGTATATCCTTCATCTGTATCTGAGATGTGAAAAGATTTTTTTTTTAAAGTACAGTATGGTCCCATTTTTAAACCCAAAGTAATTTTGTCATTGAAGAAGTCATATTTTTGTTACACCTTGCAATTTCTACAGGTGTTCCTTTTGACCATGTCACCTTTTAAATAAATATTCTGTTACTCATACTTCATTTTCAATTTTTGCAACACCTTTGTTCTCAGATTCTACTGTTAGGTGGCCTTAAGATCAGCATCTATTTTTTTATGATTGTATTGTAAGGGGTACGTGCTAATTTGTTATACAGCAAACTAAGTTAGTCACTTCATGCTAGCTGCAGTCTTAAACCTTTTTGTGATGTTTCCCCCCTTCTCCCCATAATATAGCTTTGCGGGAATTAATTCTCTTGAAAAAATATGGAGGAAGGAATTGAAAGCTGGCCAATTGTTAAGTGCTCATCTCTCACAGAAAGAATCTGCCCTTAGAAGGCACTTTGTTTTCAGTGCTTTTTTGCTCAGTCTTGATACTTCTAGCAGTCGTTACAATAAAAGGACCATATTCTTAATGTTTGTGGTATCCAGTGTTATCAAATGATGTTTAGTGGTATCAAAGTATCTAATAGTTGTGTGAAATAGGAGAGTAGTGATGTGAAATCTTTTGCATTTTCTACTGTGCAAACATGGCTAGGTATTACAAACTTCGTAAGTTAAATAGTTTATAAATGCCAGTGTGCATATAATTTATTTTAGTATTTTTGTATTCTAGCGGTATGTTTGGTGGAAAAAAAGTCTGGATGTTTGGACAAAAGACCACCCATTTCCTATAGACATAGACTATATGATCAGTGATACACTGGAACTGCTGAGACCAAAGATAAAGCTCTGCAATTCTCTGGAAGAAGCTACCAGACAGGTGCAAGACTTGGAACGAGAATTCTTAATAAAATTAGGTAAGAAAAAATACAAGGGAAAAGAAGTCTTTTTGACAATTCCTGTATTTCTTAAAATTCTCTCTTGTATGGTGATGATAAGTAACTATTGTTATTCTCATTGTATAATTTTTTAAAATCTCATGATAGAAATATTTTTCTAACTTCTTTGCATTTTTCTGATCACCATAGAATCTCCATAACTCTAATGTGATTGAGTATTAAAAAAAAAAGCCAGTATGAATACTATTAATCTTGTAGTATTTGGAGAGGGGTTGTGTGTGTATATATATAAAAGTCAGTATAGAGAGTAGTATGGTGCAAATGATGAGGCAGAAAACTATGAATTTCATCAGAAAAATTCAGGAAGCACCCTCTGCGCACTCCGTTGCTGCAGCCTGTTGGTTGGTGAGCACTGAGGGGAACCAGCTTGTTTGTTTTTGTAGCTTGGTTGCTTGCAACTCCGTGTTCCTTTCCCATTTCTGGATTTGATTAGAGCTGTTGTGTGAAAGTAAACATTAGTGTAAGTGTACAGTGAGAGAGCACATGTTTTGCTTTCAAAATGCTGTCAGATACTTTAAGCCTTACACTTCCTTTGGAATAATTTGAATGGGCTTTATGTTTCAGTAGAGACCAGAGGATGATTTCCTTTTCATGAATTAGAGCTTTGGTTGGATTGTTAGTTTGGGGTTTTTTCCTTCTTAAAATGGATCTGTCAGCTAGGTTGTATGCTAGCTTGTAGTTCCTCTTAGGACTACAGTGATGTATATTTATAAATCTTGCTGTGTTAAAAATCAGTTAATTTCAGGAGAAAAAAGTTGGGCTTGCAGCACAGCTCAGTTGACAAAATAATGGTTAGTGTGTGTCTAAAACTACTATCATAGTAACCTTTAAACCTTTTGTATGTATCAGTTCTTATTAATTATTGGATACTACTGTGCTCATTTCTTATTAAATGGAGCTGTTTTCTAATCTTCCATTTTTATTTGAAGACAAGCTCTCTCATGAAAAGCTTTTATATGTAAATTTTACGCTTTATAAGTGTTAATTATGGCCTTAATAGCACTTCATCTAGTTAGACAAGTTCAATTTTTAAGAATAATCCTTTAATCTAGTGGGATGAGTATGTGCAATTGCCAGGTGAAATGCTGCAACTTCTGTTTTAGGAGGAATTTATAGTTTTAATATGCTGTTTGTTTAATTGACATGCCTTAAAATTACCTATGTAGCAACTGAAATGCAGGTAAAAAAATTTCCTCATGGTGTGATCTAAATTACTAGCTTTTGTGTGATCAAAATGATAGCCAAGAAGTAATTTACTGCTAGTTACATAAACTGTAATATTCCTTTGAAAAATACTCAGCACTTCCTACAAATCATAAGAACTTCTGTTCTCTGAATCACCACCACTATAGCAGTTAAATTCGGTGTAGTTAAGGGGGAGATGCGTGGTCACTGAACATGGGCAAGTGTTGGAAAATATTTTATTGTGCGTGTTTTGGCACGAGCAAAGCCCATCAACAGTACAGCCTTTTAAAAAGAGGGTTATGTCCTGCATGTCCCCCAGGTGTGTTGCTTTTCTTTATATTGATATTACTTGCTTGCTATTAAACATCAGTATAGGGTGGGATAGTTCCTAGTTCTATTAGGACTGTTTGAAGGTGGTCTCAGGAAGGTCGTCATCTGCCTTTCTGACATTTGAAGGTTATGATGATAGGTGTGAGCATACCTGAAGGAAGTTAGTCTTTTAATACGTTAGCAAAAACTCTAGTAAAACTGCAGTTCTTAATCAGTTCCCATAGTTCCTCAGCCTGTGAACAATAACAGGGAGAAGATACTGTGCTAAAGACCATGGCGTGCTTTGCTCTTTATCAGTCTGAAGTGTAATTCTAGGCAGGACAGTGGGGTGGCTCATTGCCTGCAAACCTTGAGTTGGGGACTGGCTGTCGGTTCCTGTGCCGCTCTGGTGAATTTTTTTGTACTGGTGGGAATATACTGAGTGATTCAAGAGAAACTCTTGTGTAATTATGGAGCAGCACGGATTTTGAAGAGCACAGTGTTTATAAATAAGGTGAAGAAAAGAATGCTTTGAAATCTCTGGAATGTGAAGGAGGAAGTATATTTGTATATATGTTCACATAGAACTTAAATCCTCAATAACTACCATACAGCCATATATACCGTTCATTTTATATCTGAGTTTTGTCTAATTTAAGCATGGCTCTAAAAATTCACCTCATCTCAGTCAAATTCTTGTAGTGAGCCCTGACTCCGTGTGTCTGCATTTTGCATCTCCTAAAGACATCTGGAGGTGGAGCAAAAAGAAAACCACCACCACACACACAAAAAAAAACCCAACCCACAACCTAAAAAATCCCTGAACCTGGTATCCCCCAAACTGCTTGTATATTCAGAATCTAGACTTCCGCTTAAGAATGGCGTACGACTGCATTTGTTCTTTGCATATGGCAGAGAATAAACGACGACTGCCACGAGCAAAGAACTAATGTGTTCATTTGCTGTCCAAAAGACTTTACACTAAAAGCCAACACTTAGTGGGGTTGGTGTAATGTCAAAATACGAATGACAAACTGCATAGTAACGGTATTGACTCCTTAGTAAAATCTTTGAAAAATTACTGGCTTTAGATCTGCTGTGTCGCAGAAGGCTGGCATCAGCATTGCTTTCTGCTAGCTCAAACCACTATCCCCTGGGGGATTAAATGGTTTTGTAAATTAATGGAAAAAAATAAAAATAAAAAAATTGGAACTATAGTGTATGCTGGATGTTAGTTCTTTTTTGCACTGGATTACTTCATTTTTTTTCTAAAACAAAATCTTCATTTTTTTCCTGAATCAGAACCATGCTCAATTCTTAAATATTTTCTCTGAAAACAATTCTGATTGAAATCTATATCTAAGACTAAATTGGACACTGAAGCACTGAAAGAGGCTGAAACTTACTTTTCGCTGCGGTGGGAATGGTATAGATAAGGGTATTACATTGAAGGATACCTTATTGAAAGAAAGCAGAGGTTTAGGGGGCTGTGCTTGATACCTTACACACAGAGTAAACTAAAACGTCTTGAGGGATAGAGGTGGCGAGCAGGTCAGTAAGGAAAACTGCAAGATGAACTAAAACACAGTGAAAGAACGGTCAGCCCTGTCTGCAAGTAGGATGAGTCCACTAGATAATACTTTTGGAAGAGACTCTGATTTCCTACAGACTTTATATAGGCACCTACATCCACGTAGGTTCAAGCGCAGCCTCGGAGCATTAGAAGACAGTCAGAAAGGTTTGTTACAGGCTGAGAAAATAGTTGTTTCAAAACTGTTAAATGACAGTAGTGTGAAGTACTGGAACCAAGACTGCAGAGGCTTGATGTCTTCTGGGTTCTGCTGGTTTTGTAGGGTGTCTGTAATGTAGTGCTTATATTTCAGTGCATGTTTCAGTAAAGTTGCACGTTTAGTTCAAGGATATTTTGAAGCGGTTTCCCATGCAGCTTCTTGATCACTGTTCTGTGGGAGATTTTAAACATTCTCCATAATGTTTTCCTCTTTTTCTGGCAAGGAAACTATTTCCCTTTATGAGTAAGGTAATGATATATAGAAAATGTTTTGTTCAGAAGTCAAATGTTATGACCTCTTGGAAGTTTCAGTGTTCAGTAACAATGGACTTTTGAAATGATCTTCCACTTGTAACTTGAGTGGTTTTATGTGTCCTAATGTTCTAGTTCTTGTTCTAATTCAGTTGTAGTTCCTTGTTCTAATTCCTTCTCTTTTTTAAAATTTCAGGAATTGTGAATGACAAAGATTCCAAAGATTCCATTACAGAAGGAGAGAATCTGGAAGAGGATGAAGAGGAGGAGGAAGGTGGAGCAGAGACAGAGGAACAATCTGGAAATGAAAGTGAAGTAAATGAGCCAGAAGAAGAGGTGAACTTAATCGTTTACCTTGTCTCGCATAAAAAGAATGAGTAATCAATATTTTGATTACTCATTACTTACTGAAGTCCTTCTATGTCACAGAGTTAGCAGGTGAAATGTGGGTATACACAACCCAGTCAGTACTCTGAGGATATTTCCATCCCAGTTTTGTATATATGGAAAACTGAATGCAGAGTGTCTGAGACTTATTCCAGAGAATTTATGGCAGAAACTTGAACCTGACAACTTTCCTCAGAGTATGTGCTGCTTCTCAACAAAAAGATGCCTTCAGTTTTTTGGCATGAAAACACTTTCAGATAATTTTCTTTATCTGTTGTAGAAGCAAATGTATTGACTAGATGTCAAAGCAGTCATGTAGGAAAAATAATAGGCGTTCAGAGTGTGCCTGTGTAATATGAATAAATGAAAGATTTACGGAGCATAACAATCTTCCTTGTTTACTGTGCCTGTAATCTTTTGAATCAAAAATGGTGGAGCAAATAAAAAAACCCCACAGATGTGTACATAGAAATTCTAACTTGTCACTATGACACAGCAAAGTTGACATGATAATGGTAGTGTTATGAGAAAATGAGTTCATCAAGGAAATAGGAAACACTTTTTCTCCTTATGCTTGGGTTGGTTTACTAGTAAGCTTTCTTTCAGTCTGTGCTTCTCAGCATTCCTGAAGCTTGGTTGGGTTTGTGCCTTTACACACAAATTAATAATATGATTAGAATCGTAAATAGTTGGGGGGTGAGGAAGGGACCTCTGGAGATCTTGTCCAACCTCCCTTGCTTACAGCAGGGTCACCTACAATAGGTTGCCTGAGGCAATGTCCAATCAAGTTTTGAATATCTTCAAGGATGGAGGCTCTACAGCTTCTAGGGGCAATCCATTCCGGTGTTTAATCACCATCACAGTAAAAATGACCAAGACCCTAGGTCCTTCTCTGCTGAGCTGCTTTCCAGATGGTCAGCCTTCAGCCTCTACTAGTGAATGGGGTTATTGCTCCTCAGGTTCAGGATTTTGTGTTTACCTTCATTGGACTTCATGAGTTCCTGTCAGTCCGTTCCTCCAGCTTGTTGAGTTCCCTCTGAGTGGCAGCACAACCATCTGGTGTATCAGCCACTGCTCCCAGTTTTCTGCTGTACTTTTTTGAAAGCGTCAGATAAAGCCAAGGGAGTTCAGACTGAAGCATTAAATAAAAAACACAACAAATTTACTAAGACCAAGCTGAACTAAACAGGTTCGGGTGGGTGGACAGTAAGTAAGGTGCAGAAAACATGTATGAGAAATCAGATGCAAGTGGTCTCTTGTTTTAAAACAGACAAAAGTTATTCTGTTCTTTAATTTAAAACATTGAATATTTCAGGAGGGCTCTGACAATGAGGAAGAAGAAGGTGAAGAAGAAGAGGAGGAAAACACAGATTATCTTACAGACTCCAATAAGGAAAACGAAACCGATGAGGAGAATACAGTATGTATTGTTGCTTTAGATGAGTGAATTGGCTTTTGCATCATTGGTTTTCTTTACTGAATCCTTTTTGCCTGTGCTGCTCATAACATATCTGGGAAAACACAGCAAGAACACTCCCTACTATTCTTTCAAATACATTCTAGAGCTGCTTTTTATATCTGCAAGCTTTCATTATTACCTTCTGAAAATATTTATGCCATCAACTTTACTACAATGTATTTTCACGGGACCGTGCACTTCTACAGGCTGGAAAAGATTGCATAAATGTTGGTTTTGCAATGCCAGCAATGGTAGCAAACTGATATGATACAACAAGGTACAGTAGTTACACTCCACTAGATCTCAAAAATGAAAAGGAGACAAATCAAGAAGTGCAAAATTCCCAAAATACAGATTTGGGATTGGCAGATTATAACATCTATAGCAAAAGAACCCGTCCAGTTGAGCCTGAGTTGCAGTTACATAGTAAGGAAGGTAATGATCGTTATCAACAATGTATTGGGGTACTGACTTTAAACATGGTGGTTGTCCTGTTGTGCTTTCCAAATACTAAAGGATGGTATTCATCTTGAAAAGACCATCTAACTTTATGGACTTAATGGAAAAATTAGTTGTTCGGTGTGGTAGGGATAGAGACTTTTCTTTGTATTGTTGCCGTATCTGGAATGTGTACATATGCTTCTGTACACATACACTAGTACGTCATAATATTATGAGTGCTTTAACAACTTGTTTTTTAAGCTTTTGATAAGGTATGATATGGAAGCAATAAGGATATCTTTCCTCTTATTTCTAGACTGAATATTCATATTTCTGAAACTAATGTAACAGGGTTTTTCCCATTGCAATAGGAAGTAATGATTAAAGGAGGAGGACTTAAGCATGTCCCTTGTGCAGAAGATGAAGACTTCATTCAGGCATTGGATAAAATGATGCTGGAAAATCTTCAGGTATAAATACTTATTTTTTAAAATTAATGTAATTTGCTGTACAGCTAACTGTATTTTATTTTTTTTTAAGTAAATAAGTGATTAACGCATAGCTTACCATGCTAAAGAATGTGGATTTTTTTTTTTCTTAGTTGTGGACTGTTCTCTGGAATTGACATGTTTGGATAAGTAACTTTTAGTAAAACAGCTGTTAATTGTATTGTTTTCCCAGTGAATATATGACATGCTGACAGATATTTTATTGAATTAGTAATAAATACATCAGATATGCAATGCTTCTGAATTTATCCTAGACTGCCCAAGACTAGATTTTAATATGTTTAAAATGTAGCTGCATTTAATTTTACATAGCCTTTAGGTCCTATATGTCTTTTTCAGTCACATCTGATAAATACTTTATTGCAACCCCTGTATGGGGAATACATTAATAACATGCTATAAAAAAACTTTGAATGTAGAATGTCCATTCTCAAGTGTGTCAAGTCTCTAGATTTCATTCCTTACAAGGTTAAGTTATCTAAAATTCCTTTGGAATTTTAAGTACTCCATCCCTGTAACTTCTTCACAAGCAAGGAAATCAAAGGAAAATGTAACAAAGCCGAACACATCTATTTATATATTACTGTGTTTTCTTGGGAGGTTAAAACTTTTCTTGGTCATGAAAACATGAGCATTGCCAAACTGACATTTTTAGTATCTGATCATTTATAGTATTTACTTCTTTTGATAGCAACGGAGTGGCGAATCTGTTAAAGTACATCAGTTGGATGTTGCTATTCCTCTACATCTCAAAAGTCAGCTCAAGAAGGGTCCCCCACTTGGAAGTGGTGAAGGAGAGTCGGAGTCTGGAGACACAATGCCATTTGTCATGTTAACACGAAAAGGCAACAAACAACAGGTAAGTGTTCATGTAAGGTATAGATATTGCTTAAATAAATAAAATCCTTTCATTTTTCTGAAAGTCACACTCTGACTTTTGAAGTCAGAGTTTTTTGTTTCTTCATCCTTTTATCAGATTAGGATGCAGGCATCTTAATTTTGATAAATAGAAAACGCTGTATGTAGTTTCTTGGAATTCTTGGTTGTTAATAGAAATCATGTAGGACAATAGTGTGGTTAAATTATACTGTTAGTATGTTTCGTGATCACACCAGTGGGACAGTGGTATGTTTTATGTGTATTTTAAACATAGTTGTTGAAGGTGAACGCTTATGATTGGTGGGCTGCCCACTGGAAGTTAAAAGGACTAGAAAAGAAAAGAAGGAGGAGTATTCCAGAATCTTCAAGGTTCTACAGATTTTTCTGAAAACACATCCCGCTTCAAATCAAGATATATGGTGTTNTGATTTGATGGGGGGGGGGGGGGGGGGGGGGGAAGTCATTATGTCTGAAGGCTTTTTTAGGAGACTCTTCCAGAATGTGCTGAGTGAATCTGTCAGAGAAACTTAAATGGAAATCATGTTGATAAAACAAATCCCTTGCTTCATGCAGCCAGGCTATACGTTTGTCTTGGCACCGTTCTCCAGTGTATGTTTGAATTTTCCTGCATCAGCAAATGCATAGTATACAAATCAATACTTAACATGTTCCACATGCATTTCTCATCATGGTTTAGGTCTTCTAAAGAAACCTTTTCATTTCAGTTGTATAAATTGATGATGAAAATGAATGACTTGAGTTTATATGGAAAGCAAAACCAAAGCATTGTTTCATTTCATGCATCTGTACCTTTCAAGTGCTTAGATCCGTGTCATTACTTTTCTTTGACTTTTGTTACCTGAATTGTGACAGTAGTCTTCCTTCATCTGAAAGACACTTTAAAAATCTGTATAGAAAGTGGGAATGTCTCTTCTCATAAAACACTTGTGCTAAGTTAAGGGCTTTGAAAGTGTAAGTAGCGATACCTGTTTGAGTGGGCACAGACATGCTGGTGTTGATGTTTAACTGATTTCCTCACTACGTTTGTTTGATTATTCTGTTTTCCTGGAACTTAAATGTTCTACAAAGTTCTGTAGAAGTTTTGAGTGGGGAATTTCAACTGTTGTCATTGGGCTGAGAGGGGATTTAAGAGAAGTCTATTTAAAAAAAAAAGTGGTGCTTTGCTTTTTCAGGATAATTTACTGGGAGTATCTGTAGTTACCAAGAATTTTAGGATCTTCATATTCTGTGCGAGGGGAAAATATTGCTGACACGTGGCTTGAAAAAGAAAGCAGAACTTGTTCAGGAGCTTTCCCTGCTCCTCCCCCAGTATTTGCTTTTGGGAGTAGGCTCTTCCTGCCAAAACTCCTCTCAGCGTTTCTAGAAATGTAGAAAACAGTTGCTTTATAGACTACTTCATTTCTTGAGTCAATGAAAGGCTTCTTTGTCCATAGTTCTGTATTCAGGAAAAAAAAAAAAGTCTTAGCAGTTTGGATTTAATAGAAAAATAAGCAGGAAAGAAGAGGTGGAGTTGAAAAGAAAATAATTATTCCTTCTTATAGTACTTTATTTTAAATCTGTGTGAGGGGAAAGTGCACAGAGTTTTGAAGTGATGGATGCATGCTTTACTGTTAAGTTATAGGTGTAAACTTTCAGCTTTTTAAAAACAGTCAGAAGGAGCTTGCAGACAACCTGGAAGGCTGTAGGTAACTTCTCATCCGAACAGCCACTGGAATGCTAAGCGTCACCACCTCACTATGACATCAGCCTAATCGCTTCCTATGTTAGCAATTGGTTTGGTCTCTGTGGTCTTTGTCAATGGTGCTGCTCAAACTGGAATGAAAGTACTTACTGATGAAAATGGAACGTGCTGTGCTTCCTTCTGGAGGTTAATGTTTGGTAGTTGACATCGAGTCACTAAATACTCAGTTCACATGCCAGTGTCAGCCAGGTCTTACTGGAGCATTGACAACGTGTTTTTCTTGAAGCAACACAAGAACAACTGACTGCTATTTCCCAGCAGCATACAACATGAATTAATAGTCATTGCAGGCTGATAGTAGCAAGGACATCATATTTTCTCCCTTTTTGTCACACTGATTTACAAAAATGGGTGATAGGAAAGATATGGGAGGAACATCTATCTTGCAATAACCTGCCAACTGTAGCAAAAAAATTATGACAAAACTTACAAAACCAGTAGCAGTAGAACTGGAAAGGGTTATTGGAAATTAGACTATGGCATCATGATTTATCCACAAGCCATGAGAGAAAAAGGGGAAATTAAGAAATATTGCCATTGTAAGGGATCACAGCTGAGGTCTATCTACTACCATTTGATGTTTTTGAAACTGTCCAAGACGTTTTATGCCAGGCAGGTGTGAACAGAGATTTAGACAGTAAAAAAGAAAGTCACCTAGCATCAAGAAATTTGGTTAATACCTAAGACACAAGATTTCCTTTCATCTGAAAGATTTTTAGCAGGGTTCCATAAAAGAATGGTAATGTCTATGGAATGGTCAAGTCTGTCCTTGAATGTAAATTCTTTATTTCAGTGGCGTTTTTATGAAATCTGTAATCTAGTCTTCTGAATGATTGTTTTGGTCTTTCTTCAGTTTGCCATCTTCTAAGTGAAGTCTTCATGTTCTGTCCCCATCTCACAGATTTTATAACAGGTTTTCAATGTACCTCTTCAGTGTCTGCAAGTCAGAAATGTTTCATTTGATCAGTAATAATCATATCCTTTAGTAATTGTCATTAGTGATTTGATTTCAGATGGCAATCATCTGATTGCCTTGAGATACTGACTCAGTGGTATTTTGTTAATTACCAGTGTGTTGTTTTTTTGTATCTGTTTCTTTCATTTGCACCCTTCTATATTTCAGTTTTCTTTTTTCCTACTTTAAGCATCCTGTCTGAAAACACTTACCAGTCCCATTAAGCTGATAAATTCATAGAACAGACAAAATATAAAAGACATGTTAAGATAGATGACGACCTTAATGGTGAAGCTAAAGAATGTTTTTTATCATGAAATAGGTTAGTTATTTGTGTCTTTTGCGTAAAGCTCATTTGACAACATCTGGGAAAGTGCATAGTCTGCTCAGCAATAAGTAACTAAAGCTTACTTTTCGTTTGGCATTTCAAGAATTTTCATTTTTATTCTTCCCTGCACACCTTGATAACAAGCTTGTATTTATGTTCACTATGCTATTACACCCCCCCCAATATTTTGCCTGATTTGTCTTATGTAAATAAATTTTCTAGTTGATCGGGTTTCACTGCACCCAGGTTTTTCTCATGTCTTTGCAAGAGTCTGTCTTAACTGTTTCAAACGTAGTTTATTTTCAAATGCTGCATCTGAGTACTTTGTGTCATTCTTACACTCATCGTTCCTCTCCTGCTAGTGGAGCACTACCAGCTCACAGATACCTTGAGATTTCTTAGTAATTGTTGCATTAAATACTGACTACTGGCCATGAGGATTTTGCTTTTACTGCATACCCTCTCAACAGCAGTTTTGGTAATGTGTCTTTCTGTGTGCAACTTTTGACAGCGTAGCAGAAAAGAACACTTAGAAATTTGCCTCTGCTTTTATTTCTGTGGAAATAGATCTCAGATGACAGGAACAAGCTGCAGGATTCGGAGTAGTTCCTGGAATATTAAGAGTGATTATCCTTAAATGCATTAGCCCACTTATACCACAGAAATATTTATTTCTAATAGATGTGCAGTTGAAGGGGGACATGAAATTTTTCTAAATGTGTTCACAAACTTTAGCATTAAGGGGTTTCTGAAACCCTTTCTATTGTTTCAGTTGCAGATAAGACTAAGAATCACTTCTCTGTTTTGGAACAATTGTAAAAAAAAAAAGAAAATTCTGTGGAAATAAAAACTTGGATTTTCTGAGTCTGGGGAAAAAAAGAAAAAAGAAAGCATCTTCCCTATGCCTCTCTGAAAATCTCAGCTTTATGTTTCAGAGAAGAGGGTAATTCTGTAGGAGTAGTACCAAGCTTACCTTTAATGTCGCTTATGGCAAATCAGATAACGTGTTGAGTGTGTAGTGTGGATGTTTGGGTGCAGGGGAGGAGGAAAAGCTAAAATTTGACACTACAGTTATCTCCAGACTAATAAGAAGCACTGTGAAGCTAGAATCATTTGTAAACGGAAAAGTGCCGGCCAAGGAATGCTGGAGGATATCTGAAATGCTTGGAACATTTCTCCTATGTTATCACAAGGGATAATAGTAGAAATTCTGCTCAGGGGCTTCATTTCCTTGGAAGGTAAAGACCTTTGGAGGGAGATGCAGCTTTCTGAGCCGGCTATGGTGCTTTGTCCTCAAGACCAGGGTATTGTCTTGTATGAAAATAAGAAATAAAGCATACAGCTGTGTGTTTATGGTGAAAGTTAATCAATTTGCTTCCCATAAATATTGTGTTTAGTAGTCTTTTGCCTGAGCAGTATATCAGCCTTTTTTGTACGTTCTGTGTACAGAACGTGTAGGGCGTCTGAATATCTTGTATTTTCTCCTGCTTCCTTATGTGAAGTAGAACTTAAAAAACAAACCAACCAACCAAACCAAAACCCCAACAAACAACAGACTTTTCAGTAGAAGCTTATGTAGACAATATCTCATCACAATAACCTAGAAATAACCATAATAATATCCCCCTAACACAAGAAGAACATGAACCCGTTGGAGTGAGTCCAGAGGAGGGCCATGAAGATGATCCGAGGGCTGGAGCATCTCTCCTGTGAGGACAGGCTGAGAGAGTTGGGGTTGTTCAGCCTGGAGAAGAGAAGGCTCAGGGGAGATCTTATTGCAGCCTTCCAGTACCTAAAGGGGGCCTACAGAAAAGGTGGGGAGGGACTCTTTATCAGGGAGTATAACGATAAGACAAAGGTAATGGTTTTAAACTGGAAGAGGGTAGGTTTAGATTAGATATTATGAAGAAATTCTTTACTCTGAGGGTGGTGGGATACAGAACAGGTTGCCCAGAGGAGCTGTGGCTGCCCCATCCCTGGAGGTGTTCAAGGCCAGGCTGGATGGGGCTTTGAGCAACCTGGTCTGGTGGGAGGTGTCCCTGTCCATGGCAGGGGGGTTGGAACTAGATGACCTTTAAGGTCCTTTCCAACCTAAACCATTCTATGATAACCATTCTGTATTTTGGATTGTGTTGTGGTTGGCTTTGTTTTGTGATGGGCACTTAAAAACTTATTTTCGTTTGCAGTTTAAGATCCTGAATGTACCAATGTCTTCCCAACTTGCTGCAAACCATTGGAACCAACAGCAAGCTGAACAGGAGGAGAGAATGAGGATGAAAAAGCTCACTCTGGATATCAATGAACGGCAAGAACAAGAGGACTACCAGGGTAAAAAAAAAATTGCCAAGTATTTAATTTTTATATTCAGAAGTACTTTCGTGGATCTACAAAAAATTATTTTTTATAATTAGCAGTTCAAGTTCTGAGTATTAATTTGTAATACTTCGTGGAAAACCTGTATTTTAGTTTGTCATTCATTATTTACTCCCTGGTCTCTGTGCTTGAAGAAGTTTTCGTAGCTCTTCATGAAAGGCAGTTTTCAAGTGGGCCTCAAATCTTAGCTTTTTTTTTTTATTTTGGGAAAGGGGAAGAACTGAGATTGTTTCCTTCAAAATAAGGTGACACAAAATTACCTGATGTTTGAGGCATTGTCTCCATTACTGCAAGACAATTGAGTTGGATACAAGAGGAATTAATTTTGTGCAACTTAAACTCTGCTTTTTAGATATTAATAGGTATTTTAGATAATAACAGTATTTAGAATCTTCATCAGTCTTGCTAAGACTTGCAAATACTAAGAGGTAACTGTGACCCGATAAATAAAAACTGTCACTTCAGCTTCATATTGCTAAAGGTTCTAGGAGTGCTACAAATCTGGAGCATAAGAATATATTAGCAGAATGAAGGTTTCATACAAATTATATGATCTAATTTGTTTTTTAAGGATGTGGAAGTCAGGTATTTTGGAACCAGGACAGATTGAAGCAAACAGTTAATATAACAGATTATACGGCCCCTAAACTGGTGCACTTGATTTGTTTGGTTGTTGGGGGGTTTGTGGGTTTGGGTTTGTGTGGTTTGGGGTTGTTTTTTTTTTTTTTCCAGACTCAACTTTCCTTGGCTTACTCAGGTAGTCAACAAAACCAGACCAATAAAATTGATAGTGTTCAGTTCTTACATTAGTATTTCTGTTCAATATCGCCACCAAAGTTCTTGCTTTGCCTTTTTGTAAAGATGTTGCAGTCTGGTGGTAATCACAGTGTAAGTAGTTAATTAGCAGGAAATCTCATTTAAGGTATTTAGTGAAAGGTCATTATTCATCAAGAAATGGGAAATTTAAATTAAAGCAGCTCTAATGCTAAACCCACTGTGGAATCTAACACTCTGTTCAGAACTTTGATAGTACAAGAACTAAACTTGTAATCGTACAAAGGAGTATTTTTCCAAAGTAAGTGTCTGCAGAGCTCTGAAATGATGACACAATATATTCTTAGTATTAAACATCAAAATCAGCTTAAAAACTTCTTTTCCGAGCCGCTCCCCTCTTACAAAACCCACTTGTGAAAAAGGAAGAGAAACAGCAGACTCTAGAAATAGGTATTCTAGTGCTTTTCTCAGACCTTTTGTGGGTTTTCCCTCACTAATGGTATTTCTGATATTTTTAGTGGTCAGGGCATTTGGAGTTTTATGCCTTGTCACATGACTTTGTGGGTGTCTCTAAAATCAGTCGGTTTAGTCTAGGATTTTATTGTGAGCAATTGTGGTTCTTGTCCAAAAAAACGATGACATTGATTTTGTCCAAAAAAAATGAACTGAACGACTGATACCAATTGATAACCAGTAATAGGCAGGGGGTTTTTAATTTCTCAAAGATTTTCTAGGTGCTGTGTATAAAGCATTAATATAGGGGAAAAATCAACACAGAAGAAAGAGGTTTTTCTGTACTTGACATCCATTTTAAAAAGAGCTGTTAATTCTTTTTTATTAACCTGGGTAATATACACAGTATAACCAAACTGAAAAGGACATTTTAATCAGATTAAATTAAACAGGCCAAATTACATTCTTCTTTGGAACTTCTTTTAATTAGATTTTCTGTAGTTGATTGTTACTTTTGAAGAGTCAGTTTGCCTGTAACAAGTTGGTACATACCCACTGAAAGAAAGAGTTGGTTTTAAATTTCTATTTCAAGCTTTGAAGTTACCACGGGAGGAAGAAGTCTCAATTTCTGGAAGAATGTCTCAGGGTTGTCCTAGCACTTGCATGTACATTTGGTGTTTTTCATCTGCACAGGGTAGTGAACAGATGAAAATTCACCAATGTACTTCAAGGTAGTATCAGATAATTATTTAATACTTCAGCAATGTCTATTAGTATTTTTAATTTAAAGAAATACTAGAACCAGGTTACTCTAATTTAGACTGGTATTTTTCTGTGTAGATTTTTTTTTTCACTAAAACCCAAGATGGGTGACATGCCTAGCTAATACATTGTGCTCTTTTGCCATTTCTTCCTTCTGTTATCTTCTCAATTACTCAACTTCCCAGTGACTGACTTTGCACAAACCCTGATGTTTTCTTTCACCTACGGTGGGGAAAACAGAAGGACAGGCATGCACACACTTGCTCATTCGTTGCTTGCTTCTAGCACCTGGCTGGCAATATACCATAGTCTCTTCTTATTTTCTTCCTGGGTCTTGTCACTGTCAACAGAGATCTCTCCTGGCGTACAGAATTGTTTTGAAGGATGTTATTTCATGATGTTCACAAAAATGGACTGTCAGTGTGTTGAATGGCTTTCTCTGCCTTTTCCAGGTGTTGATAGGGGAGCGTATGCATTGTGAACACATGGTTTGTTAACTGTTGACACTGATACTGTATATTAAATCATTCATAGTTTCCCAGTTTCTCAAAGACTGGGTGGGTAACTTACTGAAAGCTTTATGTGCATTTTGTAAATGGTGAGAGAATCTCATTAGAGTCTCCAGGTTTGCCCTGTGCAAATCATTGTGAGAGCAGTGTTTGTTTCTAGCAGGTGATGGGTATGTGTCTCCAATGAGATTACCAGAGATTAGAGAACCAGACAGAGCAGACTTTCAAACATAATCTGTTTAACAGCTTATTCCACTTTTCCCCTTCATTTATTCCATCTGTCTGCTGAGCAATGTAGATTCTTGCACAGGTGGACTGTCAGAAATACTTTCCATTAGATGCACTAACATATGGGCAGAGGTTATGTGGAGGTTCCTGTGATGTATTTGTAATTATATTGGGTCCTTAATAACCATTCACTTAGTCTGCAAAGTAGCCATTTTTTAATCATTTAAAAAAAAAAAAAAAAAATAAATGTTAGAAGTGAAGTTTTACTGAATGCTAAAACACAATAGTTACGTAGCTTGAGCTGCCCCAAAGTTGGATGTCCAGGGCTAAACTGGGCAGCGTAGGCTTCTTTCTGCACCCACCTATTTCTTCTCACTGACTGTAAAGTGAAAAGCTCCATCATGAGACAGCTGCTGTAATGTAGGTCAGCTGAGTCACCCTCTTCAGGTGCCTGTCTTTCTGTAAAAGGATTCTATTATGGGTAGCTTAGACTTAAATACCTGACTTCTCAGTGCCTAATTTTAGGAGAAGTTTCTCACTGAGTCTTTAATTGGCAGCAACATTGTCCAGTTGTTACTATTTCAGGGTAGTTTAATGTTGTGTCTTCTACTGCTGTGAACCTTTGTCCCTGGTCATTCATAAAGAAAGTAGTGGCTGATATGTTTAGAGAATAAAAGGTCACAGCCCCTTTCTTAAGCATCTGGGATAAAAACCATTGGCTGACAGTTCCTTCTGTAAGAACATCTGTAAATGCAAGTTCATATTATGGAGTAGCTTGGATTTCTCAAAACTGTCTATGCAATTTAGTAACTTTTTTTAAAATTAGCTTTTGTGGAGTAACTTGAGTGTTAACCCTAAAGTACAGCAAAGTGTCAATAAGGTATCTCTTTTACTACATGGCAGTGAAATGTGCTTGTGTAAAATCCTGTTTAAAAAGATGCATAGAAAATGTATTTAACTTTCTTCTGTATGAAATTACAGAAATGTTGCAGTCTCTGGCACAGCGTCCAGCTCCAGCAAATACTAATCGTGAACGGCGGCCTCGTTACCAGCATCCAAAGGGAGCACCTAATGCAGATCTAATCTTTAAAACTGGTGGGAGGTAGGACAATCTTCCTTTAAATGTGGTAATTCTGGTTCTAGGCAAGTAATTACCTTCCTAATTGAAACAGATAATGATCTGTGTAGTGCAAGTGCATTTGTTGTTTCCAGTCTAAATCATTCTGTTAAAATACTGAGCAGTGTTTTGTGCATCTAACACGGTGTCTGTAAATATGTCCTTTACAGAGATTTTTCAAAAATATCTAGAGAAATTCCCATTGTACTTTTTCACTTTAATGAATTTGTGAGCTATACCTCTGTATTTGAAGCTCTGAATGGAAAGAAAATAAAGATGGGGACGAAGGAGAACCTTTGATTTATGGTGTCCAAGAGCGTACCAAAACCAGTGTTAACATGAAAAGAGCTATCCCAGTTTGTCTAATAGTCGTTCTACAGCTTTAATATATCTTGGTGTGTCTCTTCTCACTCAGAGTAAGCTTGAGAATAAGCCATTCAATTAACCCTGCAGCACAAATTTGAATAGACAGTTTCAGGTGAAACACATTCTGCTTTCATGTTTCTCTTCCCTTTGCAAGTTAATTTTGGAGGTGGATAGATGGGAGCAGCAAGAAGGAAGGGAGAGTTTACCTGCTAATGGGCCTGTCTTTGTAAACTAGAAATAATGTAGTGTAATAATCCTATGTTACAGTAACATTGCCAACTTTTTTCTGGTACATTTTTATAGGTATTTCGTAACTTTCTGATGATTACTTACTCCACTGAGACCCTACACAGATACTGCTTGTGCAAAAAGAAAACCCCTCCTTTTCAAAAACAGACGGCAATTTAAAATAATTTTTTTATTGAGTTACATCTGGTTAATTCTTTAAAATGAACAATGCTGTCCATTTAGCGCTTTTGTATCACTGTGACCTAATACTGTAATAGAAATACAGTTACACTGAATTGCTGTAATACTTGCAGGTGTTTCATAAATAACTGTGCAGTCTTCTCTTCTTTGTCACCTCTCCCAAATGCCTTGCAACCTGTACAGGGAGCACACTGTGGTTATTCTTTAAATACAGCAGCCAGACCAGTAGATGTGATATTTGCAGACTTTGTTTTTTTTTAATGCAGTTCTTTGGAAAGCTTTTTATTTTTAAATGTTTTAGGGAAAATATAATTGAGGACTTCACTGTAAACTAGGTCAGACATTGTCCAGAGAACAGTTTAAGTAGTGTTTGCTTGTTCAAATAGCTGTGCCATGCGCTTGCAATTCTGATGTAGTTTTGTATTATGTAATTTACTCTTTGTTCCTTTTAATCTGTAAGCTCCTTAGAGCAGGGACCAGGAAGTTTGTTTTAACAGGCATATTTTATTCGCTGTGTAGTGCAGTGCTCGCGCTTGCAGTCATGCATCAGTTGAGCCATCTTAGCCTGTAGTAAGGGAATGTTACTTTTCTTAACCCCCACTGAAAAATATTTAAGCAGAGATTTATTTATTGGAGATTGCGGGTCTACCAGTGGCTTACTGGTTCTGGTATAGATTGCCTGTTGCTTGCGTTTTTAGAGCTGATGTATAGGATATATTGAAGATTGTCTTCTGACTTTAAAAAGTGAACTGCAATCTGTCTGCCCAGACTACCCTCATGTTTTAGTTAAGAAGCTACCCCTGGATTCTGAGGACACTAGAGTCCTCACACTTGGAGAGAACCCAGCTATTAATTTTAGTATCTGTTTGAAGAAGTTATCACTTTCCTATGTGATAGAACTAATTTGTGTAATTACAGCTGTTACCACTTACAGGTAGAGTGAGCTGTGTTGGGTTGTTTCTTCTTTGTATATGAAGATGACCGAGAGGTTATTTTCTTGCAATAGTAACTCAAATTTATTGGAAATAATAATGTATGTTACTTTCTTTAAGGTATCCAAGTTTTTATTTTAAATTTCATGACGTTAGGGATAATCTGACCAAGTAAATCTGGTTGATTCCATTGTAACGTACAATCTGACAGGACCTGGTAGCTAAGGTTGGGACGAGGATTTTTCTGCATTTAAAGTACTGTTAAGAGTAGAGAAATCTATTTGGTATGTTTACCTTACTTTTGTGTTGCTAAACATGTCATAAACACTGTGTTTCAGACATCTTTTAGAAAGTTAAAGACAAATCTACCTATCATAATAGATGATTCAAAAATTAATGAAGGCAGCACTGGGTTCTCCCATATGTTTTTTTTGGCCTTGAACAGCTGGATCTAGCTTTGCAATTAGCCCTGCTGTCACAGAAGGATTTGGACTAGATGACCCCCAGAGGGCTCTTGGAACCTAAATTTTTCTGTGATTATGTTTTGGTCTAGTGGGGTGCTAAAACAAAACAAAACAAAAAACCAAAACACCTACAAATGTGTCATCTCCTTTGCCTGTGATAACCCCACAGCAAATGGAAGAATTCATTTGTGTGTGTGGCTATACAGCATGCATTTTGTTAAATAACAAAAGAGAAATCTTTCACAATGTTTACTTTATTTTTTATCTATTAACATCTTGTTTCTGTATTGAATTAAATGCAGTGAGATTTACAGGCTTTGTCAGATTTCTTATTTAGCCTGTGCAAAAAGCTGGATCAAAAATAGGAATTTATTGCTGTTTGCTTGTAATCACCTGCTTGTATAGTCTCAGGTTGTAGAATCATAGAATTGTTTAAGTTGGAAAAGACCCTTAAGATCGAGTCCAACTGTAAACCTAACACTGCCAAGTCTACCACTAAACCATGTCCCTCAGCACTACATCTACACGTCTTTTAAATACCTCCAGGGATGGCGACTCCACCACTTCCCTGGGCAGCCTGTTCCAATGCTTGACAACCCTTTTGGTGAAGAAATTTTTCCTAATATCCAATCTAAACCTCCCATGGCACAACTTAAGTCTGTTTCCTCTTGTCCTATTGCCTGTTACTTGGGAGAAGAGACTGATTTTCTTTCAGGTAGTTGTAGAGAGCGATAAAGTCTCCCCTCAGCCTCCTTTTCTTCAGAAACCCCAGTTCCCTCAGCCGTTCCTCATCAGACTTGTTCTCCAGACCCCTCACCAGCTTTGTTGCCTTTCTCTGGACACGCTCCAGCACCTCAATGTCTGTCTTGTAGTGAGGGGCCCAAAACTGAACTCAGTACTTAAGGTGGGGCCTCACCAGTGCCGAGTACAGGGAGACGATCACTTCCCTAGTCCTGCTCACCACACTATTCCTGATGCAGGCCAGGATGCTGTTGGCCGCCTTGGCCACCTGGGCACACTACCTGTTCATGTTCAGCTGGCTGTCAACCAACACCCCCAGGTCCTTTTCTGCCCAGCAGCTTTCCGGCCACTCCTCCCCAAGCCTGTAGCGCTGCATGGGGT
>VUYV01000154.1:1739318-1862542 GCA_008711295.1 Anarhynchus alexandrinus | reverse complement strand
CCTGTAGCGCTGCATGGGGTTGTTGAGACCCAAGTGCAGGAGCCGGCACTTGGCCTTGTTGAAGCTCATACCATTGGCCTCAGCCCATTGATCCAGCCTGTCCAGATCCCTCTGTAGAGCCCTCCTACCCTCAAGCAGATCAACATTCCTGCCCAACTTAGTGTCATCTGCAAACTTACTGAGGGTGCACTCTATCCCCTTGTCCAGGTCGTTGTTAAAGATATTAAGCAGGACCGTCCCCATTACTGGGCCCTGGAGAACACCACTTGTGACTGGCCGCCAACTGTATTTAATGCCATTCAGCACCACCTTTTTGGGCCCTTTTTGAGATCTGTTAATCTTTGAGATTGTTTTTGGGAAATGCCCATTTAAGGCTGACTGGCTTTATAGGTAACTTACTGTGACTCCATTAAAAGTAGGGGTCCTTGATTTACTTCAGCAGAACTTGGAAGGCAACAATTTTCCCTCTTGCCTCCAGTTCGGTAGTATTTGTGTATTAAAAGAGGACTTTGGTTATCAAACTGTTAAACTGATACCTTTGGGAAACACAAAATTTACAAAAGCAATTTTTTCAGTGATGGGTTTGTAATGAAAATATTCTTTTACAGTTCTGGAAAATAGCCTCTCACTTCTAAAAAGTGTTTTTCCTTTGTTTAAAGAGGATTGAGATCCATTAAACGGCTTGCTTATAAAGTTGAATGTAAATAACCGTGTTTTATGAAATCTATTTAAAAATATTGATTACCAAGAAAGAAAAAAGAATTGCAGTGAGAAATTTGACTATAGAGAAGCCGGCCTTACCAAGGAGTTTTTTAACTTGTTAAACCTCTCCTTATTAAAAGAGTAACTTCAAAACTCACCGCTGTTTTAAAAGTATAGTAAAAAAAGATGATCTGTCTGTGTCAAAACACAGATGTAAGCTGACAAACTAAATTGTATTCGAGTTAATTGGTAATTTCAGGTTTCCTATTTGCATCTCTTATTTTTCTTTAACTCATTTAATGAAGAAAAATTAAACATAAGAGTAATCACAGGATGCTAGGATTTTATTAGCTATATTCTCATAATAAAGAGTATTTCATTAATGCTGAAAAATCAGAGTACAGGTATTAAGGAAAAACCGTGAATTTAACATTATTTCCTGTTTCAGCTACTGGACAAACACACTTCATACCTCACCTACTGTGTAGTTGATGTATTGACCAACATTATATTTTGAAGCTTTGAATTCATGCCGTCTTGACATACCAGAAGTCTTGGGCGGCCTAAATCCAGTTTCTCCATTAGCTTCAGTCTAGCTGATTGTCATAGAATATCGTCATCATTTTCTCAAAGTAGGCGGACTCTTGAGTGTTGGCATAGCCCTTTCTTGAATGGACAAATCTATCCCTTCGTTCATCACGCTGCTTTCAAAATCTTTAGTTGTCATTTTCAATGGTCTCTTGTATTCTTTTCAAAAAAAAAATAATCAAGAGGTCATCCCTTTATTAGTAGTATTTTGCTCTTGCTTCAGGGATTTTTATGATTCAATGGCTCCCATCTTCACTTTCTAGATACCATAAATGCTAAAAAATTCAGTGCTGTATTTAATTGTGTACTAGATCAGTTCACCTTATTCTTTGCCATTTTTTTCACCTGTATTGCAATCTTGACCTTTTCTCAGTTGTTATTCTTGATCCTGCACTACATCTTTTTCCCTAATGCATACACATGCTAGCGTAGCTTTCCATGAGAGCCACTCAATCTCAGCAGAGAAATTCCAGCCTCCCTTTTCAGCTGTTTTATAGGAAGAAAGCCCAGGGTAGGAATAATATGAAGTGTATGCGGGGGAAATGTTCCAAATCCTGTGGCTTCTTTTGATGGACTGCACTGGAGTTGAACCAAAAAGACTAAGAAAAGTGAGGTCCCCAGGTTTTTGTCTTGGCAGTACAGTGCTTTTTGGGCTCTGCAAATGTAAGTGCAAGTCTAATCCATATAGCAAAGTGAAGAGAGACCTCATTGCAATTTTAGAGGGAAATGAAGGCAAGATTTTATTAGTGTACTCATTTATAAAGAATCTGTAGGTAAAGTTGTTTCAATATAAATAATAATAATAAACAATAAAAAAACAAATAAAACCCCTTGCAGCTTTGTGGCCCTCTGCAAACTAACTGCCAATCCTCCAACCACCTTCCTGATAATAGCCCACTTTGCCTACTGTGACTTGATTTGATTTTGTCATAGTATTTTATTTTTGTTGAACAGATGAGAATCTCTAACTTGCACAACTTCAGATTCTCTTACTGAAGTGCATCTAGCTTTTGTGGGTTATTTGAATCTATGATGTTTACAGTATGGAAGTTGATAATTCAGACTTGTTAGGAAACAGCCAGGGCGCCTTAGTACGTTATTAATCCAGAAACACACACTCTGCAGAATGATTATTCCAGAGAATATATGCTTGCACAGCTGAATTGATAACAGCTATTTAAAATCCAGTGCTACATTTTTTTTTTTCAATACGAAATTGCTAGTTAACGTTCTACAGAATGTAATTGCCAGTTTTGCTGTCGAGAACTTAGTCACACCAGTAGTAGTAATGTGTTTAGAATGAGCCTAAACACCTTTAGATTTGTTGAAATTTCTCTCCAGCCCGTGTTAAGGTCTGTAGTCTCTGTTACTGATTTGTTACTGTTGAATCAAGTCACCACAGGTCTGATATGTGACCATACTTGCACACTCCCGTGTGGATGGCGAGTGATGTTTTGTCCAACTCCATAGATCTGTGAGAGAGGAAAGAAGCTGACTGTGGCACAACAGGTACTCGAATTGAAGTTTCCCAGGACTTAAGTTAGTATCTGCAGTATTTTTCTTCCCCTGCTAGTATACAGGAACACATCCATACTGTTTATTCTCAAAGGCCAGGTTTGTGGGAGGAGAGCAGAAAGCAAAGATCAGTCTCCGTCAGTTATCTCTGCTTTCCATGCAGCAGTTCAGAGCAGGAGTCTGAACTTCAGACACTGTCTTCCTCTTTAAGAACTGTCCTCCCCTCTAAAGCTCGTGCATCTGAAAGCAGGAAAATGTGTTCAGCAGAATAAGGCACATGGGGAAAAGAAGTGTTAATGAAAGAGCATGATATTTAAAACAGAAAAACAAATACTAGGTGTTGCTTGTGTTTCTATTTTATGTTCCTGGTTTTGGTTAACGTGATTAGGAGAGAGAGAACGGAGGGCACCAAAGCCGACATTAGTCATGAAAAGCAAAGCAGCGAGTTAGTTTTGAGAGGAGGTGTTTGGAGAAGGAAGAAGCCTGAAATTTTGCAGAAATACATTACTGTAGAAATGCAGAGAGCATTGTGGATTGATGGAGGAAATCAAGGGATTAGGGAGAAGTGTGAAATTTAATTTCAAATATCTTGCATGTTAAGAAATAATAAGAATTTTTTGTGATCTTGTGATATCAACAATGTGCAGCGAGTACTTGATTTGACCTATTCTCCTGGGCAGGTTTCAATTTAAGCCCTAACGCTGCCTTGCTGACTTAAGTTCTCCCAACTTCACATGTGCAATGGATTTGTGATTATTTCCCAGCCTATACTTATGATATAATGTTTCTGTGCCTTTTTACAAGTTCTGGTTTTCTACTCCAGCCATGATTAGGTAAACATGTGTCTGTGTGTTTCTCTATCACATGGAGTATTTAGGCAGAATTAATACTCGTGTAGTGGTGTTGAGAAGCTGACTATAAGATTTTTGTACAAATTAATACCTGTATTGGTAGCAGGGAGGGGAGGTGGGGGAGTAGGTTGCAAAGAATTGATTCATTTTACATGTACAGTTCAAGATGTCTTTAATTACAGCTACGTACAAAGTTTAACCTTGCCGAATACGGGTTTGGATCAAATTTACTAATTTGGAGAGAAATGTCATGTGAAATACCTGTTTTTGGAAAAATGAAGATTTTTACCAGCAGCATCCACCCTAATCCATTGAAACATTGCTTACGGTGCCTTATCGACCGCCAACATGCCATGGCAGCTGCTGTTTTGGATGAGAGTCATTTTTACAAAGTTAGATACATGCAGCCCTACCCCTTCTCCTTCCCTCCCCATCAACAGCAGAACTATTTTTTTTTAAGGGAGATGGCGAGGCAAAAGCACGATTCTACAGTTCATTGTTGTCTGAAGTTTCTTCTCAGTTGTAGCAGTCTACAAATGTAATTTTTAACGTATTTAGTAGTAGTATTTTGCAACCACCCAGCCAATGTTCCTGATACTGTGTGCTAAAAAGAATTGGAATAGTATATTATGTAACATTACTTCCGGTTTTTAACCATGTTTTAATACTTCAGTAAGTTCTAGTGATGCATCAGCTCAGTGCTTCCTGATAAAAAATACACAGTGTGTTTAAATAAAACACACAAATAATGAGTAACTGAAATACTGAATAACAAAACAAAGCAATACTGAATTACTGTGAAAGCTTTGGCTGTTACAAGAAATACAGAAGTTACTATGTCCAGTTAAACATACTTGTGGCATTTTTCTTGCAAGAGTTTCAATAAAAGCTAGATTGAGATTGATTTACTGTTCAACAAAACTTTGAGGCTTATTCAGTACTGCAAAGAACATGAACTTTTTTTGTCTACATGGTAAAAGATTTGGGTATGTGCCCTGAAGCTTTCTTGTAATTGTAAATGTTGTCTAATTTTTAGTTAATGTTGTAATATTCAATTTTAATTTACAGTCCAGAAATGAACTAAAAACCAGTCCCAGGTACAGCAACTGACAGTTGTGCTGAGGATGGTGATACTGGATTAGCGTTACTGCTAGATGACTCTGGTCTTGGTGTATCATATGCCTGCAAATTGGTGTAATTTTCCAATGCGTGTTTACATTCTTAAGAGAATTTAATGTGACTTTTTTCTGGGTGGGGACCTGTATTTCATGAACAAGGGATGATCAAAGATTTTAATACAATTATTGTCTCTCTAAAAATGTTCTAAACAATTACTTGACTCTAGAAAGCCCTCTAACCTCTCTGCAGTACTTCTAAACGTTAAGAAACTGCACAAAAAGATAAAAACTATTTAAAATAACTTGTAGTTCAACAAATCCACAAATCAGCTGTGCACTATAGTAGCTTAGCATCTCATCTAGGAGGTTAAGGCAGTTCTCTATTTCTTAACAATTTTAGACTTGTCTGCTGAAATTGCGCAGGGGACTTTTTTTCTGATACAAGTTATCTGCCTTCTTTTGTCTGATGTGCTCTTTTGAAAAATCTGTGCAGATAATAGAAATAAGTAACTTTAATATGTAGAGGCTAAAAGAGTATCAAAATCAGTAGCAGTTAATTCCATTGGTTGTAACCTGTGCAGTATTGGATATCTCATACTAAACTATTTTTTCCTTTCTTTTCTTAGGAGACGTTGATCCAGCAGCAAGTGTCATTTCATTAGGTCCTGTATCTCTGATGTTGTGGATAGTGGAGTCCTCCAGCGATTAAATGAGAGCAGTGGACACATCTCAGCATGTCAGTCTAGAGCGTTCAGAATCGAAACCTGGGACAGGCTGGGGCCGTGGGGCAGAAACAACAGCCTCCCCTCTTCCCCCCCAAACCCACGCAGAACAAGTGGAAGCTTCCAGTCNAAAAAAAAAAAAAAGCAAAAAAAAAAAAAAGCTTTTTGTTATGGGAACCGCATTGAGGGTTAATTTTTTCATAAGAGCAGAAGTGAATGAATGAGATGGTGAACTTGACCAGTGAGCAGCTCGGTGGAAACAAGGATCAACCTGAGAACCTGAGACTCAGATGGATTACACTGGAACAGAAAAGGTCTCTGACAGCTCAGTATGTGGGAGAACAAAGTTCTAAACTTGCTGTGAGTTACGTTATCTCTGAATTGAGCGCTTTGTGTTGGAAGGGTATTCTTTGGGGGCTGCAAATCTACGGTAGAAAAATGTAGAGCAAACGGTGAAATGGAAAAGAAAACCCTGACAAGTAGGATAACTTCTTATCAAACACTCCTCAGTGAGCAAGTTTTTGGTTAAGAAATAGTCTTTTACTGCCAGAAGAGCAAGAAGGAGGAGGGGGTGGGGAGGGGTGAAAAGCTTCAGAGCCAAGGAGGTAAAATTTCTGTTAGGGTTTAAAATAGAATGTGAAGTTGATTAGCACAGGGTGTTGACTCGTAAAGCTTGGAACAGCCTGACACCAGCCTAAGGACAGGGATATAGTTGAGCCCATTGTATGTATCATCGAAAACCAAAATGTGCCAGTCAGCATAACAGGAGGATGTCAAGGAGTCGATCCAGATATTTTGTTGATCTTCATGGGTTGATAAGCCTCTGTGTCTATTGAAACAAAAAAAAAGTTTCAAAAAAAAAAAAGTCTGGAAACAAGTAGAATTTTTATTTTTTTCTAAGTAGAAATGAGGTTTCTTGGTCTGTTTCTGACAATCTTATTTATTAGCATAGGTTTTTGTTTGCATTCTGGTAGAGGTAGTTAATTGAGTTAAGGAGCTCATCTGTATGTTACTACTAATTCTTTTTTCTAGCTCTTTTAAAATCCTTTTTACCACTGTTTTTGGTTTTGCATGTAGGAAGAGAGACTTGTAAAATTGTAACATTTCATACAGAAATGCCGCCCGATCTTCACCAGCTTCAGAAATCTGACCTTTGCCAATGCTGCAATAAAGTGTTGTAATTTAGAATTGACGTCTGTCTCTTTGCATTGACTTTGCTGCTTCTGAAATGATGTTTTGAAGAGTTTGTGGTAAGTCGTGGGGCTCGGGCAGTGCTTCGTACAAGCAGCGTAAGAATAGATGGCATTTTACCAAAGCAGGAGGATTCCTGCCCCAAGAAAAATACTTAAATAGCACCTAGTAAATGTAAGATTTTCTTACCGTTGAGCAGAGTGTTGTAAACTGAGATCATCATTTCACATAACTTAAGCTGTCATATGCATTTAATTTAACCTGAGTTAAATTAAGCTGGTTTTGGCTAGATTAAGAGTAACGAAGTTCCCTCTCATGGCTCATTGCACTGGCATCTCAATTTGTGCGCTGACACGTGAAAGGGTGGAAACGCTGTTGTGGACCATACATGGACCAATGCAAGAGGGGAGCAGAACTCCTCTTGGGGATAACTTGCTTGAAAACATAAGTGAAATTGTGGCCAAATAGAGTTTCTGTTGCTGTCACCAGGCAGTCCTGAATTAAAGCCAGCAGCCTTCTACTTTACCTAGTTATGTTGTTAGCTCAGGCAGTTACAGTGAGTTTTAAAATGCACAAGCTTGCCAGTGATGCTTTGGCGAGAAGTTGTCAAGGTTTTTAAAATATACCCACTTAATGTTATGTTGTTTAATCACAGAATCGAGCATTGAGAGTGGAAAAACCGCAAGCGCAGCCTTAGGTCTGTTCCTTTGCATGCGCGTACAAGGTGGGGATTGGGAAGCACTGGAATGATGAGAGCACATTTTCCCTGAGGCCCTCCCTGCTCAGGGTGGTGGGAGACACCTTCCAGTTTGCAGAGTGTGGCTTGAAGTTTTTATAACATCACGTGTGCATCACGTGTAGGTGCATTTCTCTAGATTTCTGCCAGGTCTCACTGTGTGAGGAGGCAAGTATCCTGACAGTGTGCTGTCACCCCAAAACCCACGCGTTTTCACGACTGTCTCCAGGCAGTTGTCTCTGTCAGAGAAGGTACTTTTTGTGCCACAGCTGTGGGATGTACATGCCCTATAAGGAGTGTGTCGTAGGAAGACCAGGTCCTCATTTCAAGTCTTGTGTGATTCTTTTCATATCATTTTCCACATAAAATTTATGGGTACATTTATTAATCATATTTGTAACTCTGAGCTCCTCCAGGAATGTCTTCTACAGTGATACGACCGTATCCAGTGGTCAAATCTAATTTCCACTTCCCTGATGAAAAATGCCAACCAATTCCTAATAGCAAATTAAGCATCTAATTGTGGTTCAAACTAAAGTCAACTTCCTTTTCTCAACATGCTGCTTAGTTTCAAAAGCATTTAATTTATCCAAATTGAATAACTGGATAAAAATAAAATGTGAATTCACATCAGCTCTATCTTGTATGTGTCAGTCTAATGCCTTGGATGGAATTTGGATCAATGTAAATAAATACCTTTATAAAATTACTTGCTGAAAATAGTTTGGGGTCAGCTGGGGATTTCCCTGACTTCAGGCTGGAATCAAAAAACAATTCAGTGAAAACTTTGGGAGTTTAATTTTAAAATAAATTATTCTAACATTATACTGAATAAAAAAATCTTATGTCAAAAGTCATTGCAAGTGAAACAATCGGGGTTGAACATATACAGCAAAAAAAAGTTTGTGTCCTATATACGCTTTGCTTTTCCCCTGCGGTGTGGCTGGATGCTGTCCTGCTGCTTGCAGAGCAGTTTTGCCACCTGATTCACCTACAGTCTGTTGCTGTAGGGGTGCCGTGGCTTCCTTTCCTTTTATGTCATTAGAATGCTTTGTCTTCCTTTAAAGAATATTGAATTAAAATGGTTGGGTGTATCGGGTTTTGATACAGGAACAGGGGAAGAACCTATATTTTGATCAGTCCTTGTCTGTTATCTATGAATTGTGCTGCTTTATCCAGATTACAGGATGTTTATTTTAATTAATGAAGTTATGTCTAATATCATTGCTCGTCTTCTCTTACAAAAGAGAGGATGTTCCTCCGGGAGTGTTTCTCAAGGGATGCTAGTCCAAGGTGCTCTTGCAAACAGTGTTTCCAAAGCAGCATTCCCGAACATGCATGGGAGTGGTTAAATCTGGGAAAACGTACAGAGATGAAGGAGAAATTGTTTCATGTCCTTGATTGCGTAAAAGATTTCTGTTATCTTATCGTTCTCTGGAAAGAATTTGGACTGAAGTCGGGTCCAGGCATTAGAACTTGCATCTCCCCCGCTGTGAGGCTCGTTGAGCTGGCTTGCTGACAACCAGGGAATGTGTTGTGTGATTGTACTCAACAATATTTTTGCTTCAGTTTTTGATGGTAATCTCTCCTCCCACATTGCTTAAGCCCCTAAAACTCAAGGCAGGGACAGGGGGAAGGATGTCCCTCCCATTGCAGGAGATCAGGTTTGCGACCACCTGAGGAACCTGAACATACTTAAGTCCGTGGGACCTGATGAGATGCTGCTTAGGGCATCTCAGGGGCTGGAGCACCTCTCCTGTGAAGAAGGGCTGAGTGCTGGAGTTGTTCAGCCTGGAGAAGAGAAGGCTCCAGGGAGACCTTATTGTGGCACTTCAATATATAAAGGGGGCTTAAAGAAAGATGGAGAGGGACTTTTTACCAAGGCTTGCAGTGACAGGACCAGGGGCAGCAGTTTTAAAGTTTTAAACCGAAAGAGGGTAAGTTGAGATTGGACATAAGGAAGAAATCCTTTACTGTGAGGGTGGTGAGGCACTGGCCCAGGTTGCCCAGAGAAGCTGTGGCTGCCCCATCCCTGGAGGTGTTCAAGGCCAGGCTGGATGGGGCTTTGAGCAACCTGGTCTGGTGGGAGGTGTTCCTGCCCATGGCAGGGGGGTTGGAACTAGATGATCTTCAAGGTCCCTTCCAACCTAAACCATTCTATGATTTATGGTGCATCACTTGAAGGCCTGTTTGAGCGGAGGTGCTGTGTTAGTCCTTCCTCGGGAATGGAGCCAAGGTGGTTGGGAAGCTCCAAAATTGGAAAGTGCCAGGTTCACCTGGGAATGTCACTACTCACAGGCAACACCTTGAACTCCAGCTGGTGGTATTGGCCTCTCTCTACCCTGCAGTGCTATCATGTGATAAAATTACAAGAAGAAAAGGCATACTTTTTTTTTATGAACTGCTGAGTTTTCAGACTTGTTATAATTTTATTAACTTTCCAGGTCTTCAGAGAAAGAAATCAATTGTGCTGTTTCTGTTATGGAGATAAAAATATTATATGCATTGAGACACGTATGTTGCAGCGCACACACATAATGTAATTGTATGTATATTAAGGTTTAGAAAACCACATCTGTATTGCAGAGATTGCCTGATGTGCTTAAGTTTTCAGGGTTTTTTTTCATTTCCCTTTCTGGCAAAGCAGTAATTGTGTGCTTGGCAGGGCGGCGCGATGGGAGCTGCGAGGAGTTACCCTGGCCGGCTCCGGCGGTTTGCTGATGCAGCCTTCTCTTCACTTGACACGGGAATGCGTTTGACTTAAGTAAATGCGGTGCTGTTGAAAAGCGCTGACTTGGGGAAATAACCCCGGAGGGGCTCCGCAGGGCGGCAGCGTGGCTCCTGCCAGCCCGTCCTGCTGAGGAGCATCAGCACCGGCGCACAACGGCCACGACCAAGGGCGAGAGCGATTAATAGTCCGTGCACGTTCGACCTGAAAGACCTCCCACGCTGCCGGGAGAGGCACCGCGCCGCCCGAGTAGGGTCGCTGAGCCGCTGTCGGATACGCGCTCGTTATAGACACGGTCATTGCACTTTTCTGTCGGGAGGTATAAATGAAAGGTGGATAAATGAAAAAGCCATTAAACAAACTTGCTAATTACTTTTGTCCCCCCAAAAAGTTGTGCTGTGATATTAGGACCACATATCCCAGCCAGGTAAGTGAATATTTTCAAAATAAATACAATAATAATAATAATACCAGGAGCCTTGCTGTTGCCCCCTGATAAATACATTAAATTTTTTTTCCCTTTTTTTCCTTTTCTTTTGAGCTTTGTCTCTAATTTTTTCCACACCAAGGTTTTTCCTCGGCCGGTTGCCATTCTGCCCTGCTGAAGATGCTCATCTGAGACAACACTTTGCTGTCTCTTCTCAGAACTCAACTATAAATAGGTTTTTTCCAACCACTCCAAGTGTTCTGGGAGTAGGAAACTATTTGGGCAAGAATCACACAAGTGAGTAAATGTCCAAACATTTACTTGTGGTGTTTGAATTGTAAACTTTCTCTTTAAATTATTATTGCCAGAGTATGATTGTGCCATTAAAACACTCTGTGTTTATGATTGTTGTTAGAAGAACAGTGTTTTGTTAAAGGACTCCTTCCTTCCCTCCCTCCCTCCATGTCCAAGCTGTTGGGCACAAAAAAAAAAATGGTTGAGACACTTAAAAATGAGGAAGAAATTTAAATTTTGCTGATATTTATTTGTTCTTTGACATTTACCTGCAGGAAAAATGTTTGTTGTGCATGGGATAAAGGGGAGCGACCTTTTCTGCTGGAAACAAGTCATGGTTCACAGCCCAAGAGCTTGAAAACTTTGTTGTATTTACTCCTTAATTTTTTGATTTTGCAACTTTTTGGTAGCACCTCAGGGTTGCCTTGGTAAGGACGGCCCCGTCACACTCTCATTAAGGTGTTTCACAGCTGAAACGCTCACGAGTAGGACCTGGGAAGCGATCCCGGATGCCGGTGATGCTCATCTCCACTAAAGGTACTATGCCGCTGGATAAGCCAGCGGGTGTCGGTATTTTGGGTCGCAGGATTGTGGTAGGGACCCGGCTGTGTACTCGGCTCTGGCCATTTGATGCAAGTTACTGACATTTAGGGAAAAATGCTAACTTTATCTATGTAGTGTGAAACCCTTGGGGCTACATTCGTCCCTGAGAAACAACGCCACTGCTCTGCTCCTGATAAATTATCCAGTGCTTTAAGGCTGGTTACCTCGCTCAGCTCTATTTGCAGAAAATACTTCCAGACCATTCTCCTCCTTCCACCGGAGCCCCCTTAATAACACAGCAGTGATTTTTGTGGCTGTTTATCCTACTGGACCGGCACTTCCCTGCGTGGCCGAGTGCTGTTCCAGTGCGCTCGTTGCCTGAATACATTTTCATCACTGGCCGTCCAGGCACCACAGCAGGGTGTTCATCACTAAACCTGCCAGCGCTGCCCAGTGCGTGGCAAGCTCCATCTCACCCGATGGTTGTTCGGCCATCCCCACTCCTCGATCGGTATCGGCACCCTGCAGTGGTTCAGGTGAGGAGCCTCATTTCAGGGTAGACAGAGCTTATTGTAGGAGTTTGTATCTCACTCATTTATTTCAGACTGCAAATTTCCCTCCCAGCCATAAGAATTTGAGCTCTTCGGTGCATGAGGGACTCCCCCTGTGTACTGCTCTTCCTCAAAATAGGAATTTGAACTGGAAGACGACCTCAAAATGCAGGAAGCTCCATGAAAGCACCACCAAAGGTGGCGTGACCGGTCAGGGAGTGATGCTGTGAAGAGTGATGTGTTGTGTCCTGCTGGATCCACTTAAAAAAAAACACCCTTCAGTACCCATAAAGCCTCACAGAGATGCAAAATTGCTGAGGTGCAGCTTCTTGCCTCTTATGGGTGCCTGAGTGTAGAAACGGGGTTGCTCTGACTGCAGTCAGCCCACTGCAGGAGAAGAAACGCTGAAATAGTGTTAAGGTGCAACTTTGCTAGCATTAGCCGCTGCTGCCAGCACCACCTCCCCTGCAAACAAGGAAAAGCCTGTGCAGATGCAGGAGTTGGGGAGACCCAAGCAGCCTGCTCAGGACTGGAGCTTGCCACTTGCTGGTCCTACCTCCTAGGGCTTGTAGCCACCAATCAGTCTCTTAAAAGCCTCTTCTCTGGTTAATTTGATTAAAGCAAACCAAATTAAATCACTTGGCCTTGTTGAACTTCATGAGGTTCGCACAGGCCCACCTCTCGAGCCTGTCCAGGTCCCTCTGGATGGTAACCCTTCNACTTCATGAGGTTCGCACAGGCCCACCTCTGGATGGTAACCCTTCTCTAGAGTGTCGACCGCACCACCCAGCTTGGTGTCATTGGCAAACTTGCTGAGGGTGCACTTCATCCCAACATCCGTGTCACCAACGAAGGTGTTAAATAGTCCCAGTAGCAACCCCTGAGGAACGCTTCTTGTCACTGCTCACTACATCTCTTTATCATATATATCTTTGTAGTAAGCTAAAGATCAGATCTTCTCTCCTGGGAAGCAAGATTTGAATACATCAGTAAGGCCTTCATAACCCACCTGAAGAGAGGTTCGGTGTCTCTATTGTATTAATCTAATTATTAAATTGATACAAGTTGCTGGAGGTTGCATCCCTGGAGTGATGGAAATGAAGCCCCAGTAATGAAGCAGTGAGAGGGATCTCAGTGGTGGCTTTGGCTTTTCTTGTCTCTGCTCTGAGAAACTTTTCATGTGGTGATGGGGCTCTGGCTTCCTCCTTGGGCTTGTGGCAGGATGAGCCCTCTCCTGGGAGGAAGACCTGGTGGTCAGCCTGGTCAGGGAGGATCAGTCGGCTTCTCTCTGGGAATTCAGCTGAGCTGTTCCAGGAAGATGCTGGTTCCTCATCCCTCCTGCGGCAGCCTTTCTTTTCCAGTGGAAAGATGGACGCAACAACAGGACTTAGACAAACTCTCCCTTTTTTATTGAAATGTCCAGGAGGCGTAATTGTTTGTGGCTTATTATTCAGGTTGGTCCCAAATCCCACACCCTGTTAAACCATGGATTTTTTACTAGTTGTGAGTCTTACCTAATGTAAAATTAAACCAGCTTTTGGTTTCAGAGAAAGCATAGCTGTTGCCTGCAGGGTGACACGCTGCAGCCACGGTCTGCGCTCTTGGTGGGGCTGGCGCAGAGCTCAGGGGGTTTATCATCGGATGTAGCAGGAACAGCTGTGCTGGGCACACAGCGCCCGTTTCCTGGGCTCCAGTGCGCTGGAAAACTCATGCCATAAATAAAAATTAAACCTAATCAGGCAAAGTAAATATGTTTAGGAAGGCAGGAAATGTTCTATGGTAATGAAGTTTGTTGCCTGAAGACCCTTTTGATCCTCTACCCCTGTGCTGGCTTGTGTATTGGAAATAGAAATGTGTTGACAACTGTTTCCTAATAGAGGTTTAAATACTCCCTCCTCCCATGACAGCTTGTACGAACGCTTTTCCCTCTGGTGTCATTCCACCCTCTGAGCATCAGTACAATGGGTGGCTTATCTTTGTTAATCAGAGAGTATGAACAAATCATTGCATGTGTGAGTGTAAGCTTCCAGGCTCCTGAGTTTTTTTTCCTCCTGGGCTGGACAAGTAAATGCTCCCAGAGCGGTAGGTGTGGTGGTGGGAGAGGAAGGTGATTCAGGATTAGTGCATAAGCCTGGGAACCAGAAGGTCAAGCTCATCTCTGCTCCTTTTTTCTTGGCTTACTATCACTGCCCTCCTTTCCGAGCTGGGAAACGCAGCTCTTCCCCTTCCTCACGGGGATGGATAAGCAGGCAGAGAACAGACAAAAAATTACAGAGTTTTCTGATGCTTACAATAATAAAAGCCTGAAAAGCAGTAAGCTTCCGCTGAAATTATGGGAAAAAATACATCACAACCATTTGACGGTGAATTTGACCTTCCCAAACCTCTGAGGAAATGAGTGAACCCTTTCTAACAGAGAGATCCCAGGCTGAATCAGAGGGGGAAGTGACTTGCACGGGAAGCCACTGTCAGCGATAGGAGCGGAGTGCTGTTGATAGCTGCCATTAAGCACCAGTGTGTGCTGTGCCCAGCAAGGGCTGGGGGCTCCGAGGCCCTGTGCAGCTCAGTGCTGGCTCTCCAGGATGACGAAGGATGCTGCCACCCTGCCACACAGCCGCATTGAGCTCCCCGTGGCTTCCCAGTCCCTCCTGAGCTGACCAAGCCACAGCTCAAGATGACAGGACCTGCTTTGGCAGGGAGCGCAGTGACACTGGGAGGTGGATGGACGCTTACTGGTAGAGCCTGGACATGGGACGGGAAGTGGAGGGATGAAAGCAAATAGCTGTGATAGACCTCAGGGAGCAGCTCGACAGAGTCCTTGGCCAGCTCTGCCCCAGGGATGTGGGGGATGTTCATCTCGCAGGCTTTGGAAAGTGATTAAGCAAAGGCATTTATTTGTTTTCTTTTAAATTCAAACCTCCAACAAATGCACTAGTTTTTATCAAGTTATTTTATTTGGGAAGGGAACTATACTTTTTTTTCCCCCATCATTAAAAAAAAAAAACAACCCCAAACTCAAAAAACTTGGGCTCTGTTTGTCCCTCAGCTGAGGACACTGTCACAGCCCCCTTTCTTTGTGAGACAGACACCCAGGGTAACAGTGCCCCGGCAGCTTTGGGGAACCTCTCAGAATTAGTTTGTGACTCCTGGGGCTTTACGAAACGTTCATTAAAGCTCAAGGGCAGCTGCAAAGAGTCACAAACAAAAGAGAAATTGAAGCTGAGCTGCTCCTTCAAGCCTGCCAGCTGGTTTCTCTGCTCTTCCTCCCCCCTGTTCAGTTCAATCCTAAAGTTACTGAAGCCTCTTCTGGTTTTCTTTATTTTGCTGGTTGTAAGCAGCAAGAGGTAATTATGACCCAGCAGAAAAATCCAAAGGCTGAGAAGTAATGGCTAGCCCAATTAACAAAAATAATCTTTCCTCGCAGATCCCTCGAGGTAAGAACACATCTGAGCAGTCAGTGAAGTAGTCAGGGATGCACCAGCGACTTTTCCAGGAAGGCATTTCCTCCTTTGGGAGGGGTCACCTTGCATGGGAAGAGAAAGCCCTGTTCTGAGGGGAAAAAAAAAGACCAAACAAAAACAAAACACGCAAGAGAAGGGTGTGTTCCCTTGGAAGGGTTTGGCTCCATCCAGTCTAAGGACCCTCCTTACCTCAGGGGAAAAGATATATATAGTTTGGGAGTCAATGTTGTGATGAAGACTCCTCTGCCTTTGCCTCTATGCAATGCAGGGATTAACTGAAAGCAGGACCCTGTGCAGGTGGAAGGCCGCACGCAAGAGGCAGTGAACTAAAGGCTTCCTCTCATCCAAGATCCACATTGAAGGGAGCATCCGTATCTACATACACGGCTGTTTTAAAATCACCTTGCTAAACTCAATTCCTAGTGCCAGTACATGAGCTTGTGCTGGTGTAGTGTGTTCTGGCACGTTAACAGAAGTACAGAACAAAATTTTGTAGAAAACAGGAATCCATCTAACATAACTCACTCTTCAGCTAGTGGACCAGCGATGCTAAATGAACACCCAGGGGATGGCAGAACTGCTCTACCGTGCAGGCAGGGGCCATGCTCCTCTCGCTGGCTGAGCCATCACCCCACTGCCTTCCTGCTCCCAGGCCCTTTCCTCCCTGGGATCTGCCGTCATCCAACCTCTTACCACGCAAACCATCCTCTGCCTGACTGTGGCCGATGATATTCCAGCACAGATGTAAAATCATAACCTCTCAAAATATTAGAAGTAGACTGGTAGATGAAGCCAAGCCAACTTGCTGTCAGATTCTAAGAGCAAAAGAGAGGTAACATTTAGAGGTAAATGTGTTTAAGTAAGGTAAATAGACTTTCAAGTTTTTCCACTCACTCCACATTCACCCCTCTGTCTTCCAGCACTGACCTATTACAGACACCAAACAACTCGCTTAGGGTCCAAGTCATCAAGAACAAGTTAGAGCTGTGGTGCCACAGGGGCGTGGGATACACCTGAACACTGAAACGCTCAGGGTTTGGCTTTGCAGCTGCCTCCAGAGCAGCCTGAGCAACCCCACACCATCACTGCCGCACTCACCACCGCTTCTGGGCTGCACTCTGCCAGGAATAACGATGACCAAGCAGGCAGCTAAAGAATGTGTTCTGTGATTTTTGCCTTGGTGGGTTCAGTTACAAAACAGTTGGAGTTCATTCAGGAGCATTGTAAATTACAGTCCTTCTGTTTGTGCCTCCAGCCCTACAGAAAACCAGCCCAAGCTGCTGGGCTAAAACTATCATCTACCTTTAGCCTCATGCCCTCCCTGATCAGTTATGGATAACACTTTCTGAAGTTGTTTATTTTTAAGGGAGAAGCCAAATTTATTTGTGTGTGTGTATAAAACAAATACAGAAGGAGTCAAAACATCAAAAGCTTATTCCCAAAGCTGCGGCCACTAGAAAGGCTGACAGTAACTGGGCAGCTGCGTGAGGTTTTACCCTACAGCAAAGGTGAGGCACTGCAACTTTGTTTAAGTTTCATTATAGATTGAGCCAAGTTAAATTCTCTCACACTGGCTCCAGGCTGCAGCAGGACACAGTTATGAGAGGCCACCTGCCCTGTCCTGGCTGAGACATGTACCCAAGCCCTGAGGCAGCCCTGGAAAGCTTGGGGACAGGCTGCTAGACCTGCTGACGCTTTTGGCTACCACCAACATTCTACCTGGGGGATAAAAAAGTAGCTCATGGAAATAGGAGTTAGAATGGAAATCACTCTAGAAAAAAACCCTATCTTTTGTGATACATGATATTTGGACAAATCCTCAACACCTGTATATATATAAAAAAAAAATCCATCTTCAAAACAGTAGAATTGGTTCAAGTGTTCCTCCCAGGTAGAAGCTGGGGCAGTAATGCCACCCTCCAGCCTCCTACTTGGGGCAGCCACATGACGAACAAGGGGCAGAAGGCATTGAATGTAGCCCTGGCCCTAGGGAGTCTGAGGAAACAGCAGCCACTCATGCATGAACATCTGTTCTTCTGAGGGCTTTGTCATCATTGTTATTAAGTCAAAATTTGTTAGTTTTGGCTCTGAACCATTCCCTACTTGAAGTGGGACAAGTCTCAGCGCAAGATGGTTCAGCCACCACCTCAGCTATGTACCGTTCCATTAGGAAACCTTCCCCTCTACGCTCTACTTAGCAGCACTAACTCCAGGAACATGTGCCAGAGTCAGCACTAATTCTTGGTTGGCAGTATCTTAGCAGCCTTGATGTGCAAGTACCCAAACAAAAGACAGAAGGGCAGCAAATACACGCACACACCTGGAAGGGATGGGTAGGAATATTCTCTAAAAGGGAACTTTGTCCTGTGCAACAAGGGACATTCTACCCTCAGCAGGACCACGCTCATTGTAACGCCCACAGGAACACAAAGATGAGTTACTATTCTTTCATGTATACAATATTCCTCTTGGAAAAGTCATTTTAATATTGCAAAACACTGGGAGAGGGGGATTTTTGCCTACTTCAAACACTGTTCAGGATGAACTTTGTTCCTGCAAGGACCCTGGTCACAGTTCCTGAAGCCCAGCAGTGAGAATACACATCTCCTGACAGAAGACAGACATAATCCTCCTTTCCCCCACCCCTTCACTCATGGTGCGACAGGATTGAGCTCTGGCTCACATACACATCCACAGTTGCAAGAAGAAAAGTTATTAAATTGCTATTAGCCCTTAAAAAGTCCCTTCCCTCCTCCAAGAAAGGTGCATGCTACTGGGTGACAAAGAACAAAATTCCACCTCCCATCAGCCATTGTTTCATGGTTTTATCCCAGTTTAATATATGATTTATCAGATTTGTGCAAGACAGTTACCTCTAACACAAGGGGAAAAAAAAAATAAAAAAATCACAGCAACATATACACACAAAACAAGATACACAAAATAGAGCTAAATTTATATACAGGTTATTAGCAGCTAGACTCTTAACTTCATTTAGTACATGGCTTTACTTACTACAGTTTTAGGCACAGAGAAGAATTTACCAGTAGGATATCTGCTATAACGAAGGGCCACAATGAATACCTTGTTCCAAGTCCTCACTGGGCAGAAATTGGTTTATCTAATGAAGATCTAACTCTCACTTCCCACCAATTGAGGACGCAGCCCTGCACAAAGGATGAAAGAATATGATCCAGCTAATTTAGCATACTGCAACATTATACTTTAGATATTAAACATCTAATTTATTTTTTTTAAATAGGGTTATGTTATGGAGTTATTGAATAGGACTGAGTTTCAATGAAACAATTAGTGTCAGGGTTTTTCCCCCTGTTCGCTTAGCATGGACTCTCAGCTGTAAACAACTCAAAGAAGAGCTGGCAAGAAATGATTAGATGTGAAGATTGCTTTGTACACACTTCACATTTATAATGAAGAATTTGCTTTAACAGAATTTAAGAGCACAAAGGTCATGAAACATTTAAATTTACTTAGCAGGTTATGTTAATAAATTACGATGCATCATCCACATGTAGGACTCCATTCCAGGCCACATTGAAGCAGGTGCTTGGATGTGTTTTATGTGCTTCCTTGTCCTTCTGATTTAGGACTACAGACTCAGAGCCCAGCAAAATAAGTATGTGCTTTACTTGTAGCATACAAGCAGCCTTTTTTGTTTCAGTGGCACTTCTCACATTTGATTATGCATGCGTAAGTGCTTTGCCAGACTGAGGAATGGCCACATATTTTAATTACTGATTGCTTATGTATAGTATGCCTGTCACAATGAGGAACATGATCACTTACCCAGTGAAAAGGCTGAACAGAATAACTACATAACAGAACCAGCCAGATACCATAACAACACAATTAAAAATTTAAGCAGCAAGCACACAATAATTAAAAAAAAAAAACAACTAAAAACTTTAAGTTATGAGGCAGGTTAAAAATGACGCAAAGATTTTTGCTTCATGACAGCTTCATTTACAAGTACAGCTCAGCAAGTTTGAAATACTTTATCATAAGAACTACAAACTTGTTTATCACAGTTATGTCAGAGCTCCTCACTGAAGGGTGTGTCAGTTTCTATTATAGCCGCTCCCCTCCTCTTCTCCAAGGTTTATTACTCAGCTACTTGGGAAAAAGAGGGGGTTGCTTGTGGCTTTAGAAAGTGCAGAAAGTGAGTTTTTCCCTTTAGAAAAAAAAAAAAAAAACCAACACTGAGAACTCTTAAGCATGCAGGAATAACGAGAAATTTAGAGGGCCTGGAGTTTGGCATTTGATTTAAAAATGGCTATTCTTTATGTTTTCGGGTGTACAAAAAGGGAAGGGAGTTTTAAGGTAGAAGAGCAGCTTTGCCATATAAAAAAAAAAATCATACCAACACAGAAATCTACTTTGAGACCATCTTTAAAAGCATGTCTATTGAACAAAGGCAAAATAACGCCAACTTGGACCATTCAGGAGTGACGTGCTCTTACATACAGTGCTTTCCTGTAACTCCACTTAGCCTGCAAGAATTTTGGCGGTAACTTCTGTTAAGCATTGGCAGGGCAGAATCAAATAAGGCTGTGAACAGAGGATTATCAGGGCTGTCAAGCTACAGGAAGATCAAATTACAGTTTTTAGAAGTAACAGAACTTACAACTACTCAGTGTAATACAGCTACTGTTCAAAAAGTAACAGTTTCTTCACGGGAACCCTAACGTAAAAGACAAGACTTTTGACATAAGGTTCTCGCGTTTGGTAGAAAGTTAACTTGTTCCTATGGCTTCTCTGCTATAAGATCATCACTGGTACAGAACAGTTGGGGTCACAGATTGTCAGGAGACTCTTTGGCTGTCAGTGCGAAAACCAGCGCATGGTGCATATCCTTGAGGCTTCTCTGGTGCCTTTCACTGGACACGTAGGTTGCTAGAGCGTGACCAAGGAGCAGGTGGCTGGGAAGAAAGGCAAGACTTCAAGTGAAGCAGCAGAGCGATGCAGTCACCCACTCAAAGCTTGGGCCGCTCTGTCAAAGAGAAGGTCAAAAAAGAAACCACCCTCTGTGCAGTCTTGAGTCAAGCAGGGACAGAGCAAGGAAGCAGAAGACTCTGCCACTGGCAGGGAATGAACCCAAGCCAGATTATATAGACAACAAAAAGTCATGGAAGTGTGTCACGCTCAGAAATTACAGTTTTGACATTATCTTGAGCTCCCACTAACAGACATACACACGTGGGCAAGACAAACAGAGTTCTTATTTTTGGCTTCAAAAAGAGCAAAAGGAAGATTCACCATTCAGTTTGCTATGTACAACAATACTGCACTGTACACTTCATTAACAAGCTGCTGTCTGCTATAGTTCAGCATTACTTAAATAAAATTCCTCTTAGTCACAAAGAGCAACGGATGAGTATCTCTGCAGGAAGGAGAGCTGAAACCCACTGCTGTACACGATCATACGTGGTGCCAGTCCTTCTGGGATAAACACGAGCGGTCACACCAGTGTCTAGTATCTCCTTAGCTTGCCAGAAGCAGAGAACTTCCCCTTTCTTCTTCCAGTCTGTTTGATCCCAATCCTGTTGGGACTATTCTAGCACAAAGCCACGCTATGACTTCCCCCCTGTTGCCAAAAACGTTCCCATCCAAATTACGCAGTCTCTTTCAGTAGCCCCAGTTTCCGAAGCGCCTCTCTCCTAGCTTCCTCTGTTGAGCCACGGCCAGCAAACTTTACTGTTATCCCTTGGGATCGAAATCCTGAAGGTCTAGGCAGCGAACCTGACCTCCTCCTCATATCCAGGTTTAGACTAGGTTGTTTATAATCATTAAAACTTTTTGGTGTGTTCTGCTGTGCGCTGCTGACCTTGTTAGCAGCAAGAGCTACCTCTGGTTTGATTGTTACAGTTTTGCCCATAGGAAGGAAAGGGCTGGGCTCGCTTTTTAAAACCTCATGGATGTTTTGATATCCATTGGGAACAGCGTCTGCCTGTTTGGGCTGCGCATCAAGCTGCTGCGTGCTTGGGGCATGGTCCACTTGGTCCTGAGCTGGCTTTCCCTTAACTAGGCCAAGTTTTGTCAGGGCCTCATATCGTGTTTGCTCAGAGGAAAGATCCCTTAAGGAAGAACTTCTGTTACGTGACAAGAAATCATTTTTCTGCAGCTTCTCCTCCAGTTCAGCTGCCAGAAAAGCTCCTCCATTGATGTTGGCCAGCACCTGAGCCCTCCGCTCCTGGACATTAACTGCTGCTTTTGAAATAGTCTCATTGAATTCTTTGCCACTGACATTTGTTATGTTGATGTTGCTCGGGAACCGGTACAGTTTGGGTGCAGGTGCAGGAGGGTGCTTCGGAGCCGCAGAATAATCACCATTGGCTACTGGCATTTTCTTCCTGTCAGGATTCCCTTCCTTGAGCGCGCTGGGGAAGCGCACCCTGTTCTCCATTTGCTGCTCAGACATCTTCTGGGCCATGATGAGCGGAGTGGGGATAGAGCGAAGCAATTTTGGATGCTGCACTGGAGGAGTGGGTGGAGGAGGAAGAGGAAGCGTCTCAGACGTCGATGGTGGTGGTACAGGTGGTGGGGGGGGAAGATCAGCAGGTACAGCTGGCTTAGGACTCTCCGTTCTCCAGGTAGCATCCAACACTTAAAAGACAAAGCAGCAATAACGTCATTAAGCCTTCACACAGAGCAGAATACAAGGCTTGCTTTCACCTAGGACCAGCAAGCATCAGTATGCCCCCAAACTTTCTAACTCAAACTCAGCCCACATTGCCAGAAGAAACTATAACCAAACTCCTAGCAATGGCATCTTGAACGCTATAGTTCAAATAACCATATTGACAATGCATTCACTAGAAGACCTCTTTCTGCCATTCATTCACAATCTGCACGTTAGCTTTACTGTGTTTCAGTGGCTGCTTTTTCTGTAAGAGTTTTGCAATTCTTATTTATTATAACAGCCAGGAGAGGACACATTATGTCCCATCGTATATACTAGCTGATAAATCCACTCTCCAAAAATGGAGAGAGGAACTTTTACAAGGTGAAGAAAACAATATGCCATACACTGTCTTCTCACCAACTTATTGATGGCATCATATGCCTTTCAGTCCCACCCAAAGTAACACTACAAGCAATCTGCTATCTTAAAACTTAGAGAAAGTCTTAAGAGGTCTTAGAGAGAAGCAGAGCGTGAATATGTTGATGAGCACGAGTGTGTCTTGCTGTGATGACTCTGCAGAATACTCAGGTCTGTTACAACTCAGTCACCGTGTAGGGGACTGAGATAGCAGTCCAACAACTTAATCATATGCATGACCTCCATGAGAAAAAAAAGTTATAGTAACAGCAAGAATTTCAGAAATCCCAAGTCAAATTAAAATCACAGTCCTTACAACTCCTGATGTGTAACAGATTCATCTTGACATACTAAGGAAGGTACAGAATTTCTTTAGCTGTTTCTATTGAGAACTGGAATATGTCAGGGCTAGGTCAAAGGAAAAACCACTTTCAAGAAATACTACTACCTGGTTCTGTATCTCTGCTAGGAGGGCCTTCGTGGTCACTACTCTCAGGTGTTGACTGTACTAAGTCGATGATATCTTCAGTCTCTGAATGACTGGACACATTTTCTTCCGTTGACCTTGGAGACTGACAGTGGATGCCACTGTCACGTAGGACTGGCTCCTCCAAGTCATCTTCTAAGGCATCTATGGTTTCCTCAAAGAACATGAGAACATCCTGCTCTTCATGAGTTAAGTATTTCAGACTCTCATCATCCTATGGGGAGGGTGGGAAGAAAAAAGCAGAAAAGATTAACATCCTACAGATGAGTACAGGTAAGTACACTGATAGCAAACACAGCACCCCTTTTTGAAGGCTGAAAGGGGCAGGAGGAAAGAGGCAGCAGTCACATCAGAAGCATCTCCTGCTTGTTGTTTCATCCCTTCCAAGAGAGGCATGCAGGCACTACAATGCAAGAGGCCAAAAAAAAAAAAAATAAAAAAAAAGGAGCCAAGAGTTTACAGTGCATTAGTTTTGGCTGAAGAACAGCAACTGGTGTTTCATCCTTTAAAGTACCTAACTTTAGTTCAGCAGACAAGTGTCTATTTGAGCTGGAAAGAACAAATTGCTAAAAAGATCGTAAAAGCAGACCAAAAAGAAAACCCCACCCCATACCTGTGCCTTTACAAGGATTAAGATAGCCTCTTCAGGCTCTAAACCAGAGTAAGCTGTTTCAGTTGCTGTGTCAGGTTCAGGGATAAGGCTTGGGAGCAGCACGGCAGTGAAAGGGTACATTTGGGACAGTCAAAGGAATGGGCTGATTCCCTTTTTGCTCTAGAACAAAGAGTGACTTTGCTTCTAGAGGCAGAGCTGGAGCTGAAATCTGGCTCTACCCCTGCAGTCTCTGAATTACCCAGAGTTACATGGTAGATTACAAAGAAGTAGTAATAAGGAGGAAGAGGGTTTCTGAAGACTTTTACCTTTGAGTTACAGAAAGGAAAAATTTAGAATAAATAAGATGTGTTCCCTAGCAGAAAGAGTGCCTGGGGCTATTTTCTCCAGCAGGAAATAATCCTGTAGACCATAGAAGCGATAAATAATCACTTGGATTACCCAGTCTTCATTTTCTATGAGTCACTGCTCTTGATTAACTTGATTAACACAGTATCGCTATGAAAAGCTAAGCAGCAATGCGCAAACTCTTTTCCCTCCACCTACACCCTGGGAAACACTCACTTTTCCAGAAGCCTGGAGATGACAAAGGACGATTAGGAAAGGCACTACATTAAGACAATCGATACAGGAAAGACATTTCTCAAGAAAGCTGTGTAAGTTCTGGAATGTAACTACATATTGTTGAAAAGTAAGTGAGGTTTTCCCTTTTCTGGATTGAATTTCTCTCCCACCAGGCACGTACTGGAAACTTTGCCATCAGTAACTTGACAAGAAAGCACCAGCAAAGCAACACAGGACAGTTTCCTTTCTCATCTCTACTTTTCACTTCTCCAAGGATACCTGATTGTGCACACAGGTAAAGTAACAAGGCTACCTCTCAATGGTGGATTGGGGCAATTTAGGTAAATACATAAAGGTATGCAGTGCAAATATCCAAGAGGTAGACTTGTTCTTGCTCGAGCAGCACAACTTGCTTCAAACTCACCGTGCCTGTTCAGATCATCTTACATTAGATTAGGATAGAAAAAACTGTGTGCAGCTCTACCTATTAATTCAACTCCTTGCGCAAACAAAGCTTTTATCCTTGTCCCCAGCATTAAAAATAAGAACAATATACCTCTGTAGAAAAGTAATGCTTATAGATTAAGAACTATGAAGTGGTGCATTGTACAAAGTGGCAGTTAGTCTCTAAGCACTCAAAACACTACAGATGAGAAAATAAATGCTTTAGGGTTCTTAGTTGCCTTCCCCTGCTTGGCCTGTCGAACATTTTCCCTGTAAATAAGTGAATGAAATACAGAAGACAGACACCTTGCCTTTCAGCCACACTTGGTTCAGCCACTTCAGGACAGGTTTGCTTATCTGTGGCTGCAATCATGTGAACACAGCAGTCTTCAGTCACAGCTGGCACAGTTTTCTGTTAAAACAGAAGACTGAAGTCTTGCAAGGAAATATAAAGTTGGTTTCACCAAGAGGCTCATGCTACAACTACAATTCTAGAGATTCAGATTTATTGTCATCAGGTTTGATGTCATCAACATGGTTTGATGGCTGGGAAAGACGTACAGAGGTGTCGGTATTTGTAACTTGGTCTTACCATCCACAGTCCATTGTCAGAATAAGTAACTTATTTCAGCTTGCAGCAAAACTGCTACAAAAGCTTAAATTTGGATACCACTTGTAATTGCCTATTTAAAGGACTAACTTCAAAGGCTGACATATTCCACAGCTCCCACCACATGGCAGAGCTCAGTTTTCAAAGGCCAAGGAAAGTTTTACAGCTGCACTTGAAAAGTGAGAGACAGACAAGCCTTCTCTTTTTTTTTTCTTAATGGATGTTGCAATCTCCTTCCTTCCCCACCCAAATACTCATAAGGCTGCTATGTCTAGCAGGCGAGAGAATGACAGGAAAGAAGCCGTTGTTAGGTAGGCCCTAGCTGGAGCTGAACAGGACTCCAAGAAGCTTTTGTTGTGGGTGAGCTCATTGCAAAAGCCAGACTTCCGCAGGCAAAGGAAAAAAGGGGGGTTGTGTTTAAAAAGTTCATAGTGGCAGTAGATCTAGACTGTGGTGCAGTACAGAAGTGATTGCACCACACTTCGTTCATTTTAAAGAACAACTGCTCCCACATGAGCTTAACTCATTTGATCAAGAGCTGAGCAAAACAGCATGTGAATTGAAGCAAAGACTTTCAGAAGCCCCTCTTTCCATCCATTTCTGTGCTGCAAGACCGAGCCCTTTTTCATGCCAGGTAAGATGTGTGGGAGGATTGGTCAGCAGAGCTCTGCCTGATTTACCATCCCTCATGGATCTTACTGAAATGAGCAGTTTCCCCGTTAGGTGAAGGATCGGAAATTACTAGTCATCCCTTTGCAAATATATATAGTAAATGGCATACCTAGAGTTGAAAGGCCAACCTCATCTCAGTTAGCACTTTGATCTCTTTCCTCATGCTGTTTTGCTTCAAGATGACCAATGTCACATTTCCTCAGGAGGCAAGGGAGGGGGGCAAGATAGCAGCTCTAGAGATTAGGCAGCATTATGGCAGGTCACCATACTGAGACGTGAGGCATCCAGCCTAGCTAGAAACTCCCTCAGGCAAGGCATGTTTCAGTTTGCAAGACAAGGAAATAATCCCATTTTAGACACAGAAGTACAGTGAAGATAAACCTACTTAACCTGGTCAAACCAAAGGAGCTCAGAGATGAAAAGGAAGCAGTGACTTGCTTTACCACTGGTCTAAGAACAGTGGTGTACTCTAAAATGCCCACCTGTATAACTTACAGTAGAGCTTTCAGAAAGATAGGAGGCATTTTGTTGTGGTTAACTGATGCCAGTTTTAACTAAGGTTACCAAGTCTATTTCTAATTAGTTTATTTCCCACATATTCCAAGTAGTGGAAGAGATCATATGCTTTCTGGGCTGGTTTTCCAGGCCTCCCATCTCCTTGAACAATCTGGGTTTTTAACAGTCAAAGCAGAGTCTTTTCAGTCACTTGAGTTATTCCCCTCATACTTTCCACCAACTCCCTACTATTAACACCCAAACATGCCTCCCAAAACTAAATCTCACATACACCTAACACTACCGACTTTAAAGCTACTGTCAAAAGACAGCCTAAATTTGAAACTTGAACATTGTGCCCTCACTGAGGATTAAAAAGACTGCTTGGACAGAAGAAATTTTGGATGCAAACAGCTGAAATAACTGAGTATGCTCAGCTGGCGTTAATATTTTAGATCCCTGTGCAGCCAAACATTTCCTGCTTATGCTGAACAGGAAAGAGTCTGTTATGACAGTGTTAGGTATAAAAGAGGAAAAAAAGAAACAAGAAAAAAAGAGAAAAGAAAAGAAGAACAGAATCTGTTTCATAGAAAAGATCCCTTTCCTACCGGTCCAAAACAGTGACTTAATATCAAAGGCTCACAATTTTTCACATGCATCTGAAGAAAATCTTAACATTATATCCAGACCTAGAATCTTAAGACAGCACAGCTTTGGCAGAAACAGAACAGCATGGGGAATCCCAAGACATCTGCAGTAGTTAAAAAGAAAACAAACAATAAATTATTCTTCCAAAAACTGCTAGAGAACCAAACTTCAATTAGCAAATTACCAGGAGAACACCTGACTTGACAGTGCCAAAGAATTAATAGGCACAGTTCCACAGGAGAGAAGTAACTGGATGCTTCTCAAAAAAACATGAAGGGAGAAAACTACTCTAATATGTAGTAGAAAGAGACCAATGTAGCACCACTTAGGCCTTAGCCTGTTAATAACAAGGCAGGCAGTTCTACTAGTAAAAAGAAAGCGGGAGGAGGGAAGAAAGCCCTGCATGCAGGAACAGTATCAGAACAGGTACAAAAGCTTCAGTGCAGAAGAAAAAAGGCAAGTACCTCTGATTATATTTACAGAAAAGGGAAACAGAATGGATTGTACCCCTGCACTGCTTAAGTTGGAAGCCAGTGAATTACAGATAAGAACAAGAACTGCTATTCAGGATCAGACCAAAAAGTCCCTTCAGCTTAGTAGCCTGCCTTCAGCCACCAGTAACACACAGGACAGAGGAACAGGGTTGAGAAGAGTATTGCTGCAAATTGGATGGATTTATGTTTCTTCCCTACATCCTTCCAGTTTCCAGCAATACATGGCTTAAGGACTTCCCAGTTGCATCCGCATCTGTATACTTAATAGCCCTTAATGAGCTTTTCTAGCATTAATTCATCTTATTGTTTAAGCCCATTTAAATGGCTGGCATTCGCAGCATTCTGTGGCAATGAGTTCCATAGTTTAATTGTGTGCTGTGTCAAAAACTACTTCCTTTACAACACACTATCTGATGATTTTGATAATACCATTTCATTTGGCGAAGATGACTATAATATTGAATGTTGCTTTCTTCAGTTTATTAACCTAATTGTACCCGTGTGCTTCATAATAGTTAGCAAAGCATATAATCAATAGGTCATAAGCAAGGAAACAAGTGATCTAGAAGTATTTAAAAAATAAACTAGATAAACTGAAGTAATAAACTGATTAAATTACTCCTAACCTACTTTTAAAAAAAGCAAGCTAAAGCAACGCAAGATCTACTTGAACTCTGAAGACATCTCTTCGGTTATCAAAGTTAGTCTGATCATTTTATAATTTCTTCTTCCCTTTAATTTCTCTATTAGAGCAACATTGAGGAAAAACTGGAGACATTTCAGGCAAAAGTCACTAAAGACTTTTTACAAAATTCCAATAATTTCACACCAATCTCATTTCTCATAAGAGGGTTACTGACTTGGCCAATAGGCATAAGCACAAGATGTGATAAGCCTTGATTTGAAGGCTTTATTACATGGTCCCAAAAAATACCCTCAGAGATGAATAAGGAAACTACACCTAGATGAAGTTACTGCAAGGTACTTATGTAACTGGGGGGCAGGGGAGAGATTGTTATTTTTGAGAAGTAACGTGATGTATTGTAAATTGTATAATGAAACAAGACAAGTCCTGAGCAGCTTTATCCCTACATCTCTATTATCTGATACTCCACTAACAACAGCAGACAATTAACTCGGTATCTGTTGATGCCCTTATGCTGGAAGATGTTGCTGCAAGAACTAGGTAGGACAGAATGAGATCTTCATGAACCATGTAAGCGTGCTGGTAATCCAATAGATGAAATTGACTTGAAAGTCACATAAATATAGAGTGATGAACAATGTCTAAGCGGCAATGCAAGACAGAAGGAGTTGCAGGTCAGTTTAAGTGCCATAAAGAGGAAAGAGAGTGCTGTTCAGGTATGCGAATGTTGTTCCGAGATATATTAACCAGGGTGATGAAATAACAGCACATCCTCATTCAGAACACAGAGTTCAGATTCAGTCACTGAACTTTGGAAAGGATGCAGCCAAGCTGGACTGGGTCCAGAACAAAGCAAGGAGTGCTCAGAGTTTAGATATACAGGAAGGCTGGAAGAATGGAGAATGTTATGTTTTAAAACAGGGAAGAACAGGTGGTAGACAGGCACAGCCCTGTATGTATTTTAATATATAAAATGTTGATCACTACATGCACTAAAGGCAAAACAAGTTAAAATTGGCTTTCACATTACAGAAGCTCTAATCCAAGTATTCTTTGAAAAAGAAAATAGTGCAATACAAAGAAATCGTTTTGGAAGTTCAGGAATGCCTAACAGTGAGGGCTAAAGAGCAGACCTGCCCACCTGCTGGCATAATCTCTATCTACCAGATCCCACTTTGAAGCAGAATGATGCAGTTTGTAGATCCTGAAGGCAATCTGCACTCTATGCACATTCTCACCAACACATTTTACAGCAAGGTCATTCCTTGCTAGCAGAAAGGCTCTTTACCTTAGTTCTATACTCATGGTCCAAAGCAAGCAGTCCTCAAGTCCCTCTTCCTCTCCGATTCTTGCACTGCTGATAGGAACAATGACTCTCATTTTTCTAAGGCATACTGCTTCCAAGTCACACTAATATCAATTTAAAGTGGATGAAGCATAGCATAGCTCTCTCCACGCCCTGTAAGGAATGGCTTCCACCTGCCCAAAGACAGCTGTATCCATAGAAAGTATCAAACAGTCCAAAATTCTTTTTTTTGTGTACGGTTTGTATTTGGTAAAGTACTGGGACATGGTGAAAGACCTTGTAGTACAGTAAAGCCTGCAGAGTATCAGTATCAAGGGGGAAAAACACCTTAATTTTATGAAAGGAGTCTTTCTCAGCACTTTCCCTTGAACATACCTGAAGTGCAGCTCAGCATCACAAGACTGCACACTCAAATCGTGAGAAAAAGGGTGGCGGTGGGCTAACAGACACACAATCTATCCTTTTCCATTAACTCCTAAAACCACACTGGAATCCCAGGACCTCTTCAGAGAGGCTGGGGCAAAGAGATAGTAACCGCAGTGCCCTTAGAAAACTAGGTCTGTTGCATTTGAATTATCTGTACTCATCAAAATACTATAAAGGTCATAGCAACTAATTTTTAGGCTCCAAGAGACATAACTACAAAATAACCAGGTCAACCCTGAGTTAAATGGCTAAACAAGACAATGAGCCAGCTCAGACTACTCAGAAGATATTTGCTCTTCTTGTGTATGTAACCAGTGTTCAAAGTGTCACCTGTACTGTACAATGTTGTTTGGTAGTGACAAAGCACCTTCAGTGACTGGGTATCAAGTCTTGTTAGAGCCACAGAGGAAGCTTGTTAACAAATAGAACAAGCAAGACATCTTTCTAGAATCATGGCCATCTGCCGATTTAAGCCACTTGATTAGTGACCAAAAGAAATGGTCACTTGACCAAATTCTGGAGGTCACCACTGCCCCAAAAAGAGTGGTGATGAACTGCAGCATTACCCAAGGGTCTGTCTGAACCAAAGGCAAAAATAAAGTTAGAAGAAAAAAAACCCCAAAACCAACCAACAAACAAACAACCCACAGCAGGATCCATTGAGAGTAACAAGAACTCACTATCCCTCAAACCTATCACTCAGTAAGACACGTTCAGATACAGAAGGTATAGTACTGAAGTCATATCAAAAGACCCAAGGCACTGACACAGCTTGTTACTAGTGCAGTTCCAAATAGCACAGCTCACTTTAGGTACAACCAGCACCTTCTGGTATGATTTTCATAGGCGATACTATTGTCCTAGCATGTTATTCACACCTAGAAACTAAAGCAGTTACTCATGGCTGAGAATAGTTACACAGTACAATTACCAGAGTGAAGCACTAAGAAAGAAGGATTGGCTTTAAGAAGTCTGTCTGTCATATTCGGTCAATGGAACAAGACAAATTGCTTCAAAAAAGCTAAGACCTAGTTTTATCTCCAAATTAAGTGTCCTTAAATTGCCGCAACCGTATTTCACTGCAAGTTAATTCTTATGCCACATATCATAGAATGTCATTCAAGAATGGGTTTTGGAAGTCTGAATTGCCAAGCAGAACAGAGTGGGTTTTCCTACCGTCCCCTTTGTATCATGCAACTGATTCCATGTATCGAAAAGGGACAATTGTCTCATCCTTTTGCCAAGCTTATGTATGGATACCACCTTCATTAAAAAGAAAACAGAATTTGTGTGCAAATTCATGTCCTCCTATATAAAAACTTTTAGTTATAAAAAGTTGGTGTGAGATGAAAATATCAAGGCAAACATTCCTCCCATCTAGAGGTAGGCTCCTGTACTCTTCAGCCGCTGTGATAAATTTGGCAGCATAAATCCAGACCCGAACATCTACCATTTATATGGAAAATTCTACTGCAATCAAGACAGGACATCAGCACCTTGCTTTCCATTTAAAAAAATAAATTTGGTTTTAAGGACTGAAATTGTCAAAGATTAACTAAAAGCACCCTTATGTAGGTAAGAAGCTGAGAAATCTGGCAAAATTAGACTGAACTGACAACAGCTGACTAGTAAGAATCACACACAAAAAATTTTAAGACCTTTTTGGCACATAGCAATTCATGTCCATCTCCTAGTCATTCTTAAACTGACAACCAGTTCCACAGCAAGTAATGCCAGCGCAGACACACGGTATGCAAGAACAGCCAACAGTCAGCCACATCAGCTCTAAGCAGTCAGCGTAGGCTAAAGACGGTCCAAGTGTTTGTCTCTGTTATCACATCCCTAGGTTTGTTTGAATTCCACAGATGCAACACAAAGGTTATATTTAGTGACTAATGCAGTTTGACACCAAGAAGCTTAAGAGACATTTTTTTGTAATCGAGTAAGAAGAAGCCTGCAGCAGTACAGGCCTGTCATAAAACACACTGCTACGCTTTTTTTTTTCCCTTTGCAAAGCCATTAAAAAAAAAAATAAAAGTCAACCCTGACCTTCCATGTTGTGTCTCTAGGTGAACACACCCAGAAAAGTGATAAGTGAAGAGGCAGGTAAGTCCATAATGGCTTCTGTTTCAGAGTTCAGGTGGTCTGGTGTGCCTGAAAAATCTGTCCCTTCCTTCCTTTCCCAGAATTTAGGTCTAATAAGAAATTACTTGTCTACACAAAGTTATATAACCCCTCCCTCTCATTAGGCCATCAAAACTTCTGCTTCTTCTGAACCTTTATAGCAAAACTACCAAAGCAAGAAGATCAGGTCTCTAGGAGAATATTCTAACAACTAGCTTTTCCTCTTACAAATCCCCTGATGCTTAGTGGACTGTAAAAAAAAATAAAAGTAAAAATCACACTTTTAATACCCAATTACACAAGCATATAGAAAAAGAAATATTTGAAGAATACTGTTCTTTATCCTGACAATTTCTAAAGCCCGTTTCAGTGCTGAACAGATAAAAGGTATCTGTCAATGGAACAATACTGTTTTCTTACATATGATCACAAAAAGGAAAGATCCGAGACTTGAGTCCTACTTACTCAATTACAATTGCCCAAATCTCCTTCATATTGAGTTTACCACAGACCCCCTCTCAAACTCAGGAACTGAAATACGCCTTTATTGAAAAGAGTTTCCATTCCCCAACCTGTTATTCCACACATGCTAGTTGTCACCTTTATCAGACATGCCACCTACTATACTGTTGGAAGGACAGTCATGGAAGGGGATCTGTGGCACCAGAATTAAACTTGTTGGGACATGCTTCAGTTTCTTCATGCGCAAACTCAAACAAAACAAACTAAAGGCTTTGGGAACTTCTTTTGCTGATGTGCAGGTCTGATGGGAATTGCCTAAACCTGCAGCCAGCTTTTACTCCATCTATAAATTACTGCATTACAGAGTAGGAAGGGATTCCAATTCTAGCTGATGCATCATCATACGGGTTATCACATGGTAAGACCTAGTTAGACTAAAGGGATCTATGCCATCTTCTGACACAGCAGACTCAGGATAAGACTGCACATACTGATTGATACACAGCCTCATTATTCAATACTGATTTTTTCAAATAGCCAGTCTCATGCCTGCTACTGCAGCTAAGAATAAAACCCGTGGAAACACAATTGGCTACTAGTTTGATAACCAGGAAAACTGGAGTAATGCATAAACTTATCTGATAATTCTGTGTAAAGTTGAGTTGTAATTCTTTAACAAATTGCAATTCCCACTGTATTTTTCTAAGATCCAATCAGTTTTCATATTGTAAACAACATTCTCTAAATACCTGAGTCCAAATGGTGTACAATGGTGTACTTGGCTACACTCTCAACATCCCCCACCCTGACCCTTCACAACTTTGTTCTAGAGCAGATCAGAAACAGTTAAGGGACTAAATTTAGTAATACTCATTTTGTGTTTTAACTAGCAACACAAGCTGCCTCAAGGATACAGCAAAATACTGAGTTGTATTTTCATTAGAAACAACAAGAAGGAATATCTTTGGAATCACCTCAGTTGCCAAAAAGCTCAAAGTAGCACAAAACACTAGGCATTTCTGAGGTATATAGAGAAATACAGGTATCAAATTGTGAACTTATTTTCCTCACTTATTCTTTCACAGCAACAAACTACTTCACTAAAAGGAAGCTAGCAGGGAGAGCAGAGGGAAAGACAGAAAGCCTAATTCCATGTTTAAGGCAAGACAGAGATTTAGACTCCCATTTAGAGAATGCATGTTTACTGGAGTACTCTTTGCTTAGTTACAAATGGATGCTTTTCAAATAGTTGTGATGATAAAAAAGTGTGCAAGAAACTATACCTGCTTTCTAGGCTTAGCCTGTCACAGTACAAACAGTACTGTTGAGTTCATTGCCTGAATCATCCTGCTAATTGGAAAAATGCAGAAGTGCATCCTACTCCCTCAATTACTCATATACTATTTAAATAGCCACACACTCATATTCACTAATGTGAAGACAGCTTTGTTTATGGTGACGTATTTGTTACTCACCTAATTATATAAAGGTGGAATAAGCCGAGACCTTCATTCAGTAGTGTCAACAAGGAGCTTAAGCAAGAAACAGCATATAGAACCAACACTATCCTTAAGTTCCTTTATGAGCTACTTAAGAAAGCGAGGGTAGAGATGCGCATCAAACTGTGCACCGCATGCAGGTGGTTGCACCGAGCTGCCCAGCATAAAGTGTGCTCCTTACTGCTGTTCCCAGTTCTCTGGGAGGAACAGCCAGACAGAAGCACTCTCCAACCTCTCGGAGACAATCAGACCAGAATAACAAGCTCTTGTACCAAATCAGAATAGATGTGTCTGACCTTGCAGTTTGTTAACAACCAAGACCACAAGCAACCATTTGGGACTAGAGATGGCAAAAATCAACTCTTAATTTTAAAAAAAAAATCCTGCAATGTAAACAAAGCTACTAATATAATGTGTATCACTAAGCATAAGGCTCATTAAACACTTACCAAGGCAAGATTTCTGCACCTAGCTTGGCTGCCACGATTCTCCATACTGCCACCGCTCTCCACGCTCCCAAGTGCATGCTTTGGAGAGATTTCAGATGCCATTTCAGGGGAATCTGACAGGCGATTTCTAGGCATCACACCTTCTTGACTAATCAGTCCCGATGCAGTGTAGAATGCCATCAGCGTATTACGTAGGACTGCTAGCTTTATTCATTTCTGAAAATAGAGAACAACATGTTATATTTAAATCTGTTTTTTAAAATACTTGAAAAAGGAGTGGAAAATAAATATCTCACACAGGTTAATAAAGTGCATATCTTTATGCACTAGAACATGTCTACCATCTATGGGCACCTTTTAAAAAAAAAAAAAAATCAGTCTTATTCTAAAAGGTCACTTTAAAAATCCAACGTAGCAAGGTTCTGTACTCCATCTTGTGTGCTTCCAAACCAGATGTCTACAGTTACAAGCATGGACCCTGCGTACACACCTGTCCTATAGATTCAGTTTGTATTTTCCATTATGACACATCATTAACAGTAATAAAATCCCATCAGCTAGGATACCAACTGACCAAGTTCGAATATCTTCATCTTTTATTAGCTTTTAGACAAGAATTCTATTTATCAGACCACATGAGGGAAACAAAATCCAGTTCATTTCCTAACACTGCTGCAGTTAACTGGTGTGTTACGGAAGTGGCTCCATGCCAACTACTGCTGGTGAAAGATGCATAAACAGAACTTAGTGCCATTTTTGCACCATCACATTACTTAGCAAAAATGAGTTTTAAAGCTTACAGAGCTTTTATTTCACTCAGCCATGAAGAAACAGTGCTTGTACATTTGGAAAACGCTTACTGGAACAGACATATATCCAGCACTTACTGGAGCAAAAGCCCCACTTGTTTAAACCATCCTAGCACTCAGTTCTGTAATAACTCTCTGAATTGTCATCATCTCCCAAAACATTCTGGCAGAATCTCAAAAGTCATCCCTGTGCACTATCAGCACAAACAGGGTAGGTAAAAAGTAGAACCTAGCTCATTTCTCTCTCCAATACATTGAAACATCCTTTGCAACAAGAAATTGCCTTGTTCTCTTACAGTCCATCTTTTCACCCACACTGCCTGTGACCAGGGAACAGCAGTGATGCATTCCTCAAAACAGTTGGTTCTGAGGTACCATATTATATGCAACCAGCTGGGAACTGGATACCATTACCCTGACACTGTACAAATTAAATGAGATAGTCCTGCTTCCCAAGTGCTTCTCCCTTTATTATGGTTCGAGAGGCGACACGAGAAGCAAAGTCAAGTCTGCATTTCCAATTCAATTGGATTACTTCACCTTCCTCCCTACCCTGTCAGCTGAGGGCTGAGAAACCAGAGCCTCCTGGTAAGCTGATTAGTGTTTCATAGCAGTGAGATAACATCTGCCAATACTGAGCAACAATTCCATCCCGCTGATCGCTTCCTCCCAGAAGAGGGCTATGACATTACCAGAGGTGCGTACGAACGAATGCTCCCTCATCTATGCCGTAGCACCAACATGTGTCCTGTGGGAAGGCTCCCACACAATGTAGCTAGGCTGCAGTCCAGCAAGTCTTGGAAGCACAATCCACATAAACAGAGCACTGGATTGCCACAATAAAAGCATCTGATAGCCTTTCTTATGAACATTAGGTCTAACAATTAAGATTTAGCCTTGCTTTTACATAAAAAGAACATTCTTCCTTTCTTCTATTAATAACATTAGCTATAAATAGATACAATGCATCCTCAGGACAATGATCTTTAAGTGATGCCACAGAGGTAGAAACATGCTCTTGGTCCTGTTTTTCAGAATCATCTGGTTGCAACATACCCAGGCTCAAACCAAAAAGCCATGCTGCAGAAAGCCTAACTAGGAAAGAGCAGCCCAAATCTAGAACATGTTCTGCAACAGCAGCTCCATCTACAACAAACTCTGTGGCACTGAATAGCCACACACAAGCAAGCATACACACAAGACAATACATCTAATTTTTAGAAGGCAACATTATCAGTGAAAAACTTGACTCCTCTGAAATGCTACACGCTAACACACACAAATATATATATATATATAATTTTAGAAGGCAAGACTATCAGAGAAAATCTTGATACCTCTGGAATTCACAGAAACTCCCACTGACTTCAGATTTCATCCCATGACTTTCAGGGTGATGTTCAGATGGAAAAGAATATTTTTTCTAAGGAGGGACCAGCAAGAGGTGAGTAATCCTACCGACATCCAACATAAGATAAGTATTATTTCTCATCAGCACTTCTAAGCTGCATCATCAATTTTTATCCAGGTGTCCCCAGTATAAACTGGACACGCCATGTTTATTCAGTCCCTCAGTGATGTATTATAGACAACTACTAGATTTCTAGCATTATACTCAAAACCATTTGTGAACCAATTTTATAGACTACATTGTGAGAGGTCACAGCTCCAGATTACAATAGATATCATAGACAAGACCCACATTTAAAGACTAACCAAACGAAGATATTAATCACAGTTACCAAGAAACCAATCAATGGGCCAAAACTGTGAGGGAGAAGAAAGTATTTAAGAGTACTGGTCTGCTTTCTCCAACAGCAAAACCTTAGCATAACCAGGTCTAAGCTTCACAGTGGGCTATCTGCATCCAGGACGGCAGGAACACCCAGATTCAGTAGTAATAAACATTAAAGCCACAAGTTCTAAATAACAACAAATAACTGCTTCCAGCAAGCTCCTGTTACTCATTTTGGAGCTCAAGCTCAGACGTTTCACAAAGCTCCTGAACAATGAATAAAGGCAGTGACTGCAACTGGTTAAGAGAGCCACCCACACAAGATCAAGTAGCAAGCATTATGGCACAGGTTCTGCTTTTGTGTCGTAAGCTGTGGCTTCTTTGGAGGTTTTACTCATTTCAGAAAAGCTTGGGAGCTAGTGCGATAGCCTGTGAGCCTGCAGAAAGGGTGTGGGAGGGAAGGTCTTCTCCCCTTCCATCTTTCACATCATCTCTAACACTTCAAGAGTAAAAGTCAAGAAGATCACAACCCATACATATACATTATTTCTTCTCCCCTTTGCTGTGTTTTTTATGCTCTAAGGAAGAAACTCCTACATATTTGCACAGTGCCTAGTGCAGTTACAGCTGACATGAGGTTGCCCAGAACTGCTGGAATACATACAGCACGCTTTACAGACAAATTCCCCTTCTAACCATGGCTAACATAGAAGTCCCTTCACTCTTTCTGTGTCCCCTCTATTAAGTGAAAGACACTGTGGATTTAAGATAGAAATAGACAAGAATCTAACTAATTTCAAGACAACCCCATTGCCTGTTTCATTAGGATTGCCTAGGTAACAAGCAAGGGTTCAAAAATAAGGTAACCATCCTTAGAGCAAGAACAGCAGGACAACAGGCGGTTGTTCCTCCTGACCTTCAGAGGTGCATTAAATATGAAAGTTGCTCACAACAGGATTTGTTGCTTGGTTTATTCAATGCATTGCAGTGGTTTGGGGGTTTTGTTGCTTTTGTTTGTTTGTTTTGTGGGGTTTTTTTGCTTGGTTTAAGAGATATGTGCCTGTACCATTATGGATTAATTAAAAAAAAAAAAAGTCAGACCATGACACATAAGTGCAGAAGTGTGACAGGAACAGTACTATTTGGAGAGAAGATTCCATATATTAAACCAAAAAGGCATCTTAGGGCAGCTGTGATTATATCAGCTGAAGTGATCACTCCTTGGTTACACTAAAGCTAGCCTCCATGAGATATTTAAAACAATACAATTCCCATATCATGCATATTTGTCAGAGGGTAGTAGGAGGAAATTGAAATATTCTGAAGTTAACATTGAATTTTACTTCCAAAGATTTAATTTTGCTTTGACAGAGGCATATAATTCAGAGAGACTGTATTAAGTTGCCATCAAAGATAAGGTGCTGTCTGTCCTTTTAAAAGGATATTTTTATAGTTTGGCTGACTAAGATTACTTCTCCACTGAAGTTCAATGTTAGCATTTACAAGGGACTGTTTTTGTAGTAGCAGGAGATTGAAAAAATTGTTTCTTAATAATCCTGTTTGAAGACTAGCTTAATAGGCAAAAAGATCAATCCCACAAAAATGGAAGACATTTAGAGGCTAAAAGTCAATTGCTACATAAGTCAGGAGCCAAAAGCCAGCAAACAGACAGCATCACCCCATTTACTGCATGATATATTTAAGGTAAGTAGAGTCAACAATTTTTAGAAAGTTATCATACATTTTTAAAAGGGCACAATATCAGTCTCTCCCTCCCTTCACTATACATAAAATTTCTAGAATACTCTTTGCATAAAACATTTTTAAGCTACATTTCTGAGCCTAGACTGTACTCTGAGCATCACACACGCTTTGCCTGTTCTTAAACAGCAATTTCTCAGTGATACAACTGAAAGAGAAGAACTGGCCAGTGAACTTCAAGGTTTGTTTAATCTGTGAGCTGTATACAGACATAACACACACACTCAGCTCTGCACACACCATCAGTCCTCTTGTGCTCCATGGTGGTGCTTGAGTTTGGAAACTTAAGCAGCTGGAAAAAACATCTGAAAGTACTCTGAGGTCATTTGAAGTGTTATTTTAGGATAGGTTTTATAAAAATGATGGTACAGAGGCAGACTAGAGGCCTGTATCTCTATTAGCCTCTAACAGCAGCAGATGCTGATGAAAGAGAGTGTAAAACAAGGCAAGCAGAGAGCAGGAATTCATTCAGATTCCTGCACATTGTGGTCAGGAGACCACAGGGCTTCCCAAAACAGGCCAGGTATTTGTGTCTAATAACCTGATGAATTTTCCCTTGTATTAAGTGCTCCTGCAACATACCTTTGAACCTGCTGTACAAGATCACAGCTAAACAAAACCAACTAGCCCATGACATGTCTTCACTGAGCCACTGCTGTTACAGACTCCTCAACAGTAACTGATCCAGTATGGTCGACACACTTCCTCCTCGTGAACAGAGCTACCAGCAACTCTGAATTCTTCTTACCTCCTTCAGTATACGAAATACAGAGTAAATCCTTGAGCTTCAGAGGTAACACGTCCTACTCCTGTGATACACTGTAAGATTTAAGCTTTCTGGTAGAAGAAAAGACTAAGTGACAGTACTGCCTACAAAGGACAAACCTCATGGGCAAGCTGACTAACTCAAGGAGCACACAGGATGGCTGAAGAGGCATTGCTTTGAGCACATAAAACCCCAGAATCAGACATTAAATTTGTAAGCTGTTCTTATAGAAAGAGTCAAAACAAAACCGAAGTAACAGTCAACAACGGTTGATGTTTAGGAACCAAGGCAAAGCAAAATTGGCCAACATGGTAAAATTCTGACTTTTCTTCTCCATATTGTAAGTGTAGATGCTTATAATGTGCTAATGCATTTTATTATGATGCACATTCCTTATCTGCTCATGAAAAATCCTGTCTGTCCGAAACAGTCATGGCTATTTAACATCCAGTAACCAGGAAATGTTCCTGCCCTTGTTTAGAGAGGGACTGTCACCATAGTACAGCCAGTCAAATAGAAATGCTGACCATTAAAAAAAAAAAAGGAACAAAAAAAAATACACCCCACCCCTCTAGTCTATGACAGTATGGTCCTCTAAACAAGAACCAGGCCAACAGCATTTTTATAGTCATTTCCTTGGATATCAATTCTGATTGAGATTTTTAGAATGGGTGGTAAGTCTGAACAACGTTTAACAAGGTGGGAACTCGGGGTACTCTCACAGTGGCATGGCAGCCCAGGACAGGCACGCAGCTACAACCAAAGTAATTAGAGTGTTAGCAACCACACGGGACTCCCAGAATTCAAGGGAATTTAATGCAAGTAACCCCAATATTTTGTTTTAAACTTTCTGGTTTCTGTGGTGCATTTGTGACAATTCAAACTTTCCTCTACAGGCTGGAGAAATGCAAAATCCGTTAGTTTTAAAACTAAAAACAAAGATTCTCTCAGTCCTCTAAATCTGGAAGCCGGAGCCTCAAGAAACACACTGAATGTCATTCATACAACTTGCACTAGAATTTGTGAGAGCTGCCAACAGTGAAATAATTAATCCTGTGTACATAAGTTTTTAGGAGAACTAGATGGGCAAGGCACCAATTCAGTAAAACTTAAATCCAGCTGAGTTCACTAGGATATTTCATCACACGCTTAAATGGTTTGCTGAATTGGATCTCAAATTAAATGTAGCAACCACTTAAAAAGAAAGGAAACAATCACAAACCAAAATTTTCATCACTTAAGTAATAATTCAATTACTACACTGAATTCTCCAAATCATACTTTGCTCAGAAACAATCCTTGAGGTCACATGTTAATCCAAGCTTCAAGATGCCAGAAAAAGAGGGTTCAAAAACTGTACTTCATTCTTAACTGGTCTTTTTGGATTTTTCAAGAACAGCTTTTTTAGGTTTTTGAGACCCAATACTTTAGAAACTTTGTCATCTACTGAAGACAACTAAGCCAATGCAAGACAAGCTTTTGCAAAAGCCTGGATCATCATTACCTCATCATCCTCTCTGCAGTGTTCGGGAAATACTGCTTCTTTTAAAACAGATAATGGAATACCACTGCAGGATTTGACGGTGCTAAGCACACTGGTCCAACCTCACAACAGAATTTATTTAGGAGAAATACATGAAGCAGGTTCTCACATGCCTTATCCCTTGCATGTAAACTCTGTTCCCAGTTCACTGCATCACCAGCAGCTTCAGCTGAACCTCGTTGCCTACAGCAAAGAAGGCAGTGGCAAAGGTTCATATACAGCAGCGTGGGTTAAATCACCAGAGAAGGATCCCTGAAGTGCTCACATTTCCCATGCATTTACAGCAACAGAATCCTTCCCGGCCCCAACTAAAAATAAAACTACAGCCAGTGACAAGTAGTTACTTTTCTTTAGATTAATGCCTTACCCAACGATAATGATAAGGCTCTCACTGGTACTCTACAGTTGAGATTTGATGACCAGTACCTGCTCCGTGGGAAAACTACATACGATATCCAGGGCTGTCCAGTCCAGTATTATATGGGGCTTTAAACACATCCAGGTGATGGCTGAGGTCTCCTCCGACTTCAAATGTCCTCATGTAAATTTCAGTAAGGAAAGCATCCAATTCTTTTAAAGTTACTCTTTTTAAATCTCCTCTGTTAACATCAGGGTGGTGCTATCTATGACAGCTGACACTTTAGAAACATGAAATGTATATAAACAATTTCAGGCACAGACTCCTCTATAATTAGTCAACTTCTGCCTCGTTACAGGTGTAGCATCACTGGGGTTTAGGGTTTCATTATGTAACTACTGCTACAGTCATAGCAAAGGTGAACCAAATCCTGTTTTACAAAGTATTTAAGACAGCAAGATAATTTTCAGCCCCAGTAAGTCTGTGTCACAGTCTCACAGCTAGATCTTAGGTGGCTTTCCTATGTTTCTTTTTGTGATTGCTGTGCTGGTATAGGGAGGAAGGCAGAAGACATCTGAAGCACAAAGCAGAGGTGTTTACTTTAAAAAGCCAGTAATTTAATGCACGTTTCATTCCTGTGTAAGTACATAAAGGTCTGCCTGCCCAAGGCAAACAGAGCTGAAAACAGTACTGGCAAAACATTGCAGTAAAGTCTTGCCCTGGACTTTCCTTGGTACAGTGATAATCAATACACACCCAATTGAAAACGATATCTTTAAGCAGTTAGTTACACTGGAAATTAAAATTCCTTGCTTTTATTTTTTAATTAAAAAAATAAAAGGAGGAGGGAGGACTTGGTAACAGTGTTTGACACAGCCTGTCTGGCTGGCTTTGAAAGCCGCATTCATATGCTCATTTATTTTCATGCTCCAGTATTTTAGAAGGTCAGTCAGCTTGAGACTTGTCAACTGTTCAGGAGTTAACTTGTTCCAGTTACTATATCCAACCAGCAATCCCCTCTGCCAACATTCTTGGTTAATATTTCTCTGTGAGGCATGCAGAGAAAAAGCAGCTATGACCAACAGGAGGAGAAGAGTTTTACTGTTGACAAAATAGAGATGTAATATAGAATCTCCCTCTCCCTTTCCAGTGTCACATATTACTTGTACTTCTAGTCATAAAACTTCATTTTACTCATTCACTCTCTGCTGGAAAAACCCCAAATAAATCCTTGATAAGAAAGGCCCAGCTGGAAAAATCTACTTCATTTCTGAGAAGTAATTAGGATCTTCACTTCTTGGAGACCCGACTGAGCAACTTTTTTTTTCCCCCCCTCCTGTTTAAACACCAGCTCCCCCCTTATACAGCATTAATTACTGCAAAGGAAGGAGAAAAGCCACAATCATTATTCTCTACAGTAGCACCCGTGCAATGAAGTCCATCTGCAATGCTGCATTAGTCAAGGATCTATAAAAGAGTCTTAAAATAATACCTTTTTATTAGCCTAAGCCAGAAATTGCAAAAGCTTTTAAAACTAGGATTTATGCTTTAGGGTTTGGAAAGAAGTCTTTCCTCCTGTGCCCTTCATAAAAGGAAGGGGAAAGAAAATAATTGTTACTTACATTTCTGCTACTTGTTATAGCTTAAAATCCTTGCAAAGTTTTTAGAAAGGTAGACAGCCTCCTCCAAATTTCTTTCCTATTGCATCTGCACGCTCGTTACCGCAGGAATCGTCATCTACTTGCTACACGCTCGCACAGGACCAAGCACAACAGAGCTCCGCTTTCAGCCGCCTCCTCTCGGTGCCACACTAAAACAAAAACTATTCAGGAAACATGCCCTTGAGAGCCTGGATGGCTGAAAATCCCGAGAGTGTTTTTAAGGCTGTGGCTTCTCTTACACATACTAAACCTCGCCCAAAACTACCGAAGATTACGATCTTAAGCAGCACCAGCCATCTCACCCTTACCATCCCCAGATGGAAGAGGCACCTGACACGGGGTAGGGGAAAAAAATAAGCGTTTTGAGCTAGAATCTGCCACTGTTTGAGCCCACAGTTTTCACCAATAGTAAAATTAAATTGCAGGCTGCCTGAACACAATGAAGAGGAATAAAGCAGCTCTTTCCCATCACCCTCAGCCAGTCAGTAATACCATACATCCAAAGTTTGAACAATGCACGGGTGTGAAACCTTTCTTCANACCGGGAAACAACACAGTAGGAAAGCTGTTTTCCTCCTCTCCTCCCCTCCCCTGCGGACAGGGCTGAACCCCGTCTCAAGACCCCTCCGGGGCCGCGCCGCGCTCCCCTTCCCGCCCACCCCGCGGAGGGCAGCGGGGGCCAGAGCCACCGCAACAACTGGCGTGAAGGGGGGGGGAATAAAAATCTATTAAAGAGTAATAAGACCAATATTGAACCATTCCAACCGCGGGCTGCCAAATGCGCAGAGAGCTCCGCGGCCTCTCCCCGAAGGGGCCGCTGAGGGAGCGCGAGCCGGGGGCAGGCGGAGCGGCGGGAGCTCCTCGCCTCACGCCGGCGGCTGCCCTCGCCCGCTCCCGGGAGGCGGGCACCGGAGCCGGGGGCGAAGTGGGGCAGGAAAGCGAAGATCCCCTCAACCGGAGCAGGGCGAAGAGAGGCTGCACTCACCGGCAGGGGCGGCGAAGAACAAGAGGAGGAGCGAGAAGGAGCCCGGACGAATGGAGGGCGGCGAGCAGGTGGCTAAGGCGGCACCTCCGAGCGAGCGCGGGCTTCGCCGAGCCGCCAGCACCGAACTCATGCGCACTGCGCCCGACCGCCACCCACGGCGGGCGGTTAAAGCGACAGGCGCTGGGCCGGTTCGTCCCATGTGGGGAGCGGCGCCTCGTCACGGCTCCGCCTCACCCGGGCGGGACGGTCGCCTTTGTCCCAGGCCCTCTGGGCAGGGCATAAGGCCGACACTCCTCCCGGGGGGGGGGGCGTCTGAGGTACGCTCTGGTCGGAGGGGCTTCGCTGAGAATCCTGAGGTAAAACCCTGCCCCAGCCCTGGCGCCTTGGGGCGGCGGGGACGGCCCCGATCGTGAGGGGTAAACTGTTGTCGGATGTGGTGTCTGTGGGGCTTGTGCCTCCACTGAGCTGCCGGGAAAAGGTTGAGGGTAAAAAGAGGTGAAAACAGAGGGTCAGAAATGACTTGGCCTGACGTGGCCCCTGCCTGAGCTTCCCTCTTGCATGAGGAAAAGAAAGGGGTTTGCATGACGTGTTAATCTGTGCCACCCATGTATTTAACAGCTCAATAACAAATATTACCTATTTGTACTCTTATTTATTGCTAATATGTTATCATACTCACTGGTGTTTATCAAGTAATCATGTCCCCTCCCTTCTTCATTATGCAAGGCTGTGGCAGCCATCAAATTAACAATTTGACTTATAGCAAACTGCAAAAATTTCAAGCCACTCTCAGAAATCCTTATTTCTCACCTATGCTGGGGGGTGGCAGAAATACTCCTAGAGCAGGAAGTACCTCAAGGTATGGAAGGTGGAGATGTTTCAGAAAGATGTGACCCTGCCCAAAATAAATGGTGTAACAGAAGCGGGAAGGGAGAGCTGTGCAGTGTGGGTCAGCAAGGGCTGGGAAATGGTAAGGCCATCCCCAACCTGCAGCTTGCTCTTGAGCGTCCTCCAGAGCTGCAGGAGTGGTGTCCAGGAGGAAAGCAAATGGTTGAGGTCCCAAAAAGAGATTTACCTTACGTAATTTTTGGTTATTTTAAAGCTGGTGTCTAATCGAAGCTGTTTGGTCATTCCACAGTCAAGAGAGATAGGGTATCTCCACCAGCTTAAGACAGGTTAGACAAATCACGTTGTGAAGAAACATGTCTCCAGTGGTTGTAGAGTGGTGAGGCCTGACCAGAGTCCTACGTGTCTCTCTTGACTGGAGGCCTAGTTTATAGCTTGCTAATGTTAGGCTAGATGAATCCCACCTCTTTTTTATTCTTGGCTCTCCCAACAACCTGGTACAGGATCATGACTGTCCCATGTAACATCTGTTACACAATGGTACAGGAGAGGAAAGTGCTTTATTTCATCAAGGAGCAAAGTGGGAGTGGTGTCTACTATATATAGGATGTAGACCCTGGTTAAGGAACACATCTGAAACATATTTAATTCAAGAATATACTTAAAGGCAAGCATGTACTTTACTGATTTCCAGGGTGGGAACATCAATACACAAGTGCAAAGCGCTTTGAGATTCATCAGTGTGGGTTGTTAGATGACTTCCATCTATTATTCTTACAGCATTATGTGTAAGTATATACTAGCTTACCCTGCCTGAGCTAAAGCTCTCCTTGTTGAGTAGGACATCGCCTTGAGGAAGCTCTTACAGTTCCAGGGCTTTGTCAGCTCCACAGTGTTATTTTCTTTATTTCTTGATTTACTCTCAGCACCTTGTAATATCAGGTTTAGTCTTATGTTAAAAATGTGTTCTGTCTACATTTTTCTGTCCCAGGTGTGCCTGAAAGAGTTTTTTGTCCTTTTGATCATCATTTGTGTGTTTTTTCTTCTTTCCTCGTTCTTCAATGTTACCGACTGCTGATCCCGGCACTGACTTTATTCTAGGAGAGCAACTGTGTGTTGACACATTCTGTCCTGAAGGTGGGGAAGTTTATGGTGCACAGTTCCAAGTACACAGCCCATTACTATGTATTATAGAGAACTTCCCTCCTCTTCGCTGTGAAAACTTGTTATACCAGTTTAAAAATATGTCAGGCATGCATCTCCTTCCTCTAACATTAATCATTAATTAACATGTGATACTGACATTTCTGGTTGCTACTTAATAAAGCAAAACAGTATTTTAGGTGCGTTTCTAACTTCTTCTATCATACTCCAACATCGACATCACGACATACCCAGCTCTCAGTGTCAGTACAGTCCTGTGTATGGGAAGCCCATTCTGCAGCCCCTCTGGAAATGCTGCCTGAGCCAGAGCCACAAGAACAAGCCCATGTTTGCAAAACTCCTCTTGGCAATCTGACTCCTTTTCCTTGTGTTACAGGCCAAAATTCAAGTTTCTTCTCACAGAACGTGCTTGTTGTAATTATTACTGTGAATAGCTGAAACTAGACACACTGAACTAAGCAACTGTGATCAAAGGGGATCTTATTCACCTGTTTTGGACTTTCTTCACAAATAGTTTTCATTTTGGGTCTTCTTTTTTTTTTTTCTCTGCGTGTGGCCTGGATTTGATAAGCAACTGGTAGAACTGAGCAGTCAGAAAGAAAATGTAAAATGATGGAAAGCTGCTTTTTGTTTGAATTTCAGTAGGCTTAGAAAGCTCCACAGTAAAATTCGGAGTTCCCTTGTGAGAGGCAGTGTATATAAAGTAAAAAAGATCCCCGTTTTAGAAAGCTTGTAATTTATGTTTTGAACATAAGGCAATGGATAGACAAGATAGGGAACAAATGTGCACTGGGATATGAGGTAACCATGAAAGAAACATGTTTTAGCTAAAGTGAAGGCTGAGTTACATTTATGGTCATTATAGTTGACTTACTGTTGTGGTAAACATGGTATCATGATTTGTTATTTGTATAAGAGTGACCATTGGAAACCTCAAGACAAGACCATGGCTTATTGTATGAAGTATTGTACAAATACCAGGTAGCATGCAGCCACTGTTACTCTTGTTTACAATCAGTAATCCCACACGAGATATCCTTCATGACTCATTTATACAGCTTTTCCTCATGATTGACCATGTCCTTTTTTTGGCAAGGCACGTGCAGCTAGAGCCAATGAAAGGCTTTGGTGTCACAGCACGCCTTGCTTTTCAGTGCCTAGCTGGCAGAATTAATTTCCAAACAGCAAGATAAACTTACAGTAATCAAAACTTTGGGATTTGTTTGCGACTCGGCTAGCAACCCAGCCCAGATGTCACTGCTGCCTCTCTCATACCAACTCAGTGGCTTTTGTGGTGCTGTCAGTCAGGTCTGTGTAGTGATCTAGATTAAAACAAGCAAGACAAACCTGCAAGATACAGATTGGATGGGTGGTCTGTGAGACGGGTGAGAAATTGGCTCCCAGGCCACACTCAGAGGGTGGTGATCAGTGGTCCTTACTCAGGCTGGCAGTCTGTCCCAAGTGGGGTCTCCCAGGGATCGATACTGCCCCCCATGCTATTCAACACTGGATGATGGGGTTGAAAGCACCCTCACCAAGTTTGCTGGTGACTCTAAACTGGGTGGTAAGGTGGACACAGCAGAAGGGAGAGCCATCTTACAGAGGCACCTGGGCAGGCTGGAAGAGTGGGTTAGCAAGAACTGTATGGAGTTTAACAAAGACAAGTGCAAAGTCCTGCACCTGGGACAACGTAACCCAAGCGCCCAATACAGGCCAGGATTGGTGTGGTTGGGGAACAGCCGTGCTGAGGAGGACCTGGGAGTCCTGGTGGACAACAAGCTGAATGCAAGTCATCAGTGCACCGCTGCAGCAATGAAGGCAAATCGGATCCTGGCCTGCATCTGCAGGGACATTACTAGCAGAGATAGAGACATGATCATCCCACTTTACTCAGCGCTTGTCAGGCCACACCTGGAGTCCTGTGTCCAGTTCCGGTCTCTGCAATTCAAGAAAGACACAGACAGACTGGAGATGGTCCAAAGGAGGGCCACAAAGATGATCAAAGGGCTGGAGAACCTGCTCTGCAAGGAAAGACTGAAGGAGTTAGGTCTTTTCTCCCTGGAGAAGAGAAGGCTCAGGGGGAACCTCATGACAGCATTCCAGTACTTAAAGGGCTGCTACGAAGAGGGTGGAAGCTCTATCTTCACAAGGAGCCACACAGAGAAGGCAAGGGGCAAGGGGTACAAGTTGTACTGGGAGAGGTTTCATCTTGATGTGTTTTAGACATATTTTACAGTAAGAACAATCACTCACTGGATCAACCTCCCCAGGGGCCTGGTAGAGTCCCTATCACTGGAGGTTTTCAATATGTGACTGGACGGGGTGCTGAATAATCTCATCTAGGCTCCCTTTCCCACGAAAGGCTGGACCAGATGATCTTCTGAGGTCCCTTCCAGCCTGGGCTGTTCTATGATTTTATGAACATTTTCGGAAGGAGCTTGTATCTTTTTTTCATCCAGATATTTTTGCATTTGGTTTAGAGTGTCATGGGACATAACCAAGCTTTAGGTGGAGGGAGACAGCAGCCTCTGAAACCAAATCTGCTGCCATAGGGACAGGAATATGGAACTCCAAAAATGGTGAGCCAAGCTCCAAAACAACTAAAAGTGTTAACTTTCTCACAAGAAAAGATAGGAGGTTTAAAATCCTGTCCTCTAACCTGCAGCGAGCAACTTCCATTCCTCCTCTGGGTGATCAAGGTACATGTGTGGAAAGTGAGAGATGAGTCGGAACTGTCTGATGGTTCAGAGACAACTGAGTCTCCTAGGCTGACACCTCCTAGACAAGCACTTGAGATACCATCACTTGCTGAAAAAATGGACAAGATAGGATCTGTGGAGAGCACAGACAGTCAGCATTCCTTGGGCACTCTCTAGGAACGCCTTTAGCATTTAGTCCTATTTGCGATTAAGCCAGAAGAATATCTAATTTCCGGGTTATGTTCTAACTTAATTGAGAAATAGCCCTGGAGCTGCTGTGACCAGTGCCATTCTGTACCTGTACAGAAGCAGAGCTGGAGGCACTGAGGGCTGTGGTTATTAACTTCTCTCCAGCCAGCCTTACAGTCTTCCTTTGGTCTGGATCCCCAGATTCACCCCTGCCCTGTTCTCTCTTCTGTACCTTTATCCTTCCTGTATTGCTGAGGTCATCGCACTGTCCCCAACCCATTCCTTCTGCCTCCTCTACCATCACCCCCACCCCCCAGGGCTTCTTGACCCACCCTTTTTCTCCAGAACTCTCCATATTGCCTTTGTGGCTTCCTACTGCCTTCTGTCTCCATCAAGCCATGTCCCTCTTCCCTGCTGGTGGCTCCAGAGCCTAATGCGATAGGCATACTAGTGAGTTGTCTCATAAGTTGGACCTAACTTCTCTCCTTGCCTTACTTTTGATGTTAGTGCACCTCGCTGCTGAGACAAGATTGGCAGGTATGAGGAGAACTCTGCAGAGTAAGAAGTTACCCAGTGAGTTGTGCTGTCCTCAAGGTTTGTCTTCAGTTCAGCTGGGGGGAGGGAAAGGGGAGCTGGGGTGTATTTTTGGCATTCAGTACCTCAGTTGCACTTAAGTTCTAGTTTTGGCTCCTAAATCCTTTATTGGATCTAGTCCTTCATCTTTTCCTTTAGCAGATCCTACTCTTAGAGCAAATACTTCCCTTTTCCCATGTTTTGTCTGTTTAGAGGAGGGTGGGACCGCCTTCTGCTGGTTTTGCAGTATCTGGTTCAAAGTGGCCCAATTTTACCAGGTTCCTAGAGTGTTAATGCAATAAAAAAGTACACCTACTAGCTGTTCCTTGGCTTCTACTATTTAAAACATATGTTTTCTGACATTTAATGATAGTTTGTTCTCCCATACATCCCAATGAGTATAGACAGCTAGTTATTTTCCAGTGTCAGCGAGTCTGAAATGGATGCAATTTATTTTCCTGTGGGGAATGGAGACATATGTCACTGAATTGAATTAAATATTAATAATTATTTCCAAAGGGGAGGAATGCAAGTAGAATCAAAGAAATATAGAAGATTATTTATTCCATGAGAGCATAAAATACATATACTCAGAAATAAACTTGTTTTTTAAAATTGTTGTGGGTTTTTATGGTTTGGATGGTTTTCCTTTTCCTTTTCCTTTTCCTTTTCCTTTTCCTTTTCCTTTTCCTTTTCCTTTTCCTTTTCCTTTTCCTTCCTGTTAGAACTAAAAGTTAATTCTTCTAATGGTCTTCCATTGGCCCATGATATGAGTCTGGATGATCTTAATTCCGGTTCCCAAGGACAGGGTGTCCTGTCATACAGTGAGCTGTGTTTTGCACTTGAGCTGTATTTTCTGTTTCAGCAGAACTGAATGGTTTATGGAGAAGGAGAGCAGCATGGAGGGATTCCTTGTATGTCATGTTTGAGGGAAGGACTTGCCATTGTCATCCAGGATATTCTGTAACTGTTTTGGAAAGGGATTCTGGTAGTGCTGTGGGCTCTGTCCAGGGTCAGCTTCAAGTCAGTGGAACAAATCCTGGTAATTTCATTAGGAGCTGAATCAGGCCTTTACTAGATCAAGAAAGAGGTTTACACCTCTGTGTCAGAATGTAGATGGACTTTAGACATTTAAATTTCATCTGCAATCTAAACAATCTCTGCTTATCAGCCATCTAAACCTGCATCTGCCTTATCTCTGTAGGTACCTCTCAGTTTGACCTGAAGGTTCGCTAGATGCACATGCTGTGTGAGGTGAACAGAAAATTTCAGCACAAACATAACCTTGTTCAACATTGTGGCTTACACATTTTTGATCCTCAGTGTCACACAGGCTCAAAGTGTCCACAGTGTATTTGGGGAGACTCAGTGATATTTACTTATGAATTGAGTTTCTGTGTACAGTACCTTCATAGAAACTGGGCTGATGGATAACCTTCATGGTTCAGAAAGTGAAAGCAGAGATAAAAGCTTCTAATCAAGGCGTTACAGCAAGAAGATGAAAGAAGGAAAGAGGGATGGAAATCTTCACCTCCAGATCTTTAAGGACAAATCATGTATTTTATATTGTCATTGATGGATAAAAAAATTCCCCATCGTGGCAATCCTCTAATCCCACAGGACAAGGCTATTAGAGGATAATCCTAGCCTAAATTGCAACCCTGTGCTTGAGCATTGGTTCTCCTAATGCTGTAGGATACAATTACAGAACAAGGCCTGGAAACCACAGTCTTTGTTCTGCCTTATTGCTTAATTGTTTAATGAAGTATTCACTTCATCTAAGTGAGTGCTTTGTAATTTTGTACTTGCATGCAGCTGGCAGTGGCAATGAGCAAAGAACTGGCTTTTTTACAGAATAATTTGTTCTCTTGGTAAAAGAAGGTACCATTAAAGATATCAGGCTCTGATAGTAAATAATTTGAGAGATTGCCCCATAAAAGGGAAATCTCACCCTTAAAAGTGAGGAATGAAAGCACATTTGTTACTCCTTTTTTTCTGCCCCTTTTCCTCTTGATGCTGTGCAAAGACAGATGGAAGAGGTAGTGTGACAATTAGTACCAGATCTTGCACTAACAAACAGTTCAGTTTCTATTGTCAGGACACTGCTACCATGCACACCTCTAAAATTGGAATGGGAGAGGCATTCCCAACTAAAAAAAAAGGTATCTCAAAAAAGGCTTATATCAAGATGACAGCAATATTCAGGCCCTTAAATAAGCGCTAAGTCACTATATATATGTGCAAAATAACGTTTTAAAAGTTTTATTTTACAATTTTACAACCCACTTCTGTGGGTTTCAAGAGGAAAACTGTGGCCTTTTCTACTCTTGAAAATATTGCTCTGCTCAGGACAATGTGTTGCTCAGGACAACTCAAGCTCCTAAGGAGTTCCCGGGTGAAGGTTGAGTGTTCAGAGACCTCAGTTCCCTACCAGCTACTGCTAGGCGGCTCTGTACCTCCCAGCATTTCATGTGTTTTGATCTTTTGAAGCATTTATTTTGCTTTATAACTACAGAAGGAACTTAGACAATTAGCTCTGGGCTTGGATATCATTTTTGGCTGGGGACCTAAACTCCGGACACCGGATATCAGGAGATTTGCAAGAAGCTAGTGAGAGAATATGACCCTGGGAACAGCAGAAAATTGTTTGAATGCTGGAGACTTTTTTGAGTTCCAGCCATGCAAGGTCTCTTGCAAATGCAAAATACCAAAGTAACATTGCCAGTCTTTAATATTGAGTTTTTCTTTAATAGCTATAAAAGTGTTTTATGAATAATATCAGTACACACAGAACAGGTGAGGTCACCTGTGCACTAATCCTTTCCTCTCTTGCCAGGCCTTGCCTCTTGGGAGGCAATGCCTATGGATACTTTGCTGGTTTGCACAAGGAAGGGTGCTGCTTTGCTGAGACCACGTTGCTAGAGGAAGACAGCAATGCGAGCGGTGGTTTACAGCTAGTTCACTTGCTGCGTTCTGTGCAGATTCTGCTATAGATGCTGGTCTTGTGAAGTTCATGGAGTGCAGATGATGGGAAGGAAACCATCATGCAGTGGCATGTGGCACATCAACAAACAGTATGGTATGGGGCACCTGTATGTATATGGTAGGTACATGTCAATGCATTGTTCTCGGCCCAAAGGAGGTGACAAATGCATGGCTTGTAACTGTTCCATGTAAAAGGAAGTACAGTGCAAACCTTTTGTTTGTTGGGATGCTTTGTAACTTGTTTTCCTGAAACTACCATTTTCAACATCATTTAACAAGCCATTATAGGCCTTTTAATAAATTAGAGTCATTAACCTTGCCTAGGGTAACTGAGGGCAGGATTTTAATTTAGGCAGTAAAAAGTCTGTCCTCTAGGCCTGAATGTTCAAAATCACAAGAGTGTCAGAGCCAACATCAATTCAAGGACCAACAGGAGCAAAACTGGCTCACAGCCATCTTTTGTACCTTTACAATGCTGACAGGTTTCTGCCTCTGCCAGTGTACGGACTCATCTCGGGCTGCTTTTATCTGTGCTCACTCCAAGCTGCCTCTGTGATCTGTTCTTGCAGTTGGAAGAGCTAAAGCACGGGAAGACCCTGGTTCCTTTGCCTTTGAGGACGTACCTGCCAGCTTTTCTGTAGGGAGTTTCCTGCAGAAGGACTGACACAGAGGCAGTGATCTGACTCATGGCTGCTGGAGACACCTCCTGGAAGAGCTGTCATGGAATAGCCACGGGGCAGTCGTGAATCAGTCCTGAGCAGTCTCATTAGCACCTGATTTCTTAATGGCATCCCGAATGTACTTATGTTACCAGCTATTTTTGTATCCTCTATGCAGCCACCACCTTAACAGGAACTCTGTGTCCACACAAAAGAATGTGTGGGTTGTTTTTTTTTTAATCTGTGTGGAAAGGCTTGCAAAAAACTTTTGTTTAAACCCTTTAAGATATAGGTTTTTAATTAAGAAGAAAAAAAAAAACTTTGCTTAAAACAGACATTCAGTACCTTTTTCCTAAAATGAACATTTTAGCTTCTTTGAAGAAAAGATTTCAAAAAAGGTTGCAAAAATATTTCTTTAGCACATTTTTGGCTGAAAATACTGTCTTGCCAGGTCTGTTATTATAGCTGCTTATCACTCTGAGGTAACATTTGCTTTCTGTTTCAAAGTTTCAATTGCTTGCTTTTAGTGTTATTACTGGAGGTGGCTCAATTTCTATGGCTACAGATGGCCATAGTCTGAAATGGCTTCTGCGTCAACCAGCTTAGGCCTCCACACTGAGTCAGAGAAGGATCAAAAGTGGCAGAGAGGAAAAGGAAACAGAGGGCACAGATCACCTCTGTCTCAGCAGTGTAGTAGCACAATTGTACAACAGGCCTGAAAGTTGTCTAGTGGAAAAGGCATTGAATCATGACCTACAGGGATGACTGTGGTCTGAGTGGAGCCTTCGTAGTGAAAACTGATGAAGCCGTTAAATTACATCTTCCACTCAGGCTGCTGGTGAGGGCTGTCCAAAAACTGCTGGGCACAAAGCTGACATAACCTCTACCCCATTACTGGGCTGCTGGAGGTTTAGGCTGGGCCGGACCCCACTTGTCACCTTGCACGTTTATCGGTGTGCTTGTTGACCTAGCTGGGTTCACTGCATTCCAGAGCTGGTCATTGAATGTTGTTTATTTGAATTCCTCTGCGGCTTCAGCACAGCCCGGTGTACTTGCTCTTTTGATGTTTGAAGTTATAGGCTTCCCTCATCGAGGTGGTTTTGAACAATGTAATTGCTCCCCGTCCTTTTTCTACAATATGGGAATTTGGGGAGAATCGGTTACTTCAGGCTGATAACCAGTGTTCCCTGAAATTCCAAATATTATTAATGGTGTCATTATGGGTGTTCACGCTTTCTTAGTGTTCGTGAAGCCAGGCGTAAAGCTGAAGCTCAGATAAAGAGACACCTGGCATTTGTATTCTTGAATATTTACAATAGTCTAATGATTACCATTGCAGACTCTTGCAAAGCGTTCACCTGCCCTGAGGGATGGAATGACTCGGCAGGATATCTGCATTACAATTGGAATATTGTTCCTGCTGGGAGAGGACTGGAGAGAATATTTTTATTTTTCAACAGTTCCTGCTGTGCCTTGGCATTTACGGTCCATCGGGACTAACAACTTCAGCAGTTTTCTTCTCTACCCAGCAGACTCTGGGCCAGCAGTGTGACAAGCACATTAGTTTACCACCAAGCTGAGTAGCACAGTTGATTAGTTTTTTATCATTCACTGCTTTTAGTGTGTCACAAAGAACTTTATAACTTTATAACTTCCCTTACAGGTGGGGAAACTGAGTCATGGAGAGAAGAGATGATGTCACTTAGTTCACCTGTTAAGGACAGTGGAAGAGGTGACACTGAGATCCTGGCTGGCTGAACTCTGGCTGGGAGACCCATCCTCTGAATTGCTACCTACTCCTGCAAGTCTGAGGCATGAAGGCATGATTGTCACACTCCACTCACCTCTTCTGCCTGGCTTGCTGATCCAGTCTCCTGGAAGGTCTTTCTGAATCACTTGTTCCCTCCAGAACCTCTTACCAATCTACACAAACTCATTTGGATCTAAAATTAAAACTCCCTAGGAAAGCCAGAACAGCCGGGCTTTCCCAAACTGTGCTCTGCTGAATGGCCCAGGTCCCCAAACACATCTGTATTTCTCACAGGTGTATTTCTTAAAGCAGAACAGGATCTCATCTTGCTTCCAAAGATCTTCCTAGAATTTGGTACTGAGTGACCTGTCTTGATTATCAGATTACTCCAATGTAACCAGTGAGGATGCAAAGACGGGGGGCTGCAGGGAAAGTGGGAGAAGAGAGTTTAGACCCATGACTTGCGTGACTTCCAGGAGTACTTTCTCACATGTGCTGTTCAGAGAGCTGCCTCATTAAACCAGGGGCTCATTCCCCGCGAGCAGTCAAGTAGAAAAACAACACTGGCAGAACTGGCCTAACGCAGTAACAGGGGATTGTTTCAAGATGTGAGCTGTTATTGCCCTCTGCTGACAGTTTGCTGTATAGTGTCATCACTTTTAAAATGAAGTGTTTTCTGTTGCAGTGCAAAGAAGGATTTCTGAGAAACTGTAATAAACTGAAGGAATCTGCCTCAGACAGAGATTTTTAAGGTTTATTGCTTGTTTTTTTTTAATGTACTTTAATGTACTTTCTCACTGTTTTAAGGCAGATGCTACATCTCAATCATCCCACATCAAAGATGAGTCCAGTCTATGCTGTTGTGTACAACAACAGCTGCTGTGCACTGACTGTTCATATTGAGAGTGCAAATTTTCCCCTTGAGAGCTTGCAGTCTACAGAGACAAGACAGATAAAGGACAGTGGAAAAAAAAGAATGATCAGCCTCATTTTACACATAGGCCGCTGAGATACTGAAAGATCTTGCTGAGCCCACAAAAAGGCAGCTCTTACCCTGCCTGAAAGCTGTAGTCAGATGAATTCAAAGCAGAAATAAGCCACAAGTTCTGACTGCAGGGAGAATGGATCACGCTGTTGGCATCTTCTTTTTTGTTTCTTTTTTTCTTCACAAGGTTAGATAACGCCTTAGATCAACCAAAGTTGCAATTCAGTCAAATGACGTATTGGGGTAAGCAGGCCAAGAAGTAATGACCTATGATAAATAGGAGGTTGGACTAGACAGTCACGTTTATTTTCTGCCTCTATCAGCTTGCCCAAGGTCACACTGGAGTTTTGTGAGAAAGCCAGGAAATTAATCCAGGGTTTTGGGTTTTCTTTTTTGGTCCAGGGCTTTAAAATCTTTTTTCTTCTTGTCGATGTTTCAGAATTATCTAGCAAATGGCTTATAGTAATGCATTTAAATCTTATAATGATGAATAGGATATTTTAACAGTTCTTTTTTTTAGCCTATGAACTGCTACTGAGTTCTTTACCAGGACTTCTGCTGTGGTAAATTTACTGTTGGGATTTTGCTAGTTTGGTAGTTGTGAGTGCTGGATAAATTAGTGTTGCATTTCAGTTATCCGGCACCTCATAAAGGTTTCAGGCTGTCCATGGAAATATTCCTGGATTGTCTGCTCTGAATAAATGCTGATGTGGAAAAAGACTAAAAGCTTACAGGAATATCCACAGACAGCAAACAAAAAGGACTGTTACCTTCGACAACTTCCATTTTACCATGCTGAGTACATGGTAAGTACTAAGTGTTTTTTCGCAGGCTGTGTAAAAGGCTAAAAGTTTACTCTTGCTGCCAGACAAATGCTGTTCCCCAACTGAAGCAGCAGAGGCTTCTGATTTCAGCAGTTAAGACAAGTTTCCAAGCCCAATGATGGGGACGAGACATCAAAATTTGAAATTCCTGAACTGTAGGGTGTCAGTGTATTAAGTCGGTTATAGCAAGAATAATAGCAACAATAATAAATAATAATATTGATAATCAATACTAACCTGGGCTAATGAGTAAGGGGCTGATTGTCCTTGCATGAATATTCTTGCTGGTCCCAATGAAAAAGGGGTAAACAAGGTCAGTTTTCCAGTCCTCTGCATGGGTGTTCTGGAGACCACCTCAGTAGTTCTCCTGCAGGGCCTTCTTTTGGAGGACCAAATTCTCTCATTACTCTGCTGTTTCATCTATTATGTCTCTTTCATTTCTTACAGGTTTTACATTAGAACCCGATGCTTTCCCCCACTCCAGTATTTATGGCAGTGCTACAAGTTGTTAAAATGTGATATGTGGTATTTTGTAAAGCTTTCCAGATTTGTGTGCTTATATAAGAATCAGCATTCATTAAAAAAAATTAAAATAAAAAATATCCCCCAAGGAGGGAGAGAAAAAAACAGAATAAGAGTTTTGACTTCACACTAAGGACTCAAAAATAAAAAAGCAAGAAAAAGCACACTAATTTTAAAATATTTTTAACCTAATCTAATTAGGTCTTGAAAGAGAAGGGAAACTAACTTAGAAGTATTTGCCGTGTCTGTATTTATACAATATCCTAACACTCACAATAGAGATTTTTCTTATGGGATTAACTCCCTTAACAGATGATAAAGTTTTAATGGCATGAAGGGTGTATTTCATTAAACAGGTACAAGAAACAAAATATTTACATCTAGACTGAGGACCACATTAGGAGAATGACTTCCTGTGTTCATTTGCTTTCTCCTTTCCCCCACATTCTATATATGTTTTACTAATTCTTTATTGTTTCTTTCCAGAAGCATCACTCAGTGTCTACACTGAGAATGATTTTGGGCCAGGAAATGGAGAAGACCAGAACAGGTATATATCACCTTATCCTTGATGTTGACAGGGAAAACATCGCTCATTTTTCCCAAAAATTATTTCATCCATTGTAATTGTTTATAGGAGGATAGGTCTGGACAAAAAACTGAGTGCCACTTTGGAAGACCTAACGCCTTCTCTGTCATCAGCAGCTGAGGCAGCCTGAATGTCAACATTCTCTTATTGCAGTTAATTTGTCCTTAAAAACTCCTTCAGAAGGCAGACTACAGTTGGAGCTTCCGCTCTCTTAGACATGACCCATTACATCAGACTTCAGTGACATATGGCTCTAATGAGCCAAGTTGCAGATAGTCTAAGATGTTGCCATCCATACCTGTTCTGCCTTTCCAGGAGGTGACTTTCCTTCAGCACAATTGGTGGATGCGGTCAATACCTATATCTGTTTGAAGTCCAACAGGTTAACTTGCACTGCTGTTAAAGTTAGTTTAAAGGGTTGGTTGTGTTTTGATCTAGGCTACAGGAATGTTTCTTATTTTTAGTTAACTCTATAGTGTTACAGATTTTGGTTTTGGCAGGCTGAAAACACTGTCCTACCTCAGGAGGGAAAATGAAAGTCTCTTGTATTAAGTAGCTATGAACAACAGCCATGAAACAAATCCATGAATCTGGCTTGAATTTTAGTAGTACAAATTCAATTTGTTATTTTATCATCTGGTTTTGTTTTCAATTTTTTCTCTATAACAAACATAACCGATAAAATATACAATAACCCTGTGATGCTCCCATTATCACAACTCCAGGATACAAATATTTAAAATAACTTTTAACATTTAAAAAGGTCATATCATGAAAATTACTACAGTTGGCCACATCAAAGGTTAATGAATGTTTTTCCCCTTTCCAAATACACAATGGTAGTAGGGGTACAGTCCTACTATTTTTATAAAAGCTATGGGTTTGACAAAAATAATTCCTAATATTGACAACAAGCAGCCAGGAAATGGTACATCATACAATGGAGAGTGAGAAAGGTATAGCTCTGATGGTTTTTTCCTCCTTCACGAGTGTAAACCAGGATGGGGATGCATTACTCAGTGGCTAAATTCAGAATTAGTATAATTGAGGTGCAATGCCAGTGAAATCAAGACAAATGAATCCTACTCATTGCAGTATGAGCTTTGTCCTATAGCTGTAGGTCTTCATGGAAATTTAACCATTTGTCTATTGCCCTTATTGCTTAGAGAAGGCAGCTAGCATTTCCATGAGATTATTTAAATGTAGAATTATTAGAAAATTTTGCAGCTACAGAGATAGATGGGTTTTACATAAAATCTCTGCTCTTTGTAGCAACCCAATGTGATATTGAGCAAGATAATGGTCAGAAAGAACACTGCCAGGCTCCTAATGAGAAACTGTTGACAGTAAAATTACCCCAACATTCATCAAAAAGCCAATAAATGTCAAGCATGGGGCCTTTGATGCAGTAGCTCATAATTCTTGTTCAGAAGCCTTTGCAGTCTCTTCAGGGCATGCAATCATCATGCATTTCTGCTGATTTTACCGAAAACTTTGTGGCTGAAGTAGTACAAGGAGCAGGTGTCGGCATTCTGAATGCCACTGTTACAGTGCCCCTGGCTCACCGTGAGACCTCAGGCAGAGCACGTTTGACCGCAATTTCCCCATCTGCAATACAGGAATGACAATACAGGAATTACCCAAAGGCAATTCTCTGAAGGACACAGTGTTGCCATCCAAATGCTCAGAAATCATGAGCTGGATGGTAAAAACTGTGATGCTGACTTTTGCCAATGAATTAGTCATGTATTTTTAATGCTAACTGTGTCCAGCTTTTTGTGCCTTTGTAGTACATATTTTCAAGCTCTCTCCTCCACAGCCACAGGAGACTACTTTAAACCAATGCAAAACTAATTCTTACCCAGTCTGCTGAATTCTGGGTTGGGTGGCCGTGAGAAAACCACATGAAGTTTATATAAAAGCTTATATAAAGTCCCATTCTGTTCTTCCGCTCTGTGGAACACGGAGGGTATGAACATTTTGCCCATCACCTGAGTCCTCTGTTTAACTCTATCTATCTTCAGCATATATCCCCTAAATGATGTGGTGAGGCAGACTGCTGCCTGGTCCATCAATTAAGAACAACCTTGTGCTGAGTGTTACTCTGGCTATAGAATCATAGAACGGTTTAGGTTGGAACAGACTTTGAAGATCATTGAGTTACAACTCCCCACCCCCTGCCATTGCTGCCCCCTGGCTTGTTTGTTTGCCTCATTCGTGAAGGGAGCCTGAAGCTACATCACAAGTGATGATATGATCATATCCTCCAGATTTTGCTTATACATCTTCTCTAAAATTTCCAAGTAAAGGCTCAAAGCCATTCTTCTAAGGCCTCCATGGCCTCTTAAGTCAGCTGCATAGTTCATTACATTCATACTGGCAATTCCTTGCTTGCATTATCTCGACCAGTTTCCAGCTGTTCCTGTGTATATGAAGAGAAAACGTGTCCCTGTCTGTCATTTGCAGTGATAAGCTGCATCCTAGAGGCTGTACACAGATGGAGTCATACTTAGTTTACAGAGAAGGCTGAGTGTATGCCACATGCTATTAGGGTCACTTGAAACTAGGCTAATTACCTGGCAGACATCGCTGCAGAGCACATTCTTTAATAAAAATGAATGGGATGACAAGGGATAGACTCCATGCTATTTTGGGACAAACTGTCTCCTCAGGCAGCAGATAGCCACAGCGGTAAGGCTCCCAATATATCATTTGGTTTGTTGCTTCTTGGCTGTAGAACTTAATTAACAGTTCTGGAACCAGTCTGTTTCCCAGGAATAGCCTGTAAATCCGTTAAATTAAACAATAAAGGCAAATGTGGACAAAAATAAAAATCCCACACAAGTCAGAAATGAAAAATGATGTTGCTTTGACAATCCACAGGGGCCAGTGCAGGAATGTTCTAAAACCTTCTGAAGCTTTTCTGTCTAGTGGTTTAAGGAAAAGGGAATGTTTCTGTGGACACCACCATTTTTGGAATTGATGATTACTAATTACACGATTACTTTATTGCATAAAATAGTGCAAACAAATACTGTGAAAACTGAGTTAAAATATACTTATATTTTTTCTCTTCGAGGTCTGAAAGTACAACACCAACATTTGTCATACCCGTGAATTAGACTGAAAAAGACCATGAGCCCAGAAAAACAGTGTTCTTAAGGATCTGAACTCAGCCGTCCAGAGTGCTGTGCCTCTTCAACTTCCACGGGTCTGAACTGTGAAGGAGCTCGAGGCATGGTGGTGTTTGGTCTTTTACATGGAAAGCCAAGAATAAGGTAACACATCTACCCTCTGCTTATCTTACAAAGAACCAGAACACTATTTTTGATAGTTAACTTCCCTTTCCATCACCTTTTTGTCTTGCTAAAGTACATTTGTTCTTAACTTTACATAGCACTTCCATCAGTGTCAGTCTGCTCACAGTGAATAATGCTACAGATACCTATATGTCTTCGTAACATTAGTGTCTTATGAGGCCATTCAAATTAAATGAATTCATATGCAGGAGTAAGATGGCCAAAATTTGATTCCATTGCAGTATAACTATTTCAAATGAAGTTATTATACTTTAAAAATGTAGATCTTTTTTCTTCAAAAATTATAACCAGGAGTTAATAATAATGCCAAACCCAGTTTTGTGTAGATGGCAATCAATTGCAGAAGGAGAATTTCTAAATATCTGAAAGAATGTGCTCATCTAAACTATCACTCATGTTTTAAGATGGCCAGTGAAACCATTTTATTACTCCATTTAGTTGGAAAGAGCACTGTTCTGCAAAAATCAGATAATGTACTTATTTCTAAAAGCCTGGAACAAAAGAGCCAGTAGAAATTTGCTGAGTAGTTGCAAGATAGCCATTAAATATAAATATTTTTAAAAACAATTTACTCTTTCCTAATGCTTTTAGAGCAGCTTGTGGGAACAGAGTCTAAGTGCAGCATCTTACTGCATTAAAAAGGACATGATGAAGGTTATTTGTCTCCAGATTTAACCCTTCTATCTCTTAACTGCTCATAACAGTTCCTAACCTAGATAATCTGTGTGTATTTATATAAAACTTACCCATCTTTCCTAGCAGTAACAATAAAAGTTTATATTTTTAAAACAACTATTCCCAGTGATCCACATTTTTCACACTCCTATAGAAATAAACTATTTTTAATGGTGAATTCAAGTTTAAGTTTCCATTCCTCAAATTGAAAATAGCAGCAGAACTGGAAATTGCTTTCTTTTCATCCTGAGTATGCACTGTAGACAGAAAGGAGAATTGCTTTGTGGAGCTGTATACGTATAAATGGTATGAGTATTTATATCACTAGTTTGAATGAAAATGTGTAGGCCAGTTAGAAAGAAGAGAGGCTGATTTTTGCTCCAAACGATCCAGGTCTTGCTCCAGTATAAGGAACAACAGAATTTAATTCTACTACTCGGGAAGCAAAGTGTCATTCAACCCCTTGATCCCAGCAGGGCACCTGACAATACAGACCCTCGCTACTACGCGGGAGGCAGATTGACTGAACCATGACACCACTTCTTATAACAGGGGGACAACGACCAGGCTGACACTACCAACATCAGCCTTTGCAAGGTGGCTCTCATGCTTAGGTCACTCTGAAGTAGACCTGCAGCAACTGCATTGCATAGCACTTGGCCTGGGCTTCCCCTAGCTCCACAGAGCACCCTCATGGCCCAAAGGGCCAAAGACAAAAGTGTTGACTTTTCATTGTGGCAGTTTTTCAGTTCAAAATGCCCAAAATAACAGGCAGGCTTGCCAGCAGGGTGTTTTTTAGCATGATGATGAGGATGCTCAGGAGTGTCAGGCAAGGCCTATGGAGATAGTATCAGGGCACTGTGAAGGGCAGAGTGAGCCAAAGCTGGTGTGGACTCATCCATACTGCCTAGGAGTAATCGATCCCTGGAGAGAACTGTCCCAGGACTTCACTGGGTATCTGATTCACTCCAGCCAAGAGCTGAGGAATGAACTAACACTCGTACAGACAGGGAACCAAGGACACAGGAGCAAACACACCTTAAAAATGTCCTTCTGGATTCATGATCCTTCCACATTTGGAGTTTTAGTAGCTGTAGGTAGGATTCATCTGTTCTAACTTAAGACATCTAAGTCTGAACTAAGCACTTTAGGTTACTTTTACTGTCAACAAAGAAAAAAAAGGCCCATCCATACAGTGACTCACCTGGTCTTTCTTAAGTGCCTATTTAAGGATGAAATGGATGAGCCTTCATGATTTGGCTATGTGGAACTTGAGAAAAAATGTTTTTGCTGAGACCATTCCATGTTGATCACCATGGATTGATACTGAGGCTTATATTGTCATCAATAATACATCCCCAGCAAATTTGCAGATGACGTGAAACTGGGGGAATGGCTGACACATCAAATGGCCCAGCTTCAATCCAGAAGAACCCTAATCTAAGGAGAAATGCAAGGTTCTGCACCTGGGGAAGAATAACCCCAAGCACCAGTACAGGCTAGGAGCTGGCTGGCAGAGCAGCAGTCCTGCTGAAACTGGGCTTACAGTGGATGCCCAACTGAGTACGAGCCAACAGTGCACTCTCATCACAAACAAGACAAAATGCATACTGAGCAATACAGACTGGCTGAAAGTGGACAGCAGATGGAGGGAATATTTTGTTCTCTGCTCAGCCAGCACTGGTGAGGCCATATTCGGAATACAGTCCGGTTTTGGCACAACCAGCACAAAAGGGATGTTGAGAAACTGGAATTGGTCCACCAAGCTGGTTACCTACAAAACGTGGCCTACAAGGAGAGTGGAGGAAGCTGGACTTGTTAAGTCTGGCACAGAGGAGTCTTAAGCGTAGCCTGTGGCTGCTTGAAGAGTCAGAAAGATAATGGAGCTGATAATGCTGCTTTGAGGCTCAGACTGGACATTAAGATTTATTTTTTTTTTTCACCAGGAGGGTTGCACTGCACTGGGGCAGATTACCCAGAGGAGCAGCTGAATCCCTGTTGATGGAGGTTGTCAAGATCTTACATCCATGACTGACTTGCTCCAGTGTCAGTAAAAGCCCAGCTTTGAGCACAAGGATGGACTTTCCAACTATCACATCTAAGATTCTGTGATAAACTGAGGAAATACAGCCTGAAAATTACAGGTGAGTCAAAACAGTGCCAGGTGACAATCTCTGCTGAAGCCCACAGGCAGTGGCTTTCACAGTGTGCCCTTTTGAAACTAACACCCCCAAGCCATGCTCAGCCTCAGTGGACTCAACAGCAAAATTCTCTACAGCTGGGACAAATGCTTGAACTGATGGTGGAAAAACAGTATTTGCTAAGGGACATAAATGAATAATACATACAGTTCATAAGCAGATATATTCATAAGGAGCAATGGACTACTGTTACAGGCTTTTGCCTGTAACATATGAACAGTATTGGAATACATTATATGTACTGTCATCATCTCTGGAATGTGTCCAAGCCCTTTAATTCTCTATTAATAGCAACAAATGGAAATTCTTATCCAGAACTAGGGGGACGGGTACTGAACAGGGTGATCTGAGCTCTCTCCCAGTCCCTGTGATTACCTAAGTGACCTGGTACATATTAAACTGATTTTTGCAGCACAGAGTTCCTTCTAAAACCATAGATTAAATTCATTGCTGAAAAAAACCTTTTGGTTTGATTTTTCTTAACATTTATTATATACTTAGGATAAATTTATTGTGGCTTTGGCATATGTAAGAAGAGAAATTTAACTTTTGGTAAGAACAGAAATATAGTTCCCAAAGGCCACTATGTGAAGAATCATAAAGCTCAGATAAGGTTATCTTAGAAACAGGATTCATTTCTTATCCTGAGAGTGTGACCAGACAGGCTTACGTTTCTGAATAAAGGCTTCAATACCTTCCTGCCCATCTCTCAAAGTCAAATTGTCTGTCATAACCTGAGTAGTCATTTTGTAAGCAGTATCGACGTCCTGTGTCATCTGTCTGTAAAAGGTGGCTTTCCCCAGTGCCAGGATGGATTTGCTGCTTTCACATATCTTGTGAGAGATTTTCATGGTTTCTTCTTCCAGCTTGTCTTCTGGTACCACCTTGCTGACAAGCCCGTGCATTAATGCTTCTCGGGCAGAAAGAGGTTCACCTGTGAAAAGCATCTCTAATGCCACCTAAACAAGAAAAAACATTGTATTAAGTCAATTCAACTACCTTATTAATTTGGTTTGTTTGGTGAATTTCAGCTTCCTCCTTCAAGTGCAAGTTACTCTTTTGAAAAATGTAAGATTTAAATCTTTTGACCTGTTAAACTGCCAAGGGGGTGTTTCAGCAAAGAGAAGGACTGGGTCTAAAGCTGGCCTTTTTTCAAACCTGCCCACTGATTGCAGCTGTCCTAGGCTGACACCTCTGAGTTTCTTTTCAACAGCCCAGAATCTCTAGCGATTGCAGTAGGAATTAAGAGAGATGTGGATGGTCCACAATGTCAAATGACTGAACTTGGTATTTTAAGCTGGGCATATAATGATAAATACTACGTCAATGTGTAGTTTTTGAAAATACCTGCCTTAGTTTAAGGTTGGTTGGGGTGTTTTTAAATATGTCCTTCTTATAGCTACATCTATTTCAATCTCCTGCCACTTCCAGCATCTTGTACTTGAGGTTTCAAATTAAAAAATCACCCAAATACTCAGTGACTTTTCAATGTTATATATCAGTAAGAATTTTTTCCATGACTCCTGATGCAATTGACCAATGCCCTGAATCATAAGAGCCGATTATCCTCATTAGTATCTTTGCTCTAGTAGATAGAAACAACTGCAACTTTTCATTTGATAAATGGTAAAACCAGTAATCCTGTGAACTGTAGGGAATGTTCTTGCTACTTTGAAAAGTGGCACAGAGAAAAGCATATCCCACGCTTTTTAAGAAGGTAATCATAAACCCCAGAAATACTAATTCAGAAACAGTTAGAACTGTACGCTACAGCACATTTGAAAAAAAACAAAAAACACCACAGACACACTATATTTGAACAGGATGGCCTTACAGATGGGAAATTTAAAGTTGAAACTTTTATCCAGCAATTGGACTTGTGCAGTTAAGTCCTTGCATCTCAGCAGAGCCTTGCTGGGCTTGGAGAGTCTGTCTGCATGGATCTAACTAGATCAGAACTTAAAATTTCTTTTCTCAGTTACGGAAGCTTTACAGATTTACTATTGTTTATGCAGTGAGAGACGTGCAGTCACAATCAGTAGGAAATAAAGCAGTAAGAAAGTATAGGAGGGTTTTAGATGCTATTTAAAGCATCTTGATCTACACCTAGGCAGATCATGCTGGCAGTGAAATGTCACTGCCTGGCAAGAATTGATACCTCGGTGGGATTGATATCCTGAACTTGCAGGGGTTTCCTCACCAGGGGAGAACACCATTGTCTAAAGGACAACCCTGTCTGTGGGAAAGGAAAGGGATCGCTGAGCTGGTGTACTGCTGGTATGAGTTCATGCTGGCTGGAATCGCATCAGTAGGAAGCTGCTTTCCCTAAACAGAGTTCATCCCTTTATATTTTTCCCAGTCCAAAGAGTTATGAAGATGTCTTTTGCAATGAAGAATTTTGAATGTTGTACTGCAGGGAAGTAAAGTTTAGGCAATGGAACTAAAACTCCTAACATGGGAACCTACTTCTTGCAAAATTACAGAGTACCTGGGAAGGAAGCCTACCTTTCTTGGAAGGGATCTGCCCAAGGCCACAGCTGGTGTGGAGCAAAACAGTCCGATGTTTGCTCCAGGAGTAGCAAATTGAGATTTCTCACTTGCCACTGCAATGTCACAGCTTGCCACAAGCTGACAGCCTGCTGCTGTAGCCAAGCCATTTACTTTGGCAATCACTGGTACAGGAAGTTTCTGGATTAAAGTCATAACCTGCATGCACAAAAGAAGGTGGTCAGTTCATCCCTGAAATTTAAGCAGCGGCTGTTCTAAAACTTGCAATTGCTTCACACACCTGATATGTGCATTATTCATCTTTATTAACTGGAATTCAGTAAAAGAAGTAAACTCTCTGCAAAACTTGCTTTAATGCACAAGACCACTGCTGTTCCAGTAGCTGCTCAGTTGTGTTTATGTAGCATGAGTTGGTCCTGCTAACACCAGTGGAAATGGAGAACACAAAAATGAAAGGCAGAAACACTTGTTATCAGATCTGCAATGAGCCTGGGTGCCTCTGCACTGCAAGTCTAGTGTTCCTGGCTGTGGGAACATATGTATCGAGACACACTATCCCTACCTTCATTTGTCCCATAAAGGAAAACTAACTTAATAAAAGTCTCTGTCCCAAGAAATTAAACCAGCCTCTTGCTGGTTTCTGCATGATCTTGAGCCTCGGTTGATGTCGCCCACACAGAATCACTGGATGTCTTTCTAGGCTTACTCTGCATTCCAGGGAGAGACTTACCTGCCAGGAAATATTTTTTCCTGCTTGCATTAGACATAAGATGGGAAAGCACGCTTGTTCTCTCTCTCTCTCTGTCAGAGATAATACTTGAAGGTTGGATATCCAACTTCAGATAGCTGAAGTTAAGAAAGATTATTTTGTCTTAACTTTTCTAACTCAGGTTCTATTTCCATACAGTGGGAATCAACAAACTCATCTAATTTTAATGCCTGAAGATAGAAAATGCTAGTTAAATTATTACAGTCATTATCCGAATTAAAAAAAAGAAAACAATCTCATATTAGCACAGTGTAGCAAGATAACAAATTTTCATTTGCTACTTCAATTTCTCCAGTAGATTAAGTCTAGCATATTTTATCTTGCTTAGGTAAAATTTCCTACATTCAGTTTGGAATTTGATCAGTCTTTGTCTCTGTTCTTCTATCTTTGTTTAAAAGATAGAAGCAGACAACAATACATGTGCAGACAAACAACTATAGAGTACTCTCATGGTTATAAAAACACAAAGTCAACTGCTTCTCTGAAAAAAATAAAACAAACAACCTGGTACTTACGGTTTTGTATTTGAAAAGCCTCTCTAAGTGATATTCTCAGCTGTCTTAAACTTATATGAGGAGAATACTTAGTTCTCGGATACTGCATTATATAGTATTGCTAACACTGTTATATGCATGGGGAAACAGAGGTGTAGCAGCTGACATGATATGCTTAATGTTACCAGTCATAGACAGATGTAGAAGCCAAGGTTCCTGTAAACCAGTCCAGTGCTCTGGGCCCCCTAGTCCATAATGCTGTAGGCATGTCACTTAGGGTTGGATCCATTCTACTTAACCTAAGTACTGAAATTTAGGAAGACATGATTCCATTTTGGAAGCCCTCAAAAGTACCTTTCTGTCTCTGTTGACCAAAAAAAAGCTACAGTCAATTATTCTACCAGACAACTAAAATCTAGATATTAGTTAGGATCCTAAATAAAGCCTAAATTAATTTCTGTATTTCTGTTTGGCTGTAAAGTGCCATTATTATTTAACAGTAAGACCTTCTTCCTTCATAGGTATAACAGTGAGTTGTGATTTATAAGAAACTTAAATCCCTTTAGGATACTTAGGTAGAGAGTTTAAAGCACCTGTCACTACCATCAACATCAGAAAAGGGATCACTTCAATTGTCATTTCATCTCTTATATTTAATTTCTTCCTGAACTTGCGTTGCCAATTTCACAGAAGCGTTTAGGTTGGCAGTGACCTCTTGAGAGCATCGAGTCCAATCCCCTAGTCAAGCAGGCTCGGGTAGAGCAGGTTGTCCAGGACTGTGTCCAGTTGGGTTTTTCATACCTTCCCATCTCTGAATTTCATGGTCTCAGGAATATTCATCTGAAATTGATATACCATTTTTTATTTGTAATAACGCTCCCTTACTAAACTTACTGCACAGTAGGGCACTATTCTCACAGAGAAAGCTAGGCTTGTTTTTAACTCTAAATGCTGACATTCTGTTATTTTTTGCTATTTCTCTTTATTAATCAAAGTTAAGCTTGCTGCACTACTCATTAATCCTGAATATAGCCACAATGCTAGATATACATATAAAATAATTTAAATTCTGGTCCTTAAAATGAGAAATTTGACAACTCTTGGTTTCATGCTATATAGAATAAGTTTCACATATTTTCTGCCTGATCTTTCCTATTCTGTGATCCAGAAGCTGCATGGTTCAGTTTTACACTGACAACATACTGATATTCTGCCCTGCAACTGCAAAATTAATATTAAACTACTGGCTGGTAAACTATTGGACCTTGGCTCCTTTCTGATGAAGCCTGCCATTCAGTCATATTTGTGCTTACCTCTGTGTGATCAGCATACCAAAATGAAATCCAGGCAAAGCTGCCAGGATGATTGCTTCATATTACACTGAAGGCCCTTCAGTGGTAAATTTCGCACATGGCTTTTGCAGCATGTGTCAAATATGGGCTTGACAATGTGCATAGAGATCATTATTACTCGAGGAACTAGAACAAAAGGTTTCAAATTACTTTCTGTGGTCACATGAGCGGGATTAGGTGTCAAATTCTAGTGCCGTTACAATCAAAGGGGGTTTTGCCATTCTCTCCAAAGGCTCCGGGATTCACTTTAACGTCCTGACTTCCAGGTCTGTGCCTTTGTAACAAGAACTTGGTATGGTCTGCTGACTGCGCAACCAGCGAGCCAGATCTTACTTTCACATTGTCTACTTGACGTTTAAGCTGGTCTTGAGTTATTAGCTAGATGCTGGGGAAGAACATTTGATCACAAGTGATTTGAAGGTGGTTATCCCTAGATTTCTAGGAAAGACATTGCCCAAATACTCAGCTGCAAGGAACACTGGCTAAACTAAGGAACACGTCATGACTGTACTCACTGTAGGAGACATGCACGTTGGTATTCTAGCCCTTTTATTTGCATGTAGAGAAATCCAGGGAAAACGTAATTTCACCAGGATCAGGAATTAAAATGGCAGAGCAGCAAAAAGCAAGGAACAGCCTGTGCTTTAGCTAGCAAATGAGCAATGATGTCCCTCCTTAAACCAGTATCATTGCTTGCTCTTAATACCAGGCAAAAGGGGTGGCACTTAACTGCTTACCTCTGCACATATTTCAAATACTTGGGAATGATGTTTCACATCGTCTTCACTTGTCAGTTCCTTTAAATCATGGCCGGAACAAAATACAGGTCCTTCAGCTGCAAAGAATTTCAGGAAAAGTCAGTCTAAATTAATCAAGAAACCAGGGGCAGCAGCATATCAGTGCCCCAGCTAAAGGTACGACAATGAGATGTCAATGGTCAAACAGGAGCTTCAGGAGGGACTTTTACACAGAGCTCCAAAATACTGCCTTCTGGGTTTTGTAGCAACTTTAAATTGCCACAATGCAACACTTAACCACAGTAACGCCCAAAAACATTTTTAAAGGCCTAGTTTTACTTCCATCCCAAGTTAACTCAGTTAAAAATAAGGCACTTCGCACCTCTGAGCCCAGTTTCCTGTAAGGATACTGTTCTAAACAGCTCCTTGGTACAATGTACACTAGTCAGCTGGAACAAGGATGGAGTGCTCTGCTCTCAGACTAGTAAATACAGTTAGTCCCTATTTATAGTATCCAGCATTAATGATTAACTTTTGCTAAACAAACATCAAGATTTTTGTGTCATGGTGTTCAAGGCCACAATAGAAAAAAGAAAGAAAAAAGGTTGTTCTGCTAGAGGAGAATCAGAGGGGTTGTTGGGGCATCCTTTCCTCCACTGCTAAAACTGTCATCTAGAGAATCCCAAAAAACATGTCCAGGGTTTGGGCAGCAAAAGAACGGTTTTCTGCAGACCTAAGCTTTGGATTTGCTTGCCTCTAGTGGCAGCTAAGGTCAAAACACCCTTTATGGGTACACCATCTTTACAACAGTGTTCCTTTGTCACAAGGGTATCTGCTGTAAGAATAAACAAATTTGATGCTTTTGAATCCTTCAGAACTTCTCATATATTTGTACGGACATGACACTTCCAGCTACAACTATGCAGACACAACCTTAGCTATGCATTTGTTTCTTACGGACCAGATTATTGTGGCACAGTCTATCCAGAAATACATATCTGGAAATTAATCACATCGGTATTTCTGCCTCATTGAAGAAGAATCTACTGCAAAGTCTGTATTAAAGACTCAAAGCATTCCCTAAGAAGCCTTTTATTTTCTTGAGATTTCTTCTTTTGCATTCCACTCAGCAAGGGAATTGGAAATCAAGAGGAACATGCAATTTCTTTTTAAATTAAAACAAAAAAACAAATGAAATTGTGCTCTCAAACTCCCAGACTACTGTAGTCCCAAAGAAGAACCTGAAGTGTTTCACAAAATTTGTAACTGCTGTTTGAAACATTGAATGTATATATTTAAACTCCCCCCTGTGAAGTCACCTTACTTCTACTCTCATGTGTGTGTGAACTAACACACAGTGTTTTCCTCTACATACAGGAAACAGCAGCATCCTAAATTAATAAACCTATTTCTCCGAGACATTTGGAAGGGTGGCAGGGGAAGATTATCTTAAAATAGCAGAGGAAAAAAAGATGGCTTAAGAACAGCTCCAATTTCATTATCTTTAAGAACTCTACAGGTTAATGCCTAAATGGAAGAAAACTGTAATAGGCTGTGAGAGATAATGTTTTACATCTGCAGGTTCCGGATGACTGCAGTATCGCTATTATGGTCTCTCCTTCATCAGAGAGTTTTAAGAACCGTTTTGAGAAACCAGCAGCAAAGGTGACGAGGCTGATCCTGGCTTAGAGCAGGCGAACAGAGCGCACGATGTGAAGAAACCTTTTGAGCCCTGTTTACTACGATCTATACCTGCCACTGGAGGCAACAAGTGTCATACCAGCTCAGCCTGTTCCTGCATGGAAACCTGTACCTGGGAATGTCATTTCTTCAGTTTGATAACCATAAGAACCTGGCTTTTGCTCTGTTTAAAGTATTCTTTACATACAGCTTTTAAACCAGTTATTCATCTACTGATTGATTGTTTTTTCAAAAGGACAAAGCTCATCGACTCCGTAAATACAATGCACAACCTGACTGCAATACTGACTTTGAAACCCGTTCCTAGTGTTTCTTCTTAGACATGCTAACCATCAACAAAAATATAACAAAACCCAAGTGAATTGTTAATGCCGTGTTCAAGAACGAGGAATTAAGTACATGAGAGTGGACACTGGGAGGAGTATAAAAGAAGAGCAGAGAGCGGGTGTGAAGGGTGAGGCACCCCGGGATACCCTGCAGGGGCCCGGCCAGCTGCGCGGAGAACAGCACCCAGGCCCCCTCCCCTCGCATTTTCTGTAATTCTGTGAGAGATTTCAGCTTAAACTCCGTATTATCCCCTTTCTGCTCCTTCCCTCGCCCCCCGCCTTCTCTTCCATGGGCCTGAAGTGACGCGAAGTACCTGAAATGATGATAACTCGGAGGTCTTTGCTTTTGACGTCGTGCAGCAGGTCCTCCCTGAGGGACTGCAGCATGGCGAGGGATAGGGCGTTTCTCTTCCTCGGGTTGTTCAAGATAATGTTCCTGTAAAAGCCGTTAAAACACAAAGAGTGTTCCTATAACATAACAATAACCGCATCCAGAGCCTGAGGGACGGGCCCGCAGCGGTGCCTCCACTTTCCCCCCCCCGCCGCCCCTCACCGGACGCCCTCCGCCTGCCGCCGGACCGTCAGCTTCTCTGGCGCGGGCCCCCCGCCGCCCGCCGCGCTGCTGAAGGCCGCGGTCAGGGCCCTCCTCAGCCGCCTCAGCCCGGCGGCGGCCATGGCTGCCGGAGAAGCGCAGCGGCCAGCTCGCTACCGACCCCTGGGCCGCAGGCGGAGCCGGGGCCTGTGGCGGGCGCGGGGCCGGGCCGCCGCGGGGCGGTGCTGGCGGAGCGCTGAGAGGGGAGGACGGCCCGTCTGTGCTGGCGGGGCGGTGAGTGCCGACGGGGGACGGGCTCAGACCGTACCGACTTCCTTGGGCCACCGGTTCAGTCCTCAGACCTGATTTCCCTAGATTAGATATGGGGAAGAAATCCTTTACTGTGAGGGTGGTGAGGCACTGGCCCAGGGTGCCCAGAGAAGCTGTGGCTGCCCCATCCCTGGAGGTGTTCAAGGCCAGGCTGGATGGGGCTTGGAGCAACCTGGTCTGGTGGGAGGTGTCCCTGCCCCCAGCAGGGGGGTTGGAACTGGATGATCTTTACAGTCCCTTCCAACCCAAACCATTCCCCAACGTGTTGGCTGTAGGATCAAGGAGGCTTCCTGGGACCTCCTCCTGAGGAGACCTGGGTGGGAAGGTGGTATTCATTAATGAGTACCTTGGGGATGTTGGAGGGGTACGAAAAATGTTGACTTTTGCTATAATTTCTTTAGATTCCACTGAGCATTTGCATCTAGGACCACGGGATGGAGATTAGGGTTGTGCTGGGAAAACTTGTTAGTGACACTAAGTTGGGATGTATCATCAACAGAATGACTCCCAAGGCTGATGACCTCCCATTATCATAGAATCATAGAATGGTTTTGGTTGGAAGGGACCTTCAAGATGATCTAGTTCCAACCCCCCTGCCATGGGCAGGGACACCTCCCACCAGACCAGGTTGCTCAAAGCCCCATCCAGCCTGGACTTGAACACCTCCAGGGATGGGGCAGCCACAGCTTCTCTGGGCAACCGGTAACCGTGTCTCAACACCCTCACAGTAAAGAATGTCTTCCTAATATCTAAATCTAAATCTACCCTCTTTCAGTTTAAAACCATTACCCTTCATCCTATCACTACACTCCCTGATGAAGAGTTCCTCCCCATCTTCCCTGTAGGTCCCCTTTAGGTACTGCAAGGCTGCTAAATTGTGTTACATGAAAGAATGAGATCACTTTGAGGCAAAGAGTAACTGGCATGGGATGAAATTCAGTATTACAGGGTTTGGGGTCATATATTTGGGAGCTGATAAGATTATCATTTATTCAGTGGGAGTTCATAATTTGGAAATGGTTGTGGAGAAGACCTTGGGTATCTTAATTGGTTCCACGGAGTCAGTCTGTAATCTGTATGATGCGTCCAAGAAACTAAAAGATAAATGTGATTTTAAGAGGTGATTTTAAAATTTAAATGTGGTTTTAAAATTCAAAGTATTTTAGGGACATACAGGTACATTCACAGCTCATCTTGATTATTCCTTCTGGTCATCCACATTCAAGAAGCCAAACTAAATGAGGGGCAGAGAGAACAGATGCAGCATAGAATGGAGAATGTTATGAGGAATGAGAGGACTGTTGTTCCTTGAGTCTAGCAAAACACATATGAAAGGACTTATGACTGCTGTCTCTAGAGGATAGGCATTTTGCAATCTGAGAAGGCAAAAAGCTATGTAAGATAGAGAACTATGCTGGCACTATAGCAAACGGGTATACACTGAGCACTAGCGCCTTTGAACCAGAAATGAAGGAGCAGTTACTGCCACCAGAGGAGTGAGACTGTGGAACAGACCTGCCATAGAAGCCACATGGAGAAAATCTGGTGTTTTTTGTTTTCTTTGGTTTTTTTGTTTGTTTGTTTTTAAGAGGGAGCTCAGGAGGCTTCTAATAGGGGTTATATGATGTCTCTGCCTAGGTTACCAGAGGGATGATGGAACTGGGGCAGTATGTCCCTCTCCGTGTTTCTGCTGAATCCCAAAGTTTTCCTTTGCTGGCTACTGAAATGATGCATAGTAAATCTTTCTAGTTTGAGAGATGCACAACTCTCTGCAGACCCAAATTACTCAAAGTAGTTCTGGAAAATGTCACTTTGCAATATACTCTCTCACATTTCTTTCATTCTTCTGTTCTCAGTTTACTTGCAAGAGTGATGACCTCTCTTTCTTCACACCTGGCTCAGGCAGTCTCCTGGGAAAGACGCAGCTGTGCAGACGAGGCAGCTAGCGAATAATCTCATCTGCCATGAGATGCTGATGGGCCTAAAGACCACGCAGCATTGTTCCAGGAGATACAGGCTGCCCCAGTCATGATTCCCTGCTCTTCCTTCTCACATCTACTCATCGTGTATCCTTTCCTAAATGCGAGGGGAAAGGATTAGTAATTGAGGTGCTTTACGCACATGCAAGTCTTCATTGTTTGCACTCGATTTTCTGGCAGAGCAGTAGGTACCCTAAAATAAAATAGATATATGTCCAGCATACGTTCCTTGTAAATGTAAATCTGTGTTTCTGCTTCCTGATCTCCCCATTCTTGTGAGTTCTTGCAAAGTACTCAACTAAAGGGTTCCCAAATTGTGTCTCTAGTTTTCATCAGTGTCTGTTGAACCCCGGCAGCTTCTTCTGACTACAGCGGTGATTGTGGCTTTTCAGTTCTGAGCATAAGCCTCATAAAAGTACCACTTGAATTTTGTGTTTAAGAATATATTTACCTATACAGATAGTAACAGCTTAGTGTGGGGATGCACTTTCTGCTTACTGATTTCATTTTGCCTAAAACAATGACCCGTCAGATAACCGGGCTTCGTGGCTCTACTGTAATAGCAATAGTGGGTTCATGGACATTTTAAAGTGTTGAGGACACTGAGAGGCCTGAGAGCTGGGTCTGCACCAGGCTTTGCCCACTTGCCCATTTTCAGTTTCTCATGGCTGTTTGTACTTCACGGTCATTCACTGAAGAGTTCTTCCAAAATTTAATTTTAATACGTGGTAAGAATCTGTAGCAAAAAAAAATGCCCATTTAGAAGAAAATGAGGTCATCTTAAATGGATCACAGCAGTTTTCAAAGTCCCTGTTTGGTGTGGCAAAGGCCAGCACACAGAGAACACAACGCGTGTGCCAGCTCTGGGAGGAGTTGTCAGTCCCCTGTAACTCTGACCAGTGACCTCTTTCATGCTGGCCTTGTGAATTGCAATCTTTTTTTTTTTTTCTCTTCCAGTTCCTTCTCTTTCTCTCTCTTCTTGTCCTTCTTCTGTCCACCTCCAAGGAAATGATTTTTTTTTTTTGTCTTCTCCAAAAAGCTTCTTTTTAATATAGTGTTTTCAGCTCCCTGGAAATTCTGTTCTTTTTCACTTTGACTGACAACCTCATGTTTCCTTTCACACCCACCCCCATTACAGATTTTTTTTGGCTGCAGCTTCCCCAATGCCTTAAACAGATCTGCTGCTGCCTTCTCTGAGAAAGTGTTGGAAAAAACTTTTCCAATTTCAGACAGCTTTTCTTTTTATAGCATTTGCTAACAGCATTGTGGTTACGGCTGAGCTCACACTTCCAACTGGAGACAACTACGAGCCAGGACTGCAAGTACCAGACGGGGCTTTTCTAACCTTTAGCTGTATTGATCCTTCAGTTACGATAAAAAGGGAGATGATAAGGGACATAATGCAACTTCATCGTTAGATCGTTACATAAAATTTCAGGGTATCACGCTGTGCTAGGAAAAGATGTTTTGAAATTCAAGTGTGCATAGCTGCTGTAAAGCACTCTGGGGTCTCCATTCTAATGTTGCTTGATTGCATGCATGGACAACAAAGATAGTATACAGGATCCTCGTCTTTATGAAGCACAAGTATTTATTTGGGTCTTATTTCCTTGAGTTTCAATGAGCCCAGATGGGACATGCACCTTGTAGGAGTACCTGCTTCACCCCAATGGTCAGTATCCTCCCAGCTCATCCCAGGGCAAAGGCAGATCTTGTTGGGATGAGGCTGAAATGTAAAACACATATACATACACAGATGTAAATGAGTAAATATATACATAAAGACATTTCTGCCTATTAATTGCTGTAATGAAAAATTGGGACTATTTTATGGAACGCGAGGCAGGCATATCCCCAGCTGAGTTTCATGCAAATGATTTCTTGTGAAACACTGGCATTCCCAGAGGATCTTGTGACCTGATTTTCAACACTGCTGAAGGCATTCACATCCCACTGGGAGCCAGAGGGGTTCAGCACCTTTAAAACTCAAGGACTGCTTAATTCTGGTCAGGTGCGTAGCAGTTCCAGGATAACAGGGAGAGCAGGGCCCTGTTCTTGCACCCAGGCCAAGGAAAATCATTTGTTTTCCTGCTTTGTGAATTCTGCAAGCAAAGAGATAGATTAGTGCGTTACGGTTTCTCTGATGTGGAATCCTCTGGGGCTGCCTAAAGAAAAGATGAAAAAAGATTTTGTATATTTATTTTGGTTTTAGTCAAAGGACTCTGAGCTGAGTCCCAGCACTACATGATGGGTGCTGTCCATATACCATTTTTTACTGTATCCTGAGACAATTAATGTTCTTTAGACTGGTTTTAAGATAGAAATAGCACAGAAACTTCAGGACAATACTCACTTGGGCTGGGATTTTCTAATGACAGCTCAGGGCTCTTTACTCTGCCTGCTCCTGGTATTCATATGACTTTGATACCTAACCTGCTTTGGGTCCTAGCCTTGTGGGGGTTTTTATTTGAAAATGTATTATTCTGATTTACATTAGTCAAAGACAGACATGGGATATATCAGTCCTCTCTTTAGAAAGGGGGGCCTCTTTCTATTAACTCAAGATCTAGTAACTCAAAATCATTTATAGAATTAATGTGCATCAGACTATCAGAAAAGCTTAGTCTGTACTCTAAGAGAAAGTGATTTTTTAAAATTATTACTTATTCTGCTGAAAGAAAAGACTTAAATGGAGTTTTAACTACATGACTGCCATTGATATTTTGTAATAGCCTCTGAACCAGGCTCAACACCTGTCACTCCAGTTAGGCTTTGGTACCTTACCTGGCAATAACGCTGCCTCCCGTAATTACATTTAGCATTCTTTCAGCAAGGAAGCCAGTGTCCTGTTTGACTTTGACAATAAACATAAAGCTCCCAGTGTCATTACTGCTGCAATTTTTTTTTGCAATTACTGCTCAGAGCTTCTTCTCTGTCACTGTGTGGCAGCACTGCTCCATGTAATGGATGCTACTTATTTTCCCTTCAGCTCGAGAAGCAGGTGAACGATCAAAGCCCTTTTGTCACTCGACCCATCCCTGTTCCTCTTTATTTGCTGTTTTTCTCTTATCCTCCCCACACTCATTTTTCATCCTTCATTGTCCTCACTTCCTCAGAGGTTTTCAAGTGATTCATATTTCCCTGGCTTTAGCATTAGATTTTTCGTGTGTGCCTTCCAATTATGAGATTCTTAGGATGTGAATAATGATCAGACTTCTGAAATATATGGGAGGCTATAACAGACTTGGAAAAAAGGTGGCATTCATTCCTGTCCTCAGAGTATCTAACCTTAGGTTCCCAATTTAGATACTTAATCCTGCAGGGCTCCCTACACAATCAATAGAGAGGTGCGCTCCTCCACAGGGCTGGTCAGAGTGTCTAAATTAGGTGCCTGCTCCCAGTGTCTCTCCAGGCTGCCGGCTTCTCTCCATTGCCTGCACAGAGAACCAAGGGAAGCCGGTCAGATGCCTCTCGCAGATGGCGTGAATATTTTCCTCACCCACACAGAAGGTACAAATGCTGATCTCAGCCCAGCGACCTCGCTGGAGAAAGGGACTACCAGCATCCTCTCAGCCTGACGATCCTCTGACTGTTTCTTAGGATTCACTTCCAGATGTCAGTGCCTCTCTGCTGTGGTTGCAGCTAAAAACATTGCTGTGAAAGATGAGGTAAATTGTAGCTGCTGTTTGGGACCAAGAGCAAAAATTTGCCTAAAATTTCTTCGTACTTGGGAACAGCCGCTGTCGTTGCGTGGCTTTGCTCGAAGCCACGTCGGCAAATGACAATTCTCACCACAAAGCTACACTCTTTACTCCCTTTGTCCCCGCCAAGTCCCTGCTAGTAACTTCTTTTCCATAGCAAAATATGTTCAATTTTCTGGACTCTTCTGGTTCACCTGTTCCCTGCCCTTTGGCCAATTTAAGCTCATTTCATTTTCTTTCATTTCTTTTCTTTTCACCCCATAAGAACCACCAGAGGCATCATATTATAACTGGAGAAAAGATTGATTTATTTTCAGTTAAATAGGATTTTTATCCAATAAGAATACCAGAATCTTACAAATGAGAATGACTTTTTTAAGGAAATAGGAGAATGACAAAATCATAGTTGTTAACGGTTCCTTGGTACCACCAAAATCAGAAGGACCACGGCGATAACACAGATAAAATCCACCTAGGATAGAAGAGTTAACGCAGCCATGGAGAAAATTAGTCCAGTTAGGAGCTGAAGCCAGGCATGTCAATACCAGACTGGGGCGAGAGGAGAAGGATGCTTTCAGGTGTCCTCAGGTGAAACATTTCTTGCAAGGGGTTTGATCCAGAATGCTGCTTATTAGTGGGTTGTCAGTGACTTACATATCTTATTGTCATACATCTTACCTTATCTTATCTTGCATCTTATCTCCCCTGTGCTGTGTCGACTGTCCCAGCCATGAGGCAGGACAAGGAATCTCCAGCGAAGCTGCCGACTGCTCCTGTATATTTTCATCCCTTGTACGGGAGGGAACACCAGGTAGGAGTTTGGGCTCAGACCGTAAGCCAGCTGGCCCTGTTGCTCTCACCGCACTGTTTTATCTTACCAAGGCCACACATGTTAAATTCGCAGTGTGTTGGCACTAAGGAAGGGGCGATGGCCTGATTCAACACAGCTGTCCCATATCATGGAGAAACATCCTGTAACTCTGTGTCAAAGTGCTGGTGGTTCCTGTTTCCAGGCAGAGGAAATATTAATACGTAATGAGCAAAGAAAATTATTCTCTATTTAGGGAATACTAACACACAAATTAAAAGGGGCATTTTCATAATAAAGGATTATTTTAGTTTTGAAGGGAAAAAAAGAGGTTCCAGGAATTACGTCTGCCAGTCACCCAGATCTGTCAAGGAGGTTGGAAGAGAAGAGATGTTAAAAGTTGCAGGAAAATGATCACTGAGGAGAACAAGACGGAAATGAATGCTTGCTGTGAGGAAAAGGCTGCAGCACAAATTCAGCGAACATCTCTCTCGTGTGACCTACCGACCAATTAATCGGCATGCGTGTGCCAGTCGATATGCATCACTCGGAGCCAGACCCAGCCTTGCCTCTCCCCTTGCGAGGAGTTACAGGCCACGGAAGGAAGCTGAGACAGAGTGTGTTTGTGTACGTGCCAAACGGAGACACTGTCAGAGAGGGGAGTATACACAAGGGGAACTTCAGGTTACCGTGACAGTGCATGAATTAATTAAAATTTGTAGAAAACAGTCGTTACTAGTTCTGTAGTTGAAGAAAGAACTTGTGTTGCTGTGTCCCTAACACTCTGCGTCACCTACCCTCTCACTCCCCTGCCATACCTCCAGTTCTCCCTATCATTCTCTCCATTAATTGAGCGAGACGTGCTACGGTGTGAGGAGTGCAGGGTTTTGGCAGGTCAAACACAACCGATGATTGTCCCATGAACTCTGCAGCTTCGCTCTTATTAGGGGTGAAAATTTGGGTCTCTAGTATCTGTCTGGCCATCACTGTTCTTAAGAGCGGTGGATACTTAAGATCACTGAGAACCCCAACCTGTTGTCAAATGTAGCAGGAGACAAAAAGTATGATCTTATTGCCAGAAGAAACCAGGCTAAAATAACATCCACAATAATGTCTTCTACATTTAAAATTATGCTGTTGTTTTAATGAAGATTATCTACACTACACTACTACTACTACTACAGTATCTACTACTACACTACAATATCTACTACTACTCTACAGCAACACTACAGTGAACTAGAGATTTTCATCGCTATGTAATTGTTTTATTGAGAGCTGAGCTGATTAGTACTGGAAAGATTCTTAATTTGGCAATGGACTTACCAATTATCAATGAACATTTTAATGAACTAATCACATTAGTGAATTTTTAGAGTTCCATTTATTTTAAACAGCCAACTGACTAGTTTCTATTTTTTTTTATTTTCACTTTTTCATTCCACTTGTATAAGGAACTGTCACAAGACAGCAGGAGAGACATGTGCACACCAATTTCCCCCTCTCTTCTCATCAGAGGCAGGCAAATCAAATGCTTCCCTGATTTACATCCTACTTAATCCCATTGACATTAATTTACTTAAATCTGGGTACATTATTTGTCCAATGAGATCTGTACAGTATGTAAATCATGAGGGTTTGGCTAGGTCTCTTTTAAATAAAGTAGTTTAATAGACCATGTGTTTCAAAACATAGCTACCTGCATCTCTCCTTCATCAGTATTTATGTTCTTAGTTCTGGAGGAGGTCAAAAAAGACTATTTTTAGCTAGTAATTTATTTAAATTCCACTTTTATTTTTTTTTCTTGTTTTGGGAGTACTTTTTGTGCTTGGCATGTTCAGCTCTAGGAACCCAGGCACCTCAACTGATACTACTGTTCTCAGCGGGAACCTTCAGGGAGATGAACAGCATATATTTGGACATCTGAGGTAAATGAAATATGATTATATGAATTAATTGTGGCTGTGAAGTTTTTCAAGTTCTTCATGTCTTTCATGAACATACAGACTTGGTTGTTGATAGTGGCATGAAGTTTCATTTGAATTGCTGAGGATGGAAGAGTGCCTGACTTTGCAAGCCAGCTGAGTCTTGGTCCTGTTTGAAGTTGATAACTGGATTCTTACGGACCTCACTGGCACCAGGTTTCCATCTGCCGGTTTTCTGGACCTGGCACAGCAATTCTCAAGCACTGACGCTAGTGGCAACTCATGACGGTTCATGAAAACTTACTTTCAGCTTTTGGATATGCAATGTCTATGCAGTCTCAGAGCCACAAATGGAATTCAGACAGCACCTGGCCTCCCCGGTGCTCCCAAAATTGCAGAGCAGCGTAAGTACATAATTGCACAGTGTTTTGATAGTAGAAGACCAACTACTTTTCTTCGGTGCACATTAACATTAATCAGTTGTCTAGGTCTGGATCAATCTATAGAAGTGAAATTACGGGGATGTTAGGAAGGTAAATCATGTTTATTACATGAGTGCCTGAGGCTGAGAAAGTATGAGGCTCCCCCCAACAAGACACTGTACTCCCTGCTCCGAAAAAGCTCAGAGCTGGAGAACAGCAGCTTAATGTGCATGTAAAAGTGAAGGTTGGAATCTGATAGCAAGCGTGTAAGTTATGTAGTATTTTGGTGATGTAAGACTAATTATGAGAATATAAATGGAAAGAAAAGAGAAAAGAGAAGAGATATTGGAAGGAGGATTGTTGGAGTAGCAGTGTCAGGAGAGAAGTGAAGCTGATGTAAAGAGATTTTGAATGCAGGGACTGGAACAACCAGTGAATGTGGGTGAAAGTCAAGCCAGAACTGCAGAATGGCTCTGGGGGTGGTTGTCACTCCTGCCTCAGCAGCTGCTCTGACGCCTTGCTTTCTCCCCATCGGAGACCTGGTTCCCCCAGAAATGGGGACTGCTGTCATTTTAGATGTGAGCCAGAATATATATAGTTTATTTTTTTCTCCTTATGATCTTCCTTTTATTAAGCAGACATAAGGAGTGAAACACACAGGGTACATGGAGGGATGTTTGCAGTAATGTGTTGAAATATTGGCCCAGATCTTGAAGCTTAGGAACTAAAGCTAGGTATCCACAAGCTAAATTAGAGCAACTCTAGCGCTGGTTTTAAATTAAATCTGGCTGCTCACAGCCTCATTGATCACGTGACATAAAACCAGAGATGTTCTGATGCCCCCTTGTTTTTTCACTACATCAGCTCTAGGCCACCTCAGGATTTGTCCTCCGCTGAGGGAGTTCTCCTGTACCACACTGAGCTGTCTATTTCTTCCATCTGCTCCTATCTGCTGGAGCAGGGATTAGAATTTGTCTTGAGGAATCCCCTTTTTCTTTTTACAGCTTCACTCTGATTCACCATGGGAAGGGGTTCAGGTATGAGGAACGTTGCAGGCTGTGAACTATATCCTGCTCCGCTGTACACCTACAGCTTCCACTCATAGGTAAAAAAAGACTGACATGCATCCAAGAGGATAATTTGGTCCTGTTCCGGTTATTAGATCTGCATAACTTATTGCTCAGAAATAGTTTTCTGGCTTTTGGAAGCCTGTTATTATCATTAGGAGACTCTGATACTCTTAGTAGGAAGAAGTAGGCTTTTGATGAAGAATAATTCTCCTCTCCGTATCCTAAGTCTACTGTTCCCCTTCCAGTTATGTCCAAACATGACAGCTGGAACAAAGGAGCCAGTCTCCTTTCTTTGTATGGACAGGTAATTTGTAGCTGTATTCTGTCCAAGATTCTGAATAAACCAAAAAGTGTAGGTTTTTTTGACAAATATCTTTAATCAAATCAATTCCTGTCCCCTAAAAGGAAATAAAACAATGTCCCATCCTGCAAAGAAAACAGTAAAGAACAAGATATTATTTGAATACATTTTTTAAAAAGGTATACTTACTTAGAAACTTTAGGTATAGCTGATCCAGCTTGGGGGTGGGAGAATGCAGTGGCTGAGCCCATCGCAGTGTCCCTTCCAGTTATATTTTCTATGGTAATATGATTGGGAAGAGGATAATTATCAGCAATATCCAGTGTGAACACAGGAGCAGATTTGGAGTGCTGCCTGATTACAAGGTATTTGTCTAACACTCGTCGTCATTGTATGAGAATGCTTTAATTAGCATCGAAAACATTTAGTTACATAGACCATGTCTAGCAAAAATAGATTGTGTGCCTGATTGGTTTTTACACTGTGTTAAATGCTAAGTATTTGGAACTACATGGGCATACAGTGTCATCACCTGAGAACACTAAAACCTATCAATCCCTGATTTTCATTTGCAACAGAAGTATCAAGAATCATTAAGATTGTTAATGTATCAACATTGATTTTGATGTTGAAATGACTGAAAGTACCAACCATGCAGCAGATTTCAATGCAAGGTAAACATTTTCTTGTCGGTAAGGATGAACGATCACAAAGTGTGTTTTATCTACTCAAAAATAGATAATCAGCTTATAATCATGAAGAGGACAAATGATGCTGATCTATTTCTACAAAGGCAGATCCTGTTCTGGCATCTGAACAGCTGAGTAGGAGGTATATATTTAAAGACAAGGCACCACACATGCAGAGCAGATTCCTGTTTGGTTCTTATACTGGTTTATAAACTGCTCTAAATGCAGTTCAGATTATATTTTCCAAACCGTTTACTTCTCTCCATTTAGTTCATCAAAGTTATTCAAATCTTGATTTTAAACCTGTGTTTCTACAAAGTTGACTGGAAGCAGATTCATTTCCCTAATGTAAAGGCTAGGCTCAGCACGCAGATTAAGACACCTAAATTTAGGTGTCTGCACGTAGGTGTTTACATGCGAGTTAGCTGTCGTAGCTCCCATCGCGGTCAGGAGAGGCACCTATGTTTGGTTAGCTTGATAGCTCTCAAGATTCATTGACTATTGATCAGACCACCATTATCTGTAAAGGAAGCTTAGATACCTGACTCGCATCTTGAAGCCAGGTATTGTTAGGTGTCTCAAACTGCAAACTGAACCAGATCTCGGGCATTTATAAAACAGACATCTAAAACTGAGCAAGTACGTATTGAGTGCCTTCCCCAGTATAATCAATGAAGAGCTGGTCAGTGGAGATTAGGGTGCGATTAATCCGATCAAATATAAGTGTCTGTTCTACAATGAAGCGAATCATGTCCTAAACTCCTTTGATCAGCTCTCCAGCAACCAGAATAGGAGCCTAGACACCTACCTTACATATAGGCACATACATTGCAGACACCTGAGGTTATGTGAGATAATCCTACCCTAGGTGGCTACTAGATGAGGAGACCTTCCCGTCTGCCTTCTGGCATGAAACAGGCTGTAGAACCGAGTTTAGCATTCCCTGGATAAGCAGTCTCACAGAAAAGATGGTTAGATGGCCTCGCCCACCTATGGCTTGCCATGCAGACTCTGCACATGCCAGGCTTTTCCAAGCTCTTCCACAAAGTCTAGACAAGGAGAGAAAAGATTCCTTTATGCACAATAAGGGTGGGGGTTCATGGATTCCTTCTTCCCATGGAAAGGAATTGGGGGTTGACTGACGCAGGACACAACATGAGTATGCCTTTGTATCTCAATGTGGATGTTCCAGAACAAAATTATCAAGGAAAAGCTGATGCAGCTTGTGTGACAGATTTTCATGATTGTATGGAAAGTCCAGGATGTAATTTAAGTGACGAACTGCATGTCATTCAATTAACTGTGGATACAGTGGATATGTTGGCCCTGTCAGAGGTTATTTCTAAACTCTTTGTACCAACTAATTTTATAATTAATGTACTCCATTTTCTGCATTTTCCTAAATGCAGATTTCCCCCTTTATCTTAACCAAAGCAGGAGCAGCACCTTGTATTTTCCATCACCTCCCCTGCTTCTAATTAGAATTCAACTATGGGTCAAATCCTTGGCTGGAAAGAATGTATACAGACCAGGATCTGCCTTGTATAAAAAAGTTACAAAAACAGGATGTGTTTTATTTGACTGGAGTGAACTGAATGGTCAGGGGTAATTTTCATTTAAGACACATTTTTTCTCATGGTTTTCAAATGTATTTTGTTTCTTAAATGACAGCAAAAATAAAATGCATTTTTCTCAGCATTTTTTTCTTAAGGACCACGAGGCACTTTATTGGCAGTAATTTGCTAAATCTTGCAGTCTCCCTATATAGTGAATATATCACTGCTTGCCTTATCTGCTTTCTCAGCTTTCAGGCTTATTTCCCTCCAGCAGGAGGGAAGACCTTGGGTGCTTTCCAATCTATAATTATTAAGAGGACAGAAACATCATATATTTTTATGCTCGACTTATTTTTTTCTGTTACTTGTGTTTTTCTTTGGACGTCTTCCCAAACCAAAAACTTGGTAATGGGTCCTTCCTTCATTTCACTGGCATGCTGTACTTTTCCCTTGTTTTTACCTACTCCCCAGTGAGTCCCCGGTTTGCCCTGTTCCATTCATTCCCTCTGGAAGGGTTTTCAAGTTTTGAAAGTTCACTTCAGGAAGATTTCATAATAAGAACTTAAGGAAAATAATATAATCTTGCTTTAAAACACTTCCTTCCTCTGTTTTGCTGATGAATTATAACAATTCACAATACCATCTGGCCAGCAACTGGTACAGAACTTATTTCATTGTTTTAAATGTATTTGTTTCTTTTGGTTATAGAGCACATAACATGAGGATTCCCTTGCTGCCGTTCTGTGATCAGACAGACCCGGGCTACAACATGAGATCAAGATGTGCCCAAACGTTTGGAATCAGGATTCCAAACTGGATCCAATTGGATCAGGATCAGAATTAGCCTTGGCAAATGATCTGTAGTCTTACAGTGAATTAGAATGTGAGTCCTGTGGTGGAGGGCGAAATGCAGGTCTGAATTTTGCAGCTTGATCCATTTTCTAAAATCAGAGAAAAATCTGAAGAGAAATCCAGCCTTCTTCTTAAGGGGACTTTGTACAAACTTCTTAAGCTCATGATCAAATTTAAAATGAGAAAGGAACCTGTTTTCTGAATCCAGTTTTGACGTAACTCAGGATAATGGAAATATAGCTAGACAAGAAGTTTTCATGAGCTTTCTACAATCCCAGTTTTGAGGAATTTCACAGAACAGTTCAGGAAGCTGGATGGTGTTCCAGACCTAAGTCTAGGAAGGACAGCCTCCATTCCAAAACCCAAGTGACAACCTAAGCATAGTCCAGTTCTGAATTTGATCGTGCATAGATTGGGAGCGTTGGTGGTGATGTGGAGGGGAAGTACTGCACCTGAGCCTCTCACCAGATGATATGAAGCACTTAATGCACAAGGTGAGTGAGACTGCAGGGCTTTTTAGGTCCTTCCTTCAAGTATAGTTGAAGCATACATGAATATCAGACATTTAAGATATAATTTGAGGCCTAATTCAGTGTGGATCCTAAAGTGGTGCAATTTCAATGAAACTGCCTCTCCTTATCCTACAGCCAAAGTTCATCTAATTCATTTGTGTGTTTTTGAAAAGACTGTGAAAATTAAGAATTACTTAAAACAGTCTGTAGTGATTATGGATGTCCTTACAGCCCTTACTGTCAAGTGGATGTTATGGTGTGAACATACAGACCACTTAGCAACAGAGATTCACCGTCTGTCCCAAGAACAGATGTTAATCTTCAGTGTCAGTGCTGCGCCAGCCACAACCTTGCTGACCAATGTCATGTTTGGTGTTGATTTTTGACACAGCTCTTTTGATCACCAGCTTTTTCATATAAGCTGTGACCGGACAGTAAGAGGCAAAGGCTAGCTTCACATTAATGACATAGGGGGTAAAGTTCTTATAATTTATTTTTAGTTCACCAAACCATTTTAGTCCTCAGATTTAGATTCTTTAAAGCAAACTTTGCTGTATACCCAGCACATGATATTTTTTCACATATTGCCTCATTTACACATGCTCTTACAATTTCCATGTGAACCATAGCACATTGTAAAGCTGTGTCGTATTCTTTTAATTTTTACACTGAAAGATTTCAAATGGAACCTAACATAATTAGATTACAGGTAATCTCTTCCCATTTTGATCCTATTCTCAAGAGTGTTTGCAAAGAAGCTTACTTGAGTCTTAAATGCACAACTTTAAATCATGCTGACAGTGATGAATAAGAGAAGCACACTCTTAGGAAAACACACTGATGTGCAGGACAAAGACTCATGGCTGTAGCAAGTGAAATAGGTATCTCCATTGGCAGTGTCCGCTTTAAAACCCTCGACACACAATTTTTTAAACTTCCGCACAAAACCTATAACAAGTTGGTTCCGAGCCCTTCCTTATCCATTTCTCTCCTGAATCAATGCAAACCCTTATTAATATCTGCTCGTAACAGGGTTCCCAAAGAGATGGTATAGTTCCTATTAAGGTGTAAGCCTTCGAGATAAACTGCAGTTTAGAAGCATTTTCAAACAGCCATCACCTTCCTGGTAGTATATTAAAAGAGATTATGCGTTGCCAGAGACAGCAAGCCTTGTCAGGTCAGGGCAAAACAACATTTTAAGCCGATCGGCTCATATATCTCAAGGTATGTGTGCCCTTGCACAAATTCACTTTCCCCTCAACCCGGTATTTAAGAAAATCCACCTTTCATGATGCTGATCGATCTGAAGTGTGGTCAGATTGAACCCTGCTTATTGTTTTGAGGTTAGGGAAGGAGGAAAAAACCCCCTCCAAATGTGATAGTAAATTACTGGATTAGAAGGACACCTTGAGGAAAAAAGCTTGTTGTTTGGTGCCTCATCTTTCAAAAAGCTCTTCTTTGCATAAAAATTTTGTAACAGGATAAAGCATGTTTACACTCCAGAGGTATCTGCCAAATGTTTGGGAAGCTCCACACTGCTTTACAGCCTAAAAGCTGACTTTGTTTGCCAAAGGTGAGGGGTGCCTTTATTAACGATGGTGACTGTCTACAGGGTCCCCGGGCTTCCTTACAGGATGAAATTGGGTAACTGGTTCCCAGTAAAACCTGGTGTAACCACCAGCCTCAGCAGTATCTGTAAGCTCCTCTTCTTCATCAGCCAGGAATGTGAATTACCCAATGGTCCCCATATTTGGGCAGTCTTAGCGCCACTCGTGCGATGGCCCTACCGTGGGAAATGAACTCAGTTGCTTACTGGTGTGAAACAGCTTGAGAGAACTTGGCCACCCTCTAGCTGGCTTGTCTCACTCTACGGTTGCCATATGGGCTTGGTTAGGGAAAAGATAAATGGATAGGACCTCCATTTCCCTGGCAAGCTATTTCTACAGTTAAGGCTTCGTAGGAAACCTTCACGCTGCTTTACCCCGAACAGGAGGCTGACCGAACACAGATGGCTCAAGGCAGAGAGGGAAGAATGTGCTTAAAAGCCCAACTTGCATCCCCCGTTTTGTGTTGTGCTACATAAATTCTACATGAAGTAGAGGCGGGAAAAGACTAAATACTATGATGTTAGAAAAAAATTATTTTAATCTTTCACAAGGAGGTTTACCTGAACGAACTGAATATATTTCCTCTCCATCAGTCATTTACACTTCTCTGTCTGTTTGTCTCAGCAGCAAATGAAAAAGGTCATAAAGATTTAACTTTTGCACTACATCAGACAAGGAATTACACCTTTTGCAGCAAACACTGTTATAGCACAGAGCATCTACACGTTTTATTGCAGGCTCCCATTTTCATTTGCTAGTAACTTCATGAAAATGTATCTCTTTGAGGTTTTTAAATTTGTTGGTATCTAAGAAATAATTCTATTTATTTTAACTTTGAGTTACTTCTGACATTCTGGTGGTTACGGGTGAATGATAATAAACTTTACTCTAATAGTAACTGTGCTCTGAAAACTGACTCTATAAATACCGTCGTGAGATTCCAGGTTTCTTGTCTTACTGTGACTCTACATCAGATCTTCAGAGTTCACAAAAACGTATCTTCCAACCACTGTCCTGGAAAACCACACTAAGGCACACAAAAGATGAAGCTAGTGTTTTGATCCGTTGTGCATCATTGCCAGTAAGACTTAATCTTCTGTCTTCTTACCTGTTTCTTTTCTTTCTCTGTTCTGACTATGTTCTACCTTTCCTTGATTTGAAAGCTGGATGATTTGATTATAGCTTTTCCCTCTCTTTCATCAAATCCCTCCTCCTCATGCTGTGGGAGCAGGATCAAATCTGGTTAACAAAAATCTAAAATTCTGATTTAGGAAAACACCCCAATTTCATGTTTCAAACACATCCTACGCTTCAGCTTTCATACAGCCACACTTGCCTTCTTCAGGCAGGCTTTCTATTGCATTTTCTATACATAGCCACCTCACATTATCTATCCAGTCAATGTAGAAAGGGATCTCCAGGAAGTTATATGACATGGGATATACAGTAAGTGACATATTTTTGGTATTGTAATGTTTTTCAATTCACTGAAAAACTACTTGGTATTAAGGAGACATTTTAAAAAGTTGTATTGTACTGTATGAGTGTATTAAACTTTGTTCTATGAGTACTTTTCATGGATAAAAGAATATTGAAAGCTAAATCAACGTTTAAAAGGAGACAAAGAGAGAAAGAAATGAGAGAATATTGAAGTAACAGAAGGAATAAGACAGAAGAAGGTGAATGGAAAAAGGCAGCAAAATGCTAGAGGAGACAGAAAATTTGGGAAAAAAGGAAGGAGATGAAGAAAACCTATCTTGACAGATTGGACAGAAATAGCCCCTTTCACCAGGCAGTGACAGGGAGTGCTGCATGCATTCAAATCCGATTCCCATGGCAGAAGCCACCAAAAGCAGGAAGAGAGGCCTGAATGGGTGAGGCCTGAACCTCAGCAAACCAAGGGAGCCCGTAGACAATGGGACTGAGTAAGGGCAAGCGAACAATCAGGACCAAAAGGAAGAGAAAACAGCCTTTTAGGGCAGCCAGAAAAATTACATCAGCAGTCAATAATGAAGCAAAGGGCAAATCCTCCTGCCCAAAGTCCTACTCCCGTCCCTGCTTTTAACACATCCCTTCCTTAATATAATACAGTGTTTCAGTATACGATGGTGGGCTGATGCCACCGCACGTGTACAGGCAAACCTCTGCCTAAATCATCATTTCTGCAGAACTGGCTGATGCCAAGCTCCTGGAAATGTCTATGGCACGATCAGGCAAGTGACGGACTGAAAGTAACACCTGAAACACAGTCACCCACAACTTTCATTTTGGGGAAAATAAACAAAAGCAAAACCAGCAGGTGGTATAGCAGCTGAGTACCTTTAATCTTATAAAACATTGATGTACTTCATGATACTGGAAAGAATAGCCATCTGCCACCTATTGTTCATAGTCCTATAAACACTTCATATCAAATTAGATATTTTGAGTGATATCCTTTGTAATGATCAGAGTAGGTTTTAAAAGTGACAAGCCTCAAAGGTTGAACAGGCAATTGTTTGAATTTAAGACTAACAGGCAGGCTTGTATTTGTTCGGATACTTGCAGGATCTTCTGAGCGACCCACTCTTGGGGTACATACCTGCGCATAAATGGTTTGTATTTTGAGTGACATAGAAAAAAAACCATTAGCTCATGTGCCTTAAAAACAGTCTGCAAGCAGAAGTGGAAATGCCATATGCCACAGAAAATATGTTGAAATCCTACACACCACCGAAGCTTAGCCAAACCTATGGCACAAACACAATTTCAAAAGGAACAGTCGAAAAACAGTTTTAAAAATTATTTTAGGACCAACAAACTTCTATTAACTGCTGTCTTTTCAGTTCACAGAATGCATAATTTTGTAAAGTCAGAGTCAAGCTCTTCAGGGCTGCAGCTGTGTCCTTATGTGAATTTATATGTTTAGCCCAGTGGGCTGCCTTAGGGATTGGCCACCATAGCAAAGTGCTCCAAAACTTTCACGGACTGCCAGTGTCCGGTTGCCAACTCAAAGCCTGAGTTTTGATTTTCAAAGCCATTGTTATTCTGAAACGTCACTCAGTCAGGGATTACAGCTCCATCAAGGACTTGTTGAGGCAGCTGATGGCAAAAGACATAGGTACCAGTATGCACACAGCCCTGCAGCGCTGAGTGTTGCTCTGAAGACCTGGGAAGAAAGAAGCTCAAGAAGCATTGCTGAAGGGTGGTCAAGTTCATTACCTTGTCCCATGGCAAGACTCAAATCTCACAGGGTGGATTCAGCTAGGAAGCCCATCGATACTGTAAGGGCAGACTGTAAACAGGACTTGAAGACAGACAAATTTATTTCCATGAGATGTTGCAGTTAGCTCATATAATTCTGCACATATGCTTCGTGTTCTGCTTAATTTTTTAAAATGCATTTTTATTGAAGAGAATGGGTTTCATAAGCTTCATAGCTAAAAAAAAACAAAGGGCAAAGCACATTGAGAAATAATTGCTGATGAAAATCTCATAATTTTTGCAATATGAATTCTTGTATTCCTCTGAAGTCCAGTAGGAAGGATTGCAATGTTACAGGGAACAGGATACTTTAAAAAGGAGGGTTAATACTCTGTTCTTTTGACTCTGGCTGTGTAATATTGCTGCCAAATAATGTCAGTGGCCATGCTGAGTGCTCAGCATCTTGGTGTGGTAAACCCTAAGTGCAGGCTTGACGAGATGAAGCGTTAGTTTGTGAGGTGTTCACTTCTGTACCTCCAGTCACAACTGTAGGTGGCTACTATAACACCTGAATTAAACACAGACCACCTTTTGATGTAAATCACCGAACATTCCCTAACATCAACAGATATTACCAGTTCAGAATGTAATTTAATGAAAGGTCTAGACTGTATTGTAAATGGGATGCCCAACAGAAATCCAATTGTGCTTCACATCTCTCCAGTTCAAGTTCACACTCGGCAAAGCAAACTGCAGCTTTTCTGTTTAAAGAGCAGATGGACTTTACACCAGCAATTTTCTGCCCTGTAACCCACACTGCTCATCCTACCTACACAACATTGGGCATTGCACGAAGCCGAGCAGTATGGGGTCAGCTGGCAGGTGACATAAAGGAGTAGTTTTGAGGGCAGTGTAGATGTGACAGTGATCAAAGACTGGTGAGAACCATGCCAAGATTTGTCTGCTTCCCAGGGCATGCTCCTGCAAAGACAGCAGAGACACATACGATGTCTCTTCTACGTCCTTGCATGTAGGTCTTTAAGCATTATAAATAACAACGGTTGCGTATGCTTTCTTAGACTAAGAACTGTAATAAAAAGTGGAACTGTTGGTAGAAATTATATTGCAGGATTTGTATGTGGGAGTAGTGATAAAACAAGTATGATATCACTGTCAGCCACGTGGAAAGCTGTGATTTTAGAACTGTTCCACATCCTAGTTATAGTAGTGCAACAGGAAACAATGAGCATATGGGGAAACAAAAATTATGATAGATAGAGAATGTACGAAATAGAGACGAGATGGTTCAGATCAAATAGAGAGCTCCCTGTGGAAGACATTTATCTTAACTAATTAGCCATTTTGGGAGGAAACAAATCCCTAGCTAGAAGAAAGCTAAGTATGTTTTTATATTCCAACACCTTCTAAAATTTTTAAAAAGACAATTAGGACTTGAAATTGGAAGGAGTTAGATCCAATCACAGTATCCCTCTTGGGATTTATAGCATACTGACAGACTAGTTACTCACAATTACTGTCTGAAATGTATTGCAAAGCAATAAATAATTTCTGTTTTCTGTTACACTTCCTCTGCACATGAGAGGAAACATTTAGACAAAAGTGATCTGAGCTGCTATGTCTTACTGCCTTTAGCCATTTTCTCCTGCCTAAGATGAATGTCATATGCAACCATGCTCATACACAGCTATGTAGATTTGCTACATTCTCAGAGGCTGTGAGACATGCTGCCATGTGGATTTGCCACGTCAGGGATGATACTTCCAGTTTTTCCAGAACTAACACTATTCAGGCTGTTTTTCATCTAAAATGAGAGAGAACTCCAAGGACAGAAAGCCCATTAAAAATGAAAATATCTGTGGAGAAGATTTACTGATCTTTGGTGAACCAGTTGGTAATTATTCAACTAATCTAATCTACCCTGGAATAATGGTGCAGTGCTTTCTTCAAATTGTCATGAAATGTTCTTGTATTACAAGATTTAGTAAAAATTAATATTGGAAGTTGAGAGCCTCACTACTCATAGTGCAAGTTGTCTGGAACTGCTTATTCTGAAGAGTTTCTCTTTAGTAGATTATGTAAAAATTCCTTAGTTACTATTTGAATAGGAAGTATTTAAATATAATTATTACACAAACACAGGATTGTTTAAAACACTCAAAACATTTACTGAACATTGGCCTTTTTTTGTACCATTACTGGATGTCTTTTGGTAGTACATTTTAACTGCTGTTTATTTTAATCTTGCTTCTAATGCAACATCATATTTTATTGCTACTTCAAATTCCTCTTAACCGCAATGGTATTCTTTTTAAACCAAGCTCGCCCCTTCTGGTCATGACACCACTGTGGCATTTGAGATGTCCAATAGTCCCAAGCAGCTGTTTGTCACATTCCTATGCTTCTTCCCTTCCAGTTTTGTTTGTAAGTCAGTTTACTGCCCCATGCAAAGCACAGGGATGTATATGCATAAGTAATTTGCACATAGGGAGTGGGAAAAGTCTGCCTATGGAAGAGGTAGGGCCGGGATCAAAGTCGTCCCTCTTGTGAAGCGAGCATGATGCCAGGAAAGCTGGAATGGGCAACCCGGCCTATCCTGTCGTTACGTATTTTCACACACAAGCCTGTGAGGTTCACCCATAAAGCTGTACTTCAGCCGTCCAATATTCAACGCCACTGGCTCGCCAGAGAAAACCAAAAAAAACCAAAAAAGCAGAATGAGGTTTTCAAAATGAGGGTCCTGGTAGTTTACACAGCACAGCCTAGCGGCCAACATAAATCTGAGGGGCACAAGGCCTGCTTTGTGGTTTTTCCCCCCTCTTTTTTCCACAGGATGCCTGTCCCTGCCAGGTACCTCAGCGCTGATGCGTGGGCTCAGCCTCCGGCTCCTGGGCCACGGGCCAGGCAGATGCCTGAGCTGGTTGTGGGTGGCAGCAGGGCTTGGCCCTGGGGGCCAAATGCCTGAGTCTGGCCGGGCGCCCACCCCTACGGCCGCCAGAGCAGCTCCGGCCTCGGCGAGGGACGGCTCCCAAGATGGCGGCGGCGGGAGCAGAGAGCGCGGCCGGGTCGGGCACCTCCGCGCCTCGTTGTGAGTCCAAGATGGCGGCGGCGGCGGGTCAGGCCTGTGGGACGGCGCCGGCGGCGGGGGAGGGACGGGGGCGGGGAGGGTTTCCATAGCGGCGGCCGCCGGTGTCACACCGGGGCACTTCCTGGTTGGAGGCCGCCGGTCCCGGGGCAGCAAGCGGGGAAGTGCCGCTGGGGAGGAGGCGGACGGAGGCCCCGGAAGGGAGGAGGAAGCCGAGCAAAGGTAGGGGCGAGCCGGGACGTCCGGCCATTGTGCGGTCCCCCGGGGTGGCCGGCTGGACCCTTCCATTCCCGGGGCGCTGGGGGGGGACACACGGGGACCGGCCCTCTCCATTGAAGCGGGCGGGGTGGGACACAGTTCCTAGAGAGCTGAGGGGAGGCGGGCAATACCATCCTCCCCCGGGGAAGGGGGGTGGGGTGGGGAGCCCGGGCTGCGCTCACCACCCGCAGGGCTGGGGAGGTGGAAGAGGCGGGAGCCGGCTCCCGGAGGGTACTGGGGTGCTCCAGCCTGTTCCATTCCCAGCGGAGGGGTGTGTGTGTTTGGAGGGTCCCTACTATTTCTGCTTGGGGGGAGGAGGGTGTGTGGAGGGGGCATCGTGTGGGGGGTTCCGGGAGACCGGCGCGGTGCGGGAGGCAGCTGAGGCGAGTGTGCGGGGAAGCCCGAGGGAAGCCCTGTAGGAGGTGCCCCTGGGTCCCATTGTAAGGCTCGAGTGAGGTGTGGCGGCGGTGTGGGGGGCCGCCTCGGGGGAAGGGGACGACCATCTCCTCCAACCCCCCCCCCCCAGCAGGGTGGTGAGGGGTGCGCTCCCCTCGGGGGAGTGGGGGCTGCGGTGGCCGTCAGAGCGGGGCAGGGGCTGAGGCAGGGGAGTCTGTGGAGGGGGGGGTGATGGTGGTGGTGGTGTCTGAGGGGGTCACGGCTGTGCGCCGGACACCCCTTGGGGCCTTCCTGAGGGGCCCCCCCAGTTCTGTCATGGTGGGAGGCTGTAACATCAACCCCTGTCAGGAGCAGGGAGGTTTTGGATGGCCGAGCCCTTGTTTTAACGTGACTTTCTGGCACTGCTGCTTTCTCTACTTGCTCCCTCCTCCTGCTTTTCGTGATACTTCAGGTCTGTGGTGAAAAGTGCCAGGCTGGGAGCGTCGTGGCCTGGTACAGGAGGGTCCGCAGCCCTGCCCGCTTCCCACAGGCTGCGCCGCCAACAGACTTCAGTCTCCACAGCCCTCTCTTAGTCTCTGCTGGGACTATCAGCAAAACAGCCAATTATCAGATGTTTCAGGTTCTTTCCGTGGTGTGGATGGTTGCCTGTAGGAAACCACCGAAGCCATTGAACTGCCAGCTGAATGAGAGTCAAGTGGTGACTTAAAACACTGTCGCCAGACTCCTGTACCAGTCGTTTGCCCGTGTTTACTTGAGAATAACTTTCTTTGTGCTGTTTTCTGTTTGGAGCAGACAGCTGCACAGAAAGCTGGCTATGAGCGTAGCTAGTTTTTAGCTTTCACTGAATTACAGTGGAATGAAAGCGGGTGCGCATCTGCCTTGTTCAAAACAAATGTATTTTGTGGAGGATCAGTTACATTAGGATACTTCTATTAAATAATTGTTCTCCATGGTTATTTAGCTTGGTGCGTATCCTGCAATCTAGAGCTGCTGTGTGACAGTCGAAACTCAAACTCTGCTAGGCGTGTGGATATTAAATACGACGGCCAATCAGCAGTGCCTGAAACTAAAAGCAATTTGCTTCAACGCTTTGTAGTGTAAATATTCCTGCTATGAACAAAGAGGAGGGTGTGTCATTGTGCTTGTTTCATTTGTACTTCTACGTGCTTCCTCATTTGTGGCCAGTCAATGATCTTGTGTAGATTCTTAAACAGTAGTAGTCTTACTTTGTTCCGAATTTTACATTTGTGCGGTCTTGGGCGTTTTACTGAGCTGGGACGCTCAGAAGCTTGGTGCTATATTAGGAATTTTTATTATGTTCTTTTTAATAGCTGCGCTCTTAAGTGACTTAGTTTTGCTTCTTTTTAACTTCTGTTGTAACTGATTATAACTTTGAAATGAATTCAACTTGGATGCGGTGTAAAATAAGTATTTAGTAGAACTGCCTTTTAACCAGCTGTTCTTTTGCCCTCTGATTATACAGCAAGGAAACCAATAATTTCAGACTTAATGGTTTGCCAGCCAGCTATCTATAAAACTTGTGCTTCTGAAATCTCTGTATCTGTTTTCTTTGAGGGGGCATAACATTTTGGTTTAAAGAAGAAAGTAAAATAACGCTTTGTGGCAGGCAGGCTCTCTTCAGACTACTTTGTCTTGGTGTATGTGTATGTTTAAACAGTGCAGTTGCGCACTGCTCCTGTGATTTCTGGTTCTTGGGAACTGGGGATATAAATCCTTAATGTTAACTCCTTAGTATCTAACTTAAACAGATGCTACAATAACTTACACGCAGATGAGACCCGAATCTTTAATTGTCAACTGAAACAAAAATCTTTTCTTTGAGTAAGAGTCATAGTGCACAGAATTATAGTATGCTGTAATTTACTTGCAGTCTGCCTCACATTAATTATCCTGAAACAGAGCGAAAAACAGGGTAAAAAAGAAACCTGGCACTAGGTGTGGAAACAGATAATTGAATGTATTATTAGTGTGCTTGAATTTGAAGTTGTAAAGAGCTTTTCTCATTTCAGGTATACGTTTCAAATCAAAGTTAAAATGCTGATAGTTTCACAACTACTTAAGGTGAATACCACAAAGGGCTAGTAGATGTGTGTTAGAGGAGGAAATAAGGGATGGAATACAAGGGTTAGCTCTTCAGGAAAAGAGAAGGATCAAAGGTGTGTGTATGTGGGGTTTTTTATAGCCTTGTTAATTGCAAGGGAAGCCTAAAGGACATCAGGTACTATTTTGAATAAAAAGGCAGTTTTCTCAAGATGATATCTTTCAGCAGGATGCTCAATAAGTCGTAGTCTTTCTGTCCTCTGTTGTGTGATAGTTGGTAGTGTTTGTGTGCAGAAGAGTATTGAAATTTGGTTGTTGGCCGAGAGAGCTAAGTGATAACCATTTAGTTTCTAACACACATCTTTAGGAAAAGCTTCAATGTTGTAATGCTATAGAAAGTACAAATGTTCTGATACTTGGCAGTGTTGATTTTTCCTGACTTTCCGATACTGATTGCTATTGCTATACTTGAAATTACAGATAAAAGATGGAACTTTCCCTTTTTAGGGGCTTAAGCACTTTCAAATAGCCCAAGTAAATGGCCTTCAGCAAAATTATAAAGTTGTGAACAAGGGAGACTTTATAAAGCACATACGCAGAGTTAGTTCAAAGAAGAAAAACTGAATTTGACCAGAAATCTATATTGGTTAGTAAATAGATACAAGCAGCAGCTAAGCAAAATATTTAGACACACAAGGCAAGATAGGAGTAACGTTTTGTAGCTGAAGTCAGAGTTCAAGTTGCTGTGGTGTACCAAAACATTCACTTTTCATGGTTATGACACGTTTTTAGGTAGTATATATTGCTATATTCTCCCCTTCTCGTTTCCTTAGTGTTACGTGACTAGATTTTTATAAATGATATGGTGCATAATTATGCTATTATTAGCCTTAAGTGCTTTTCAGAACTGATGTTTTGTTTTTTCCTAATGAGCAGTCTTTTCCTGTACATACACACAATAAATGTCATGTAATGTGATGTCTCTGAGGCAAAGGATTGTTAGTGCATACTTACAAAACTTAAGGTGAGACTATACCTTTGGAAAATCAAGTTGAATGGGAAACTCCAGTCTTCCAGTTGACTCTGCATAAGATTGAAGAACAATTTGGGCCCAAAGGTAGTATGGAGCTCTGGTGAAAAGTGCTTTGGACCTGGGTTGAGGGCCCTCTGTATGACTTATTTGATGTTCTTACCATAATAGCTGTAATTAGTCCAGTAAATAATTAAATGTCATGGAAGTTATATTTGCTAATTTTGACATCAGCAATCAAAAGGAAGCTGACAAGACTGCACTTCTAATGATGTGTTTTAACCAGACACTTTATCTTTGATTAGGCTGTGTATGCTTAAATGTTTAATTTAGCAGCCATTCATAGAGAATTGACAGGACCTGTAATTCAAACTGTTCTTCTTCAGTGATTGCACCATCTAATGGCTTTGTGTTCATCTGTGGTTTTTTTATAATGTTTGCAAATGTATTTTTTCAGCATGATACCATTGTCTTCCCCTGTTAAGCATCTTGCCTGCATTACTTTTTCAATGCAAAAAAAGTTGGTTGTAGTTTTCAGTCTGCAGCATTACTGAAGGTGTCCTTTTGCCAGTTGAATCTTTTGTGGTGTTTGGGTGGTTTTGGGTGTGTGGGTGTTGGTGGGTGTGGTTTTTGTGGTGTGCTTTTTTATATTCTATGAAACCGATTTTAGCAATTGATATAGGAGCCTTCTTGTGATGTGAATCCAGTCCTGTGATAGTTCTTCTACTTCTTTGGCATGTGTTGTAAATCTGTAAGTGTTACATGAACTCAATACTTTTTCAAAAATTAGATCTCTTCTTTTGTCTTTTTGTATTTTGTTTCTTTAAATGTTAAGAGATCAGGACAGTTGAGACTTGAAATCTGAGTCAGCACAAGAAATTATCTGGCTGGATTAGCACAGGTGGTCAAATTCAGCAAGTTCTAATTGGTTCTGAAAAGAGGAAGTAAATCACATAATATTCCTTAATTTCCAGAAACTATTTGTGCAGGTATTTGAGGAAACCTCTTTATAGCTTAATAGATATATTTGATTTTTTTCTTTTCATGTCAGCTGTGAGGTTACTTTCATTTAACTGTTCTATCAGACTTGTATAAACTTGGTTTTAGTAGCAGGATGGAGATTATATAATAAATTTTCCAAAATGTACTCGCTGTGCTGTCGTTGTTGGAGATTGTCCTCTATATTTCACTTCAGGGAGAGCCAGGCATATTGTTGGTGAATCCATATCTGCCCCACTTGGTTATCTTTTTTTCGTTTTGATTATGAATTGACTGGTCTGATAGTTTATGGTTGCTGGAAATAGTAACTTTTTCAGGTTTTGTTTCTGAGGAGGCAGTGTTGGATGCTAATGCCAACCCACGCTTATTTAGTAAACTTACTTGTAGTTCTTGGAGTATCTTCGTGCTAGCTGAGGTTGCTGAAGGAAATTACTACTTTGATGGTATTTTCAGTTACTATATCCATATTGTAGTTTTGTATGTTTAACTTCTTAAGAATGTTTTTCTTCTGGGAGCAGTTATATGAACTAGTACATACGCACAACTTTATAATATGAATGGTAGAAGAAAGTACTCCATTTGATAAAATTCAAAATATATATCCATAAGCAGTAAAGTTCCTCAGTCGTAACAAATATATTTGTGTTCCTTTTTTTTAACAAGAAGGGTGAAAAGACAGTAGGAAAGGTGGTTTATGTATATGAACATTTATTCTAGTTATTTGAAGTTGAAAAAATGATTTGTCTCTTTATTTTTCTACCATCATCAGGACATGTATACCTCTGAGAAACCTTCTCCAACAAGATACCTTGCTTCAAGACCTGTCTTGGGTTATATGCAAAGAAGTTTCCAGTCATGAGTGAGTAGATTTCTTTCTTTAAGAAAAAAGAAACCCTTAGTTTGCAGTTTAGAAGAAATGTGCTTCTGTAGTGGGTTTTGGAAGGTGGTTTTTCCTCAAAAATGTTCATACTGAGTTTTGTCTCTTCAGTCCTCTAAAATAACCAAATAAAGCTGAGATTTGGCAGATACTGTTCTTAATCTGCAATTTTTTGATCAATGAATGCTCTGTAAGACTTCTGTGTTGGTAGTCTGGTATCATTTTCAAGAAGGTGAGTTCTGTAACAAGCTGATGTTTGTTTTTTCAGTATAAATAAAACATATAAGTCTGAGGGGGAAATGTCTGGGGTTTGCAAAGAACTCCAAAATATGTGACTGTCCAGTAAATTAAAATAGCTGGTAAAAATCCAACATAAAATGAATGGACTTCATTTTATAGGAAAAAATAAATGTATTACTCAAATTCTGGTATAGAGGTCTGATCCCAAAGGAATTTTGGCGTGCATTGAAAAGATCTGAGCCATAGAAAACTGTGACTTATGATCATTTTTGGTGAAAAAACAGATGAAAGACCCAGAAGTTTTGTTTTAGGCCATATCTGATGGGTAAGATAATCTCTTTTTAGTGAACTGTTTTGAGTGTTTAAAGGTCTTTCGTAAGTTTTGTGGATGTGAGACTTGTTAATATAATTCTTGGCAGCAACATTACCTAACCTTACATCATGTAGAAATAAGGATATAACTTAGTATGCACAGGGACTGTATTTATAATGTAGCTTAGTTTGAACACAACTGTACTGAATCTGTTGAAGAACGAGCATCTAGTTCATAGGATAATTATATCCTATGTTAGTAAAATAAGACCATTTGATTTTCTGGGAGGAAGCAAGTGAAGAAAATTGTTGGTTAAATTTCTTGTCAGACTAAATGAAAAATGACTGTTCTTGTCATCTGGAAGAAAAAATAGAAGGATGGAGGAAATCCTTGCTAAATGCAGCAAAGCAAAAACTACACCAAAAAAAGCACTGAAAGAATTGCTGAGCTCTAGGGTTCATGCTTAGTGTAGGTAGAACTGTTTTGGTATTTATATAGAATTATATCTGTGTTCTCTTGTGTATTGCTGTTCACACTTATTTACTTTCTGACATTTAAAGTATTTGCTGTATTGCATAGATGACAACCTGAATATCCTGATTTGTCAAACGCTGCTATATTAATCTTCATTTGTTTTATAGAGCATCTCGTGTGCTGTCATTGCCTAATATGTAGTCTTAAACATAACAAATACCTGGAAGTCTTTTAACCTTTTGAATCATAGTTGCTGTGTTAAGTGTGACTCACCAAGGTGCTGCTGTGATGTTGTTGCTTCGAGTACAACAAATATTGTCATGACTAGAGCCATTGGTTTTGGTGAGATTTTGACATGATTCCAGACTGGAGGGTTTAGCTTTATATTGGCAAGAATGAAACCCCTTATTCAGTTGAAAGATAACACTTTGGCAGTACTTTTTGTGGTTGTTAATAATAATGCTATTCAAAATACAGTCTCTGCTTTGCAGGACACCACATTCCTGTGGTAGATTAGGCATTTAAGTCCATGCTAAGTGATGGGCTTCAAGGGCACAACAGAAAATGCTGCTTTTTTTGAAAATACGGTTTAGAGAAGATTAGATGTTTATGTTCAGCTGGTGTTGGATTTCTTAGTTCATGGTTTACTCCAGAGAAACTTGAACTATAAGCATGATCTACATAGTTTTAGGCTCCTCTCTACTAAATACTTCAGTCTACAAGGTATTTAACATCTTATGAAGATGCGTTTATTCACATACTTCTGTACATGTAAACTTATTCACAAAATCTGTGGGCACCTAGAATAGCTAGATGTGTTAAAAGTAATGGGGAGTCTCTAGTGTTCCAAACTTGTGCATCACCTAGGGTAATTCAAACTGAAAAACTGATGATCTAAAATATGGGAATGTCAAACTTGTGAAGGCTAATAACTTCTTGGTTAAAAAATTTGGAATGCTGTTATGCTCAGGCTACATAACAGAATCCTACTTGTTATTTTCTTGTGATACGCTTGATGCTATATTTGTTGCCATTGCTGTTTGTGAAGGCGTGTTCTAGAATCTGAGTCCTAAAATGATTATATCCCTCTTCTAATATCTGCCCTAAATTCACAGGCAGTTGATATCTATTTGGTTTTCTGCCAACCTTATTCATTAGCTTAAAAAGCAATTTTTACCTATATCGTATTTGTCATTTTAGCAGTTTGCTACATACAGCATATTATATTATTAGAAACAGCTTGTAGAAGTAAATCTGTAACATCTTAAGAAGTGCACACAAGCTTATTTTTAAGCAAATGATCAGTTAAAATTATTTTGAAAGTGAATAGGGGAACTACTGCTGTGTATAACTCTTAATAGTTATCAGGTGTGTAGGTAAGTGCTTTAGATCCTGTTGTATAGGATCTTCTCCAGTATTGGGGAAGACTATTAACAGAATTGCAAAGTCCACCATTCATGATAGCTGTTTTTAGTTGTGGAGTAATACAGAGAATCTGCAAAGGTGTTAAAACGGAGTCAGTCTTTTCTTTTATTTCTGTGGAATGCCTTTATAAATGCTTTCATAGATAAGGATAAGACAAATCCGTATTTCAAATTATATTTTACCATTGCGTGCCCCATAGGACAGTGAGGTCACATGCTTGAAGGGTGCTTAAGAGTGTACAGTGTAGCTAAGTTAGATTGATTTTGATTTATTTTGTGTTTAAAGATAACTTGTCAGGGAAGTCTTGGCTGTATGTAACCTGCCTAGAACGTCACACCACAGAAGTAGTTGTTTAATTTTCTGTGTTTTCTCCAGTAATTGACATTTAGCTGCCAGAAAATGTGTAGTGTCATGATAAATTCTTACGATTATAGACTGTGCTTTTTATATTTGGGAGTTTTCCTCTGCTTTGTCCTTTGAAGAAAGGTCAGTCTAATGAACTTATTTGAGCTGCTGCAATGAACTCAGTTTGCAAACAATTTAACGAAATGTTAGTACATACTGTTGCAACAAGCTGCTGACATCTTCATCCCCCACCCCTTAAATGTATAGGATATGGTGCTGACTTTGCGAGTTTTTTTTTTTTATTATTCTGCTGTCAAATTGTACAGAATCATTCTTTCCTAGCTTTGTCTTTCTGCTTTTAGTTTTGTTTCACACACCCTAAAAACTTAACACTGCTTACTGTGGGAAGTTAACCTGCAGTTCATTGTGCTTCATTGTCATCTCTTCAGGTTTTCTTTCTGATTGACTGAGGGTAGGAGCACATTTTGTGTGTTTGGAGAGATGCGATGCAATGTAATCTTATATTTTGAAAATGGTCAGTGTGGCCTAGTAATGAGGTGGGAAACTTTTTGCTTCACTGGTTCAAATCAAGACCACAATGGTGTGATTAAAGGCTGCTTCTGTTTGATGGTTGGTTATTTGTCTTGACCTCTCATTACAGCTGGCTTTCTAGTTTGTGTTCACAGAGGAACCTTAGGGTTTTGTGATTTNNNAAAAAAAAAAAAAAAAAAAACAAAAAAACCCCAAAACAAAATAATTTTTTTTCCTTTCTTTTTGAGTTCTTGTAGTGTGTGTAAAGAAATAGTTCTGGCTGTCAGTTTCTCTGTTCATAAGCAATAAACTTGGGAATTAAAACAAATGTTAAGGTCAGCCTTAATAGATAAAGATGCAATGCTTTAGTGAGTGTGCGTTATTATTCCTATGCTTGCAACTGAGAAAAGTGTGTTCTGGGCTTTTATAAAGCTTCCTAGGCTAATAAATGTCTGTTTGGTTAAGGCTGGCTCTGTTCTTGCCCTTCACCTCCAACCTCCCTTCCTTGTATGCCAGAATGAATTTGTAGTGAACTGAGGACCGAGTGAAACTGCTGGTAAAATAAATGCTGGGAAATGAACAATTTTTTGTGGTTTACACAAAGTGTAAGGTGACTGTGCATGTTGTGTATTTTGGGGCAAAGTGTTGCAAATAGTTACAAAGGTGACTGATGTAGTTTCAGAGGCTTTGTAGTCATCAGGTCTTTTCAGTGAGCTGAGATTGAAATAAAGGAAAAAGACTAAGTTCTGATTCATACATAAAACTGCATGCTGGGGAAGGAAAGCTTAGAAGTAAGCTAAAATATCTTTATAATGACATATAACAATGATTAACTAAAAGATATTGGATTATTATTTTACATGCTAAGTTTTTGTTTTATTTTTGAACCATGAACCCTGAAAACCCATTCATAAAATACGAGCTTGAAGATACAGTATGTGAACTGTTTTCTTTAGCGATTGTTATTCTGATTTCACAGCACCGTTATCTTCTAATCTTTAGAAATACGGTGGCTTGAGAAATACAGAAGAAGCTGTTGTCTCCTAGGTCATCTTTACTGAAATTTGAAATAGCAATTCTTTATGGAAAACCTGACTGAAAGGTTAGTTTGGAGACTTGGGATACATTTAAAATATTTTAAGAGTTTAATAATAGTAATAACCCCCCCTGCAGTTCAACTATCTGGAAAAGAATGAAACCTACAAGATACTTAAAATAGTAAGCTACTGTATATTAACGACCCCATAAAAATTACTTCACTGATAACATTAGTATTTATCTTACGTTTGCTCTGTTTTTTTCTTGAAACTGTCGGGAATTTACCACTGTACTTAACTGTAGTGACACATGAGCGTTTGGATCAGAAGTAGTAGTGTAGTAACTTTTTTTGTTTTTTGTAGTGGGAGGATGAAACATGAAAAATATATGTGTACTAAGTTGTTTGGCTCCCGAACCTAGCAGTCAGGAGAAGCACTTACCATTCTTGATCTGCTTCACTGTTACTATTCTGTGTTTTCTTAAGTTTTCACTTCTACTTTCTTCAGGTACTGCTAGTTATTGCTGTATCTGCTGGCTGTCCCCTCAGTATAGTGCAGCTGGTACTGGAGGGAGGCTATCAGCAAGCTTGCTGGAGATAGTTTTCTGACTTAAAATGCAGGTTCAGAGGTCAGAGTTAATGAGTTAAAGAAATTTGTATGGACTTGCGGAAAAGCTTTGGATGAAGTTGAGTTTCATTAGAAAGGTCTGGCCTGTAGGAGCCAAGGCCGAACTGAAGGTCTTTAAAATTTCATGACCCCCTTAAAATGTTGCCCTTGACAATAGAAGGGGTGGTGTACTATCCCTGTCTGAATTCCTGCATTCTTCCTTGTGCAGGAGCATTCATCAGGTTGATTTGAATTGGGTGGGCTCCCTAAGCTGTTCACTACATAGCTGTGTAAATGGCTGTACTGCTGTAATGCAGGGAGAGAAGCGCAGGGGTGAGAATAAGTAGTCGGTGGGTGAGAATAAGTAGTTGGTGGGTGAGACTGTCCTTTCCAGTGGTAGTGCTGTTTTCCCCTTGCTTGAAGTGTGTATGGAACTATAGTTTAAGTTGCTTAGGGATGCTTCCTTTATACTAAGTGAGGAGAGGCATCTCCAGAGGACTAATCAGATCTTCCATGACCCAGTTTCTCACCAATGCTTTAATTAAACCACTCCTCTAAATACAGAGGGGGCATTAGTCGCAATAAAATATAAACCCAAATACTTACATGCACAGAAGTAATGTATCACATTGAGGAAATGTAGGCACACTAGTAGAAACTTACTTGCTTTCCTGAATATTCACAATTTATGATGTTGGATTTCTTCTTATTTATTCAGTTGACATGATGCAACTTCTGAGACCTTGTAACTTTTTTTGCTGATAGCATAGGTATTTAAGTATATCAGAACACAAATGAAATATTTTTGAAATTCATCTGCATTTAAGCAGGTTTTTAAGATTAATTTTTTTCATAATTCTTCCTTTATTTCTGAGGACTTTAGCATATTTAGGACTGGTAAGTTGTGGCTTTCCTTGTACGTAGACTTTATTTTTCGAGTGAAGAGGAAGGCAAACATTTTTGAGTTTTGTTTTGTCTCATTTTGCTCAGCTTAAAAAAAAAGCCTTCAATCTCCATAGACTGAAGTGAAGTCGCTTTCTTTTCTTAAGCTTTGCAGGAGGTTGCAGCTACCAAAAATGTATTTATCACATTCAGAAACTGTGCTTCCAGGTGATAGATTCAAGTTCAGTAGTTTCACTTTCTGTAAGGCTTTGTCAACAAACAGGTTTGGCATAGTATTTGCTGTTTCATTTAAATTATTTAATAATGTGTAGGAGAGCTAAATGTTTTAAAGCCCCTTGCATATATTTCAAATATGTTTATTAAACAATTTTATAAAGTGGTTTGTTTTNGGAAATGAATTTTTTTTTTTTTTTTTTTTTTTGCCATAAAGGGAACTTCAAAGCTTTCTTCCTTCAGCTGGGCTTTCTCCCTGTGGGTTTAAATTGATGGTCAGATTGATGGGGATTCTCTAAATAAGTTAGTGCAACATGACACTTACATTTAAACCAATGCAATTTCTGTTTGTAAACCAAGATGTTGGCACTGGCAGGAAACTATTGTTAGTTTTGAACTGACAGGAGGGTTGTGGCGCAAAGTTACCATCATGAATGTTCTTGGAGGATCAGTCTTTTTGTATACACGCTTATTGCTCCCTGAATATGTCCTTGCACTTCATGTTCCTTCTGTCATGTTTGCAATGAAAATTAAGGTTGGATTATTTGCAAATTATTTATTTTATGACAGTCTAACTCTGTGTCCAAAATAGCAAAGATGATACAAATATGTTTCTATTAATAACTTATATATATTTAAAAATGCCTTACATGTTACATTTGTGCTGTATATTTTTATGTAATTGTTGTCTATTTATATTCTAAGTTATATACTTAAAATATATAACAATTATTTTATCTACGTGTATATATGTAGAGGGAGTGATTTCTCTTTCTAAATTTGTCTGCCTGTCACTGTTTTGATTGATGGCCAGTAAAGACTGCTAAATTATTACGACTAATTGGTATACACAGAAGCACATCCCTTTGGCATGATAATAGTCTCCCATTACAGTTTATTTTTTTCCTTAAGTCTCGGTCTTTGGGCCTATCTCTGTACTCCTTTATATGGAACATTGCACAATAATGCTTTTATTGTGTATCTTTGGTACTCCTGCAGCAGAAGGAGTAAGTAGAAAAGAACACTGTAACCTTGTTCTCTGGAGTGAATATCAAGTATCCACCACTATGTAAGCAATTCATATTTCTGGGATCCTATTCATCCTGTGATAAGTTGAGGGTGGTGTTCAAGTACATTCCAGAGGGGCAAGGATGCAGAAACTCACAGCTAAAATACAGATGAAAAGCGAGAGCTATAAATGTAGATGTTTGGGCAGGCACCCCCGTCTTTGCATAAGGCACTATGTAGCCACAGAACAATGTTCTCGTTACTGCGGAGAGGACTTTCTAGAGGCTGCAGTATTAGGCTCGCTAGTGGTGTTAGAATTTCCTATTGAATTAGAGAATTCACAAAACAGCTGAATCAGATGAGGATTAGAAATGGGCTGAAGAAGACCTTTTCCAACAGCAGTGTTAAGTGAGGTATTTAGAGGTCTTTCCTTGCCTGTTGTGAGTCATGTTGTTCTCCCTTTCTGTACAAATGATTGAATAATATGCACCACTGTGTTGGAAAAGTGAAGCTGTTGCTGCTCATTAGTGTAACTTTGTCACAGATAAGAAAAATAAGCGAGCTTCAGCCTCATTTTATGTTATGTTACATTATTTATGTTTATATTCAAGAAACAAAACACCCGATTTACAAGATATCTGGTTATTTTAGGCTAAATTGACTGTGTTTCAAGAAAAACTACTCTGACATTCTTTACCCACTTTTTGATAGGAAATAACTTCTTTGATTTGTAGCACAGATGGAAAATATTTGGGGTTGTTGCCGTAAGTGGGGTTATGCAAGTAGTCCCAGCAGGATTACTGGCTCTGTGTTTGTTTAAATTTAAGATCTTTTCTTTACTTAAACTATCCAATCTGTTGTCCTTTTAGTGTTTGAAGGGTGGTTGCAGATGTTTGTGTAAACAACGTAGCTGCACTTAGGTGATATCCTATCAATCAGATGATTATAAGGTTCATTTAATCTCTCATTGCAAAAGAGCCCTCTATAATTAAGAGATTTTAGTTCTTAAAATAATGTGGGAGACTGACAAGATAGCACTGGAATTTTTTCGAGGCAATTGGTATGCCTATATGTATCCTGCTCAAAATTTCTGAAGCGAGCAGAAAGCTGTGCAGGACTCCAGGCTGGTTTGCGAAGCTGGTGTGTTGCAGTTTATTTTTCTTTGTTTCTTCTTTTTTTTTTTCCCTTTTCCTTTTCCTCCTGTTTTATTCTGTGTGACATAATTATTGTCTGGAATGGAAGGCATACATGCTGTAGAATCTCCAGTGCTTTTGGCCAGTGCAGTCATTAATCTAATAGATCACTAATATAAAAGGGCACTTTGTTTTAATAAAGCACTTTGGTTTGCTGTAGGAGAGGATTCTTGAATGCAGTCTTTCTGTTTTACCCTTGAAAAGCTCTTTGAAACCTGCCTAATTCCGTGGTAGAGTGCTGAAAGGCTCACTCAGAGCTCTTTTGAGCAGGAGTCAGACTTCCCAGAATTTTTAGAGACATAGGGAAATAAGTCTCCTACCAGAATGTGTTCTGTTGCATTCAATATAAAGCTTTTTCCTTCTCTTTTTTTTTTTTTTTCTGTTGGTAGAATTTTGTACAGCATTATATTTTGTGATGCTACTATTTCTGAGTTGTATGAATGCTATAATGACATAACCCTCCTTCTTTGCCCTCCCCCAAACTTTTTGGAAGTTACGCTTGTCAACTTGTAGCTCTCTGTTCCTATCAGTGATGCTGTGCTACAGCCATACTTTGTGTCCAGGCTGTTGTACAGACCCTGCTTGCCTTGCATGCTTCAGAGTGGTTGTATTTCATGCTGCTTTATATCTGGTTGTAAAAATTAGACAAGCTTTTAGCTTCCTCTTTTTTTTCCCCCTTAAGTTACATCAAGTTACTGTAAGAGTCTTTGAAGGACGTCGGGCTTGGTCTTGGGGGATGGGAAAGGAAAAATTAGGTTTATAGTTTGCCTTGAAAAGATTAGGTACAAACTGAAAAGTGTCAGTTTTGCTTTTTATTTCCTCCCCACTTCCTCCCCCCAGCATACTCTAGTCTATGCCGGAAGCAGTGACAAAAGTGTCTGTAGTCTTTACTTTAACTATGTGGTAGGAAGGTACTTCTTTTTTAGAGCAAAGGCTAATGAGTCACCATTAGTGACATTTCAACATTTATTTATTTCCCGCGCATTAAAATAAACTAAAAGAAACAATATTTACGTGAAGATCACTGTGAGGTTCTTGGGTGGGGCTTTTTTGGTGGTTCTTTTTTTTAATGCATCAGTCATTAAGTGGAACATCTATTTTGGAGAATTAACTCTTAATTTGTCTTTTTGTTTAATGCTGTATATTCAGTGGTCCTATAAGATGGTATAGCAAGGCCAGATTACCTGTGTGTTGTCCAGTGAAACCTAACAGATCAAGTTCAAGGATAAATCTACTGTGAATGAAGGATGAAGACGCTTCTTTTTCTGTTCCTTTAGAACTGGTGTAGTTAAAATAGTGGATTAAAATGCCTGACTATAATATTGGGTAGAGTGATGTACTTCAGTCACTTCTTGTCCGGGCCACGGGCAATTGTTGGCTGAAACTTGGCATGATTTTAAATTCTCTTTAGCTACAGAGAGAACATGGAGAACAGTCTTCTGTCTGCCAAAATTGGGACTGAGTCACTAGGGCATGTACAATTCCTCTATCTTGTCTCTTGTAATAGGTAGGTAAGATGTTCTTCATCTGGATAGTTTGATTGTCTTAAGGTGAAGCTGCTTAAAGAAGCCTGTTTCACACTGCTGCTTCCTGCCTCTGTCTAGCATAGTTTATCTGCAAGCAGTGTTGCTAAGATGCCCAGGTGTTTTCCCCAAGTTTTTTCATTGATGAGGGAGTAGGAGAACCCTTTGTGAGCCATGTATGTGCTTTATGGGAAATAAGATTGGATATGAAGCAAGTGTGATGTGCTAGTTACAGCGTGCTGCTAAAGAAATGCACTCATAAGAACAAAGGCAAAACAGAGATAACCATAAAAATAGCCACAAGCAGCCACTTAACCAGAATACATATATCAAATAACTCCAGCATTAACTGTAAGTAGTCACAGTTAACATGATTGTCATATTCAAGTACTAAGCTTGGATCTTAAATACATTAGTTAAAATACATTTTAAAACACTGCATTTTCTGAGTGAATGTACAAGGAGAGCAGGAGGCAGAAGTCTGAAAATGAACAGTTAATGGTGTCTCCCATTAGAACACAACTGCTGTAAGCAAACAGACCCAGGTATGCTTCCTTACCAGGGAGAGCGGATCACTTCTGATCTGTGTGACCTTCAGTTGCTTTTGAAGTGTTAAATTATTTCTTCTCTAGCATGTGTCTCTTTATAACAGTTTTTTCATCAATAGGTAAGCTATATTTGTGACTAGATACTTCTTTAGTGTTAGATTAGTCTATTACGAAGTATTCAAAAACTTGTTTTAAAAACTTTGATTTTATTGCAGAGAGAGAGAAAAATCATACCATAGATTATTTGCTACACAAATTAAACCTGCAAATACATGAGGTCAATGAAAGTGCTGTGTATTTTGCAGTGGACTAATAAGGTTTGATGTTCTTGCTGGTGGCTGTGGACAGCTGCATTTTATTACTTGGATTAATATCAATGTATAAATGTTACATGCAGTAAAGGATTTAGACCTGCTAACAAATAGCAATGCACAGAATTTTGAAGTGTTTCTTTGCTTCAAGGGGGTAAGAGATTATTAATCTCATTCATATTCTTTTCAACAGGAAACCAAGTAAGGGTTTAAATTAAAGCAAAGTTTTTATCTTTTTTTTGCTTCTTTGAATTGAACACACATTCACTTTTATCAATCTTTGCCAGATTAAAGTAATGCATTTACTTTGACCTCAGTATTGACACATGTAAGATAGTATTAGTTTTGATTTTTGTTTAATATTGCAAAAAGAAAAAAAGAGTGTCCTTTAATGACTAGTATGGCTTCTTTCTGTATGCTTAGGTTTGACAGTATTTAATAATATCCTTTAGTGTGAAGATAAATCTGTCAATTAATACTACAGCTGTGACCCAAATCCAGAAAATGTAAAATTGCTGCATGTTCTGTTTGGAGTGCTGCATGTGCAGGAAATGCTGCATATTGTTTGGAAAAAAAAATCTTTAAAAGCTTTTCTATTGTAATTACAACTGCATAAATGCTTGGTTTCTTATTGAGACTTCTAGAATGGAACTTTTTTTTTCAAAACAATTATTATTTGCAGCTAAAACTAAAGAGTTGGACTGTAATACGAGGGAGACTGAGAAATTCTGTGGGGTGTGTTCATTCACTGAGATGAGATCTTGTACTAACATACTCTTTCTCCCTCCTGTTTTAAAAAACCCTTATTTTATCACATATTTAAAATGGGCTGGTTAGATACAACTTTTTTGGGGGGGGAAAAGGACATTTGCTTTGATGGCACTTTATTTACTAGATTACTCTGCCTTATAAAGTGGCCTTTTGCCTTTTGAAGGGCATGGGTGTGGGGGAGAGGAGAAAGACATAGGATAAATTTGAAGATTTGTGGTAAGAATCTGTGGTTCTGTAGTTACTCTTTATCACAACATCTATGGAGCTTGCTTAACGCAAACCTAATCACATCGTTCCAAAAGACATGAAGTACCCCTCTGTTGTATCTAAGGAGTTCTGCACTGTAGCCTAAGCTATTCCTTTTGACAAGTCTTTACAGGTTAAATGTCCAAGGGCTTTTGTAAGCCTTTTAAACTGTTGTTAAACTGTGTATTTTAGATGCACTTGTATGTTTAAATCTCATTGTACAGTTTTACAGTAAATATATGAGCAAAGACTAAGCAGTGCCTTTATTTTGTGTGTGGAGGAGGTGATAGGTATAAACCACATCTGTCAGGAAGAAAAAATAAAATATACATACATGCTTTTTATTTTTATTTCTTTTATCAAGACGTATTTGAACACAAACTTCTGATATTGATCTCCATTAGTGTCTGGTGTCTGTATCAGGAGGATGATAAAAATGATCTACACAGGCAGTTCCCTTGGCTTCATTGTGGCTCTCTGGGAAAGTTGCCGTGTATCTTGTTGTCATCTAGATCCTCGTGCAGAATGTGTTGTAGCAAGAGTTAAGGGGGTAAAAAATAACGTGAATTGAGTAAGAAGGATAACAGTAAGACTATTGTGCAGTGACAGGATTTTGCAATGTGTAGTTTCTTTCCTTAAAACTTCAAAGGGTGCAATAATAGCTGTTGAATGTAGCTGTATGTTTTTATGTCTTCCCCTTTCCCCTTTTTTAGCATTTGTTTTTCTTTTTTGGGTCAGTTTTTGACTGGAACAAGGTGGAATTAACTTCATGGACCACTTATTGAAGTTCTCGATCATCATCCTAAAGTTAAGGAACAGTTTTCTTGTGTGTTTAAAGTAGAAAGAAAAACAGACTTTAAAAAAAATGTGAACAAATGCCTCTCATCCTTTTTAATCAGCGTTCACTTAGATAGCTTTCTGTTACAATTATTATTTCTCCAGCCTCTAGATCAAGCGTCTTTCTGTTCCCAAGATTTCTTCTAAAAGAGGTTCATATGTCCACATCAGTTTGTTTCAAAGACTGCAGCTATACTTTCATGCTTTGAAAATGGTAGCAAAAGCACTGAAAATGAAGGGAAAAAAAATATTCCAAAGTGAATGCCAATTCTGTTGGATTAAGCAGTTACTGACATTTACTGACTCTGTAGGACCATTCAGAAGACTGTAAAGGTACTTACTTATTTATTTTTATGGATGCTTTGCAAAATGCATAGCCAAAAGCAGTCATCTTTGAAGAATGAATGCCTTGAATAATAAATGAGTCATATCGCTAGTGCAAACAGTTTCCCAGAAAAGGCTACCAGAATTCCACGTATGATTTCTTGACAGCATTAAATTTTTTGTTTATCTTTTTCGTGGTTCATTTTAGTGCATTACTGTCCAAGAATAATCTGTAGAAAATAATGAAGATTAGAATTTAAAGTTTCTGAGATTTATGGGGAGGGTTAGTTATTGATCTGGAACTCCAGAATTCTCCTTTTCCAACTACAGTAGGTTATTTAAAACTTAATGAAAACTGTAGGCTTCAGTTCATAGATTGGAAAATTAATTCAAAACATTAGTCAGAAAGGATGGATAACCTACTTTATAGCTGCTTTAGTAATAATTTGTCTCATGATATATTGCCTGTCTTGGAGCTCAATGCCTATTTATTTTGAGATATTAATTTGAAGACCAGTTGTGACAGGAAGAGTCAGAGAGGAGTATCATAAAACAAAATGTTTCTATTGATACTGAAGGTGTTGCCAGGACTTAGTTGCTAGGTAGACTTTATCTTTTTTAGCAAGAAATGTGCAGTTTTTACTGTGAACTCACTATGCAACTGTTTTTACAATATGCTGTTCCTTCTATTTGATATTTAAAGAATCTTTTCCTGGCTAATGTGCCTTACTTGTATTTCCTTAATCCTTTAAACTAATCCGCTGTTGAAAACTTTTTTCCTGCTAATGAAATAGTTGTTGCTCCTGATAAGAAAATCTGCTTCATTTTCTGAGCCCCTTTGCTAAGGTGGGAGGGAAGGTGAAGCAGCTCTACCATGTGTGGTTTCTGAAGCTGCAGCTTTTGAAGCAAACGTTCAGATTGGTCATAAAGAACAGCTGCCCTCACTGTTGCTGGTACTTGACTTTTTATAGCCCTTGTTAGGAATAGTCCTACTGACTCTGTAACCTGTCGAAGTGCTGTCTGTATTTTACAGGCACAGAAAGAAGGCTCCAAAGAGCAAATGAACCCCTGCTCTTGTAAATCCCCATCTCCTGCCTGTAATGTCAGACTTTGCTCTTGTGCAGAACTCGAGACAAGGAGTGTTTGGTGTGCCTGTGTTTATCCGCTTTCTAGATGATAGTGGCAATACTTAAATCTTGATCTTGCTTCCATTGAAACAGGCAGCAACAGGACTGGATCTCAGGCTAGTACCTTGCTGGCCGATATGTTATGGGTTGCCTGTTTCTTTGGGCGTGTCAGGCCTGAAAGCTTGGTATCTTAGCCAGAATTACATCCTTTTCCCTATCTGCTGAACACTAAACATGGTTATGAGGACCATAAGGTAGGATTATGAAGACAGATCTGCATAGGTTTCTGCAGAGATGTGGTGGAATAACCTGTATGCAGCCTGAATTCTGGCCAGCTCAGGCTGATGTGAGATGGAAAAAGAACGGTCACAATAACTTTGCATCTTTGCATCTCAAATGAAATGTGTGCAGACCTATTGTTCATATGAATGAATGCCCTCAAGCCATTTTAGTGGTGCATTTTTTTTATTATTTTTTTTTTTTTAGTAGCTTGTACATCTTTCTTTCTGTAAATGGGGGCACAGGTGCTTTTTTGGGTAGCTGCAATGCTGCCTAGGATTACCTGGGGGGTTCATGATGTCTTTTTAAAAGCCTAGACAGAGTGCCATGAATATGTAAACATTACAGATTATAAGAGAGTAAAGGAGAGAATATGAAGATTTCCTCCAACTTAAATTCTGATTTTTTTTTTTTCTTTTCCAAGTGTCATTTGACAAATACCCACTCAGCCATACTTTTGCAGCCATCTTTTGTGCTGTAAGTAATGTTACCTCCTGGCAGTATGCTTTATGAAGAAGAACTGCTTTCAAAGACCAGTTAATTATAATTACGTTAATGGAAGCATTTTTATTTTGAGTGATGACAGCTGACTAATCAGGATGCAGGTCATTCTTTTTATTATGGTTAGGAGAGGTCAAGGGCTGCACACAGTGATCCGTAAATTCCCATCCTGGCTAACTGCTCCTTCTCATACCAACGTATTTCATCAGGTTGATAACATGTGCGTGATTTCTGTATTCCCTATGATTTTGAAGGCAAGGAAGAAAAGCAAAATGCAAGAACATCATCAAGCACATATTGCTTAGCAAACTAGCTGTCCAAGATGAAAAATGCTTAGCAGAAATTCATGTGATATGCACTGAATATGTAACACTGCTTTTTTCCTCAAACAAAATCTACTTAAATTGTTACTAAATTTATGACACTGTTTCTTTTTGGTTTACCTTGTAAATCTGTGTCAGAATTGCTGTGAACTTCTGGTTGGTGAATATCCTTGCCCACAGTTTGGGTTTTGTTAGGGTACAGTCTGAGAGATGGCAGTTGTAGTGACAGATTATATGGAAATACCAGTGCAGTTTCATGATTCAAAGATAAGAGTGAACTATAACCAAGTTGTCACTCATGAGTAACAGGTGAAATTACGTGATTGAGCTAGTTTGTGGTTTTTATTTTTTGAATTCTTTTTGGTATTGCCACTTTTTTAATGCAGGTTTAGTGTTATTGTCTTGTAGGTATATAAATTGATTTGAGGAAAGAGAAATAGCAGCTACAAAGCTTATTGTGTAGTTCTTCAAAGTCTGAGTGATTTGTCTAAGTTTGTTGCGTTGTTTGTCATGAACACCATGGCCCTTCTTCAGACTTGCACCATTTTCTTTCTTTATGTTAAGCACAGAATGTTTAGTAAACTTGTTTACACTTTCCTACACTTTTCTTTTTAAAGTTTTGGGCTTTTTCTTCTGTTTCTTTCTACATGATGAGGGGAAACTACTGTGCATACCATATTTGAAGATTATTTCATGCTGGGGGAGGCAGGTGTGTGTGAAAATGATTTCTAGTCCTGAAGTTCTTATGCGTCTCTCTTAAAAGCTCAGAGCAGGTTTCAAGTGTTTAAAATGCCCCTACCACTGGTGGAGATAGAGATACTGGTGACCATGAGATGAAAACCTTTCTAATGGCTATTCTGCAGACTTCAGTAGGTACTAGTTTTGGATTCTCACTATAGTCCACTAGACCTGCTAATCAGCTAAGAGTCCTTTTCTCGTTAGTCATCTTTGTTACCAGCAAGACAAGGGGTAGTTTTGAAGAAAAGGGAATGACTTCCCTTCTTGCAGTCAGGAAAAGCTGGAATTAACACCCCTTTCCTGGTGTTAATTCCTACCTACTGAAGTGCCTGTTTCTTTTTTGAAATAATTTTGACACAAAAGCAAGTACAAAGCATGCCTTCTATTCCTTTCTCTCTTCCTCTGCTCTGCCTTCCTCACTGTTACTCTTTGTGAGTCCACTGTCCTCTCCTTATTCCAGCACTTGAGAACCTTGCTGTAGAGATGAGATAGTCCAGTTAAAAGTCACCTTCAGGCTCTGCAAGATATACTCATGCTTTAGGTGGTTAAGGGGATGTTACTACTGAAGATTTTATTCTACCTTACTCATTTTTTCTTTTTTTTTTTTTTCCCCCTATCCTGAATATGTTTATATAAGGACCATCAAAAGTTTACGAGTGCTGTAGAGGTAGTTGTGTTCTTCTCTGAACCATAAACTCAGAAGTCAGCTTTTTCAGAGGGAATTTGCAATGTATGTAACATAGCTATAAGTAATAATATTCCTTTGAGTTTGAGTTTATATCTTTAACTTGAAGACAAGTTGTTTGATAACCCAACTAAATAAAGAATGAACACATCATGGCAAGATAATGGTGGGGAAGTTCTTACAGCAGGAATTTTGAGGACTGAATTATTAAGTAAAGGACTTTAAGGTAAACTTTACCAGACAAACCTGCATTCTACATCTTATTTAAATGTTTTGAAATTATAGTTCTTCTGGAAACATCTATGCATGGTAATCTTTTCCTTACTTCTCTACATATAAAGTCATTTGTCTGAAACCTGGAATTTAAGTTTATGAACAGAAGTTCTATATTGAGAATAATATATAAAGTTGGGAGTTCTGTTTCTANACGCTACGCTGTATGTGTTTCAAGGGACTGACATGCATGTGGATAAATACGCCAGCAAATTTAAAAATCTGAAATGCTTGTGATCAGCAGCTGGAAATGGAAAGAGATGACCTCCCCCACCCCGCCCTCCCCATCTAACACTTAAGCAATGGGAACAGAAGGTCTAAAGGCCAGAGAATACGTCTTGCTGTGCCTCAGTTGTGGCCTGTGGTTTGTTTTAATGTTATGGTTTTTGGAAAATGTAGTTGGCTTCCTAAATTACTCTCTTTGTATAGGCAAGGCCTCGCAATGCTATGTAGGAATTCAGTTTCCTAAGGCATTCACAGAGCCTCTTCAGGGCTGACAGTTATTTAACGCGACCATATAAAACACAATTTCTCATGATTTTTTTTTTTGTTAGCGCTGTAGAGGCTTTGACAGAAGGCATTTCTGAAGTGCCTTTGTACATTTTCCAAATGGCATTAAAAATGTTATGGGGCACATACTGCAATTTGTCTGCTTAAAATTACCTGACAGAAGTAATGATAATACCTTAGCTGAAACAGTTCTCTGGGTCTCTGGTGGTGGGAGAGAGAAGAATGCCTGAAATACTCGCAGGGTTTCCAGCGTGCCTCCTGGTGTGCAAGAATTCCCGTCGCGTAGGAGGGTGTCAGAGGTGTGTGTTCAAGTGGGGAGAAAAGGCACCGAATGACTCTCTTTAGCAGGTGCTTGCTTGTGCCTGATGGAGTTTAGCAAGCTAGATTTAATTTTAATTCTGTTAATAGGTCTGATGCTGGCTCTACACTGCACTGGTAGCTTTCTTAAAGCATTACATGAAATTTCATGAATTGAGACAGACTTTAAAAGACGATGCAGACGTGCTTCTTAGATACTGAGCCTAGGGGAGTATGTTGCATCTGTCGGCATTCATTTCAAGTGGTGTTTTCTTTAGTTACTTTGTGGTGTGAATGTTTCCTTTAAACTTCAGAGAAATCACTATGCATTCTCTGCAGAAAATAATTTTACAATGTTCTGTGGAAATACATTTAGGACTGCTTGCAGTTTTTTGTCTCCTTGTGCTGAAGTCACTTTAAATCCATCACCCCAGTCTGTAGAGTCGTCAGGCAGAAATCTTTCTGTGAAGGTAGAGGAGTTGTTCCTGCATCAGTTTTGCTTGAGCGTACTGAGGACAGCCATGTAATAACATGTAGTAATGAAACCTGTTGGAATTTTAGAGGAGCATCTAGTCTCTTTGATCTTGCTAACGAGCAATGATTCAAGTGCTACAGATTGTAAAGGATCTGGTGTCGCCAGCAAGACGGAGAACAGATGCTGCTAAGAAAGGTAAGAGCAGCACTGGGATGTATTCAGTGTTCTGAGTAATTTACTGTAAATCAGAAATATTTTGGAGTTTGGTTGTAGTTAAATTAAGCGTGTACTTGATACTTAAAAATGTTCTTTGTTGTGGCATGTACAGCTGCCATAATTTGGCTTTGAGCTATATTAAGCCTAATTATTATCATTTTGCAACCGCAGCTTTCCCAAAGAGAATCCCGATGACGTTTATTATGCTGAAGATGGAGTTTATGTCAGCATTTGTAACTGCTGCTGTTGTTCTAAAGATCTTTTCTGTTGTAAAAGTGTTTTTCTTGTCCAGATAGCTCAGGCTGTGAAAATAGCAACCGTATTCTGCGGAATCCCATCAGAATAGTTTTTTAAAGAGACTTAATATTCTAAATAAGAATAAGAGCAAAAATAGACTTCTTTAGTGCTTATGGAAATGAGAGAGACTTAAAGTACCCAGCTGCACTGCTGTTCAGGTTTCACAATGAGATTATTTCTAGATTACAACTAACTTCAAAATCCGAAATGGCTCTTGCAAGTGTACAAAACATTACTTGAAATGCTCAATTATTATTTGAAATTAATTGATGTTAAATGCTTTTCTTGTTCTCTTCGGTGTGTTGAATGTTTGTTGTTTTTTCTTCACTAAAGTAGTGCCATCCTTTGTGGTATCTGGCATACTTATCCAATTAGGAACTGATTAAACACTTTTTTTTAATCTTTACGTTTACATCTTAATTATTTGCTGTTCCTGAATATATGGTTTGTAGAGGAACCAAGTAATTTGTAGAGAAGTCTTAAAAATTGCCTTTCTTACTAGAATAAATTTTCTATTTTGTATTGAGTAGGTAATGAATAATTTAGGATCTAAAGCATCTGTGTCTGCCTGCTACTATGTCATTGTTCTGTTCTGCCCTTACATGTAATGTGTAGCTATAGGCAAGTACCGTTATTTTAAGTCACTCATCTAATAACATCAGGCTACTTTAATTCTAATGAAACATCTCTGTCAGAAAACAAAATGAGTAAAGGTAGAACTGATCTCTGCTCTTGTCTTTTTATTCTGAAAAGCATGCATTTCATAAAACCAAGCTTCCTAATTACTGCTTCAGATTTTGCAGTGATTGGTTGAACATCCCACCCAACAGTTTTATAATTTCATCAGAGTGAATTACTTGGTTTCAGTTCTCTGTTCACTCTTCATTTTGTGATTTGTGTACGTACGCTCCACTAGTTACAGAGAAAAATGAAGGGGACAGGAGTTCTACTTGTCTGTTCTGCATGTAGCTAGCTAGTCAGGCTTGATTTTCATAGAAGTAGTGTGAGAACTGGTTTAAAAAGATAACACCAAAAGATATAAAAAATTGTTTATTGGAACGGATTCAATGGAATTGGAAGGGAAAGCCTCAAAAAACATAAGGAAATGCTAATTTTCTCAGTTCTAAAGCTTCAAGTTTTTTTTCTCTCTGTTTGTTTTACTCCCTTGTTAAAAGACTGTAATTTTCGGTCATTGTTTGGGCGGTATTCTCAAGCTGCTAGTAACTGAGCTAATTAGATGTTAGCTCTTACAGAACTTGGTAGTATGTTTTTACAAGCAATATTAAGATCTTAACATTAAGAAAAAATCATTCTGAAGAAAACATTTACAAAAGATGCAAAATGCTGACAGACTTCTGTGATAAATACAGCAATTTGAGTAGGCATTTGGTTTTTTTTTTCACAGCATGCAGCATTAGGCATCTGGTATATGTGAAGGACTGTATTCTACAGAAATGACTCATTCTCATTATTATTTCCAGTAAACGGAAAAATGTATTTGTAAAGGAAGAGCTGCTAGGAAGCCCTGTGTGAATGTGAGGTGAATTCATTGAGACGTGATGTGTCAAGTGTTTGCCAGTGTGCTTTCAAATTGGTATTGGTAAATGCTAAAGGGTCTTAATCCCACTCCTTGGGTGCATCCCCTTCTTCACCTTAAAAAACAGTGTTTATCATTAGAATATAATTTGTTGGGTAGAAGTCTGAAATTCATTGTTTTTTGATTTGTGTGAAAATTTTCTGTAAAATCTCTATCCCTTCTGAAGAATAGGAACTCAAGAAACTGAAATGGAAAATAACTGAGCAGATACTTGCTGAAGGGTCACAGCACATGAGGAGCGGAGGAAACGTGTAGCCTTCGGTAGGGGCCTAACTTGCACTCAGGAGGCAAATGTTACGAAGTAGTATAATGTATTAAATTGCATATTTCATGTGTTGTACGTAGGTTAAAATTTTTCTTCTTTAAGGTTGAATGAATGCCCTAACTGTATAACTATTTTTATAAATAGTACACAAGGTCATGGGGGAAAGGATTTCTCTGGCCTCCAGTTTTCCCAACATTTATTTTCAGGCCGAGAGCTGGAAACACTGTTACTAGCCAAGAGAGTGTCTTTTTGCATCCATGGTTCAACAACAGAAGCTTGTTATAAGGTCTATGGTAAGCATAGCTACTATGGAGAAGAAAATTCAATCCCTGCAGAAGAAATTCCTGCAGAATGTTGTTTAAAAGAAACCCATTATTAACATTTCATGGGTTGAGATGTGGATTTAATGGGCTAGTTGAACAGCCTGCCAAAGTTGCTGAGTCTAATTTTTTTTTTTTTACAGGCCAGAGTTTGTTTTCGTTGTGGCTGTGACCCATGCCAGTAGTTAAATTTCATTTTCTGTATCATGAGAGTGTGATAAATAGGTGGTTTACAAATACAAGACTAAACCCTGCAAATAGTCAGGCAGTGTGAGTGTATGAGTAACCAACCAGCTTGTCTCCCAGTTGCAAGTCCTGTGGTTTTGATTTTGTATTTAGTCTTTGACTGTTGAGGCTGACATCAGAAAAACTTTCAGTAGGCCTCTTAGGCCCTTGCTTAGTGATACATGCAATGAGCTAAGCAGTAAGTTTTGGTTTACAGTGTCTCACATGTCGACCTTTCTTTTTTTTTTTAATTTTGTGCTGCTTAAAACTTGAATCTTTTAATCCTTTTTTTTTTTTTTTTTTAAAGAAAAAACCCACCCTGTAGTTGTGTTCCATAGTATTCCAATTGCAGTCAGAGCTGAGTGTGTGGAGTTTTTTTGTTTGCTTTTTATGGGTTTTCTTTTTGGGAAAACCCAGACCCTTACCATATTTAGATAAAATTAGGTTAGTTAAAGGAAAAAATTGCCTCTAGTCTGCTTATTGTCAAAGGGGTAACACTTTGCATGCTTTCTAAGTTTGAAGGTGAACATGAAGCTGTAAAGAAAGTAAAGAAATTTTGAAGAGGTTGCCATTATTTTATTTCATAGGACTTGAATTTCTTAAACAATTATGAGATTGAAAGTCTGTCTTTGGATCAAGTCCTAAATCATGCAAGTATAAAATTCTCTTGATAAGCGTTCTGGTTCAAAGCCAAACATTTCACAAGATCTGAAACCTTTCTGAATATTATAAAATAATTTAAATGTTACTTCTAGAGAAATCCATGTAGACTATGAATCTATTAATTATTTTCTTTTTTCCATCACCGAAATCCTGGTTGAAATCCAAATTGTTTAAAATTAATAAAGAAATATTCATGTTTGTCTTTCCTCCCCCTCCTTCCTTTTACAAATGGCCACAGCAGAACTTAATTGGCTACGTCACCTTGCTGTTAGGATATAAAAAGAGACATTGTATTAAAATATTTCTAGCAGATGGGACAACTGAATTGAAATAATGGAATTAAAAAGGCATGCAGTGTTTTAGTCTGGGAGAGATACCTGAGAGAAAACTTTGGTTTGAGTATTTTACTGATTGCAATATACGTGTTTGATCACTGCATTATTTGGGCTGTAAGCCACAGATAGTGCTCATTAGGAATCGCCTATATTTCTTCAGGCGCAGTATATTTTATCTCAGCCTTTGAGGTTTCAGACAAAGCTTATGGATATATTCAGTTTTAAAGACAATTTTCTCTCTGGAAATGTGGGCCTCCAAGGTATGTAAACTTTGCGCCAGATGAGGATAATTGTGTTTAAATGTGCCAGTAACAGCTCACACTTCAGAAGCTGCTGCCTGAATTCACTTGCAGGTGGTACTGTGGTAGAACCTTATATTCCAGACTTAGACTTGGCAAGAAATCTGCCATCTTTTTTTGCTTTATTTCTTTTGGAATGGACTAAGTGGATTAGTTGCAAGATGGAGAAAGTAAAGTAAAGGTTCCACATCGAGTAGCCATGGTATTTTCTCGTACCTTTGGTGATAGTAGAGGAAAGGTATAATCAAATGCAATCCCTGAAGGTAACTAGTAAAACAGCGGAAACTCTCACATGCTGCTCCTCTTGTCTCTTTAACTCAATTCAAATCCCTATGGAGCTTCACAAGCATTCATATAGCCATATTCATATAGCCAGATGGGTTCCACCCAAGAGTGCTGAAGGAGTTGGCGGATGTGCTCACCACACCACTCTTCATAATTTATCAGCAGTCCTGGCTAACCAGGGAGGTCCCAATGGACTCGAGATTAGCAAATGTGACACCCATCTATAGGAAAGGCTGGAAGGAGGATCGGGGGAACTACAGACCTGTCAGTATGACCTTAGTGCCAGGGAAGGTTATGGAGCAGATCATCTCAAGTGCCATTACATACTATTTACAGGACAACCAGACGGTCAGGCCTGGTCAGCATGGGTTCACGAAGGGCAGGTGCTGCTTAATGAACCTACGACAAGGTGACACTATGACCTAATGAACCTATGACAAAGTGACCCGCTTGGTGGATGGACAGGCTGTGGATGTTATTTACCCAGACTTCAGGAAAGCCTTCAATACTGTTCCCCACAGCATTCTCATGGAAAACCTGGCTACCCAAGGCTTGGACAGGCGTAC